>JAHTLZ010003542.1:62223131-62234485 GCA_023846285.1 Phrynocephalus versicolor | reverse complement strand
ATTATTATTATTATTATTATTATTATTATTATTATTATTATTATTATTATGGGCATACAGGTGGGGACAGACCTGAGTGAAAACAAGCAAAGAAGTGAAGTGATTCCTGATCCGGAACTGGAGAGGGTCAAAGCTGAGTCTGCTGCTGCTAAGGAAGAACTGAATAGTTACAAAGAGAAAGTAGAAAAGCTTCAAGAGCAGCTAATAGTAAGGACTAAATAAATCATAGCTATTTTGTTTTTGTGGACGAAGACTTGTAGTGTTTTTCTAAACGGTGGGAACCATTTTCTTGAAGAGTAGTATATAAATGCGTTAAATAAATAAATGCTTGTCAGATTTGGTAACAGAAGATTAGACCAACTAAGCTATTTGTCTGATCAGGCCTTGTTCTTTCTAGTTCAAAAGTCAATCTGACTCATCCCATTTCCAGAATTCGACTCACCTCCACGGTTCTAAGGATACAACACATGCCTTTTGTTCCTTAAAAGGGAGGGAAAGTCAAAAAATACCACATGAGCAACATAAGTTTTTTGCTTCTGTGCTACCTTAATTTCACCAATTTATACCTGATGGTCCACATTTCCAGTACATTTGGTACAAAGCAGATTTCATTGCACTAAGATTTTGCTTCAGGTTGATTTGTCATCTGAAATGCATCAAAGGAAGTACTAGACATTTAGAGATGCACGCTAAAAGAAAGTAGACTTGATTTCTTATGAAAGAGTTACAAAGTTTCAATTCATGTAAACATTTAAATTTTCGAACTTGATATGAATGCATTATTATATAATTCTAAAAAGCAAAAAGTCCTATGACAACTTCAAATCTAAAAAAATTATTATTACATAAAATTTTGCTCGATGCAGTCCATTTCATCAGATGCATTGGGTTATAGTCAGTAAAAGCCAATGCAGTTCTAAATTATTAGTCTTTAAGATCCTATAAGACTGTCACTTTTGTTGCATGAAATAGAAATGGTTGCCATTTTGAAATAGATTGATGGTATTGCTGTTTAACACTTATACATTTTTAGAAGGAAACATGATATTGAAATCCGAGAGAAAGATCAAACCAATATGTGAGAACATTTGTAAATATTTCACTAAAAATCCAGGAAGGATATTCAGTCCCGATATGGCTAAGTCTAGTTATACGGCAGTGCTTGTTCACCAGCTTATCAGTACATGAATCAGATCCACAGTGTTTGCTAGATTGATCTGAAAACTATTGTTAGGAACTTTTTGGTGGGTTTTTTGCATCTCCCTTTCTTCTTTAACACAGATTTGTTGCTTTTTTTCTTTTGAATTCACTAGTATGCAATGTCTGTGTTGGGTGTACATCAGAATTTCTCTTGAAAATAATTTGTGACTTTGCTTGTGCCCTCTGAACAATATTGTAAGCCCAAAGCTATCAGCTGTCACCAACTGATATAGAATTTACTCCACCAGTGTCTTAGGAGTTGGCATAAGGTAAAATGAGAAGGAAGTAATAGTCACTAGCAGCTGAAAGTTTGTACAGTATTTGGATCCATGGTGGGCATCATAAGCAAATGACTGCGGCAGGAACTTAGGTTGTCTGCTACCATACTGGTTTATGGACTGTATTCCTGTTAGAGATGGGGACCACAATAGACTGTTAAATTAGAGTGCCACTTACATTATGAGCATTTCAAAATGTGTGAAGAACACAGCACTGTTTAGGAAGGTTGGAAGCACATTTAAGCTATGCAACTTCTTAACGTCAAAACGGGTTCTAAAGTGGCTGAAATTTTGATTTGCAGGTAAAAGAATCAAGTCTGCTTTGTCTTCAAGAAGAATTAAGGGAAACCAAGGATAAACTCACACAAGCAGAGGAAGAAATTGCAGATCATTTGAGAAGGGGAGTGAGCACTGGAATATGTGCCAACAGAACAAATGCATCGTGTCAGACTGACAAAGCACTGCACATCAATAGCTGCAGCCAAACTTCACAACTCCTTGTTAAAAATGAAGGGATTCAGATTGATTTGCAGAGTGGGTGTTTTTCTGAGGAAGTTGCAGAAATCATAAGAGAGTTTAATGAAAAAATCGATCAAATGCAAGAACTCCATGCGGCTGAGATAATGGACATGGAGTCACGGCATATCTCAGAATCAGATGCGCTGAAAAGAGAGCAGTTTATTGCAGTGCAAGAACTAACTGAAGAATGTAACTCCTTGAAGGATGCCATAGAAGCCCTAAGAGATAAAGAGGTGTGTAACCATAGTTTTACAACACATGCTTTGTGTTTATTAAGTTTTTTTTTTGGGGGGGGGTGCTTCAACTCCTAATAGAATTGCCATTTATGCAATGAACCGGTCACAGAGCATAGACTTGTATCAACATGTGACAAATTCTTAAGTGCTTCTGCCAAAATCCAAGACAGTCAGTGGAATTGCAGAACTTATCTGCCAAGTTCCTCCTTATTCCTACAAATTATAGTGCTCCTGTTTTGACACTGATCTTTTTTTTAAAAAGAAATAACCACCTATGATGCTTCTGAAAGCAGCTGCTGTATTCATGGAAATTCTATAGCATAGGATTGTATTTTTGACTGTTAAATATTATTCTCTCCTCAATTTTAGGGGATGCCTCATGTAATACACTCTGCATCTTCTAATGTCAGAGATGGATGTTCTAGTGGTAAGAGAATATTACATTATTCTGGGTTTTATTTTATTTTTAATGTGTACTCTTTCATCTGCTGAAAATCATCATCCTTTGACATACTACTGTATGTTGTAGGATGCTCTCCCCTATGAGAATAATTCAGATTTTGATATGTGTCCAAAATTTGGCACAATGAAGATTGCTGGAAATAATTATTGTAGCCTTTCTGCAATTTCCTTCACTGCTTATTTACTGCTCCTTTCATTTCTTTTGTTGTCCTGTTGCTTTCCTAATTAATTTTGCTCCTGATATAAATCCAATGGTCTATCCTTTTCTAAAATATATTGAAATAAAAACATTTATGGGAGACAGCTTCATTTTATAAACGTACCTTGTTTATCAACAAATCAGATTATTCCTGACCAGTAAAACTAAGATTTCACTTTGCCCTACAATTTTTGATTCATCAGTGTTTATAATGAATTGGACGTCAATGGCCAGCCACACTAATTTTCATAGAAATCAACTCTTGACTAGATTTTTACATTGTTTTTGTCAAGACATAAGTGTGCCCATGTGATTCTGTATAACCCATTATTTGTCCCTTGCTCAAACATTGTTCACTGTCTAACTCTTTCATATCAAATAGATATCTGTTAGAAACAATTTAAGTCCTACTTCTGTGTATGTATTTTGTGCCAGTACTATTTGCATATATATGCTTAAACATGTGCGGTCTACAACTTTTATGACACTATAAGCTCAGTATTGGTTTAAATTTATGTCAATTTCCTTCTTAACAAACTTCATACTATCACAGTTGGATTCCTTTTCATTTATTTTAGACTCAAGTTCAGACTGGAGCCAAGGAGCATATTTTGCTGCAAACCAGGGATCAGATATAGTATCAGAAGAACTTGGAGATGAAGGTGAAGCCTCAACAGAATTTCTTCCAAAGAAAATAAAGGTAAATAAGAAGTCGTTAGGACTTTTAACTAGAGAAAATGGATAATCTTGGTGAAAGACTGTTATAAGAACATAAAAAGAGCCATGCTGGATCAGGCCAAAGCCCATCTAGTTCAGCTTCCTGTATCTCACAGTGGCCCCACCAGATGCATCTGGGAGCGCACAAGACTAAGTATCTGTCTCCTGATACCACTCCCCTGCATCTGGCCCTTGAAGTACCCCAGTTTTAAGCCTGGAGATTACACATCCCGGTCATGGCATGTAACCTGTGATGGACTTTTCTTCCAGGAATCTGTCCAATCCCCTTTTGAAGGCATCCAGGCCAGATGCCATCACCACATCCTGTGGCAGGGAGTTCCACAGACCAACAAAGTGCTGGGTGAAAAAATGTTAATACACCTTGCACAACATCCTGATCAAAATGATCCCTTTCCCCCGCTAGCGGTCTCTTAGTTTGTTTTGGTGACTGAACTCTATTAAAAATTAGTTCTAAAATTCTGAACTTTAGTTGTTTTCTTCATTTGTGGATATGTATCATTGGCTTAGGTCTGCATATACAAGCCAACTGTGTACATGATTATGAATTTCTTCAGCTGACACACCGCAGTCCCATTTCATGGGGCTGTTGAGGTCAGGGTCAAATTATATGCTGTTTAAAGCAGATTTTAGAGTGCCCAACATACTCCTTTCTTTTAAAAGAAGGGGAACTGTATATAAATATGATATAAACAGGTTGCAGATTCTCGAAGTAATCTGATGGAGAAACTTTTTCTGTGCTCCCCTTTTGTCTATTCACAAAAGGGAAGCTGCAAAAGCTGCCGTGCCAATTGTGTGCCTGGCATACATCTTGCATCTTGTTAATTATCTATTACAGTTTCTGCATATATTGCATTTCTACGCCTTTCAAACCTTATTTGGGAGTTCCTCTCCTTCCCAGTGAATGCTTAATCTAGAGAGAAGAGGCAGTCACACCAAAGAGCACCATAGCATGGTGCTCTTTGCTTTCCAAGGAAGTAGGAAGGCACATGAGTGAAGCATCCTGCTTCTTCTGCTTGGGGAGATTCCTTGTACAGTTGAAAATATGGGAAAATTCTGGATCTGAATCACCGGAGGGATCTGCATGTAGGGAGGATCGGAATGGACAGATAGCCTCTTTCTAGACTGCTACTTTTCTGTTAAAAGGACCTGAGATTTCATATGCATTTTCTCTCTGTGTGGTTTTTATACTAAAATGTGAATTCCTGTGACTTTTGGTGCAGTTTTGAACCAAGGAACTTTATCACAAAAGTTAAAAAAAATATTAATCTGCAGTTTTTCTTACACATTAGGCCCTCTCTGTTTTTCTTTCCCATTTCGTTTTTCTCTATGTCTGTCTGTCTCCCACCCTCCTACAACATCACCACCACCATCAAAAGATCTATTAGGATACACTCAAGAAATGTTCTGTGCTTTTATGCTGTGAAAGGTGTGGCAGGATGTGGTTGGAACATTAAACCACAAATGGTATGGTTATACAATGTTATTTGGCTTTTTTATAGGGATTGCTAAGAGCTATTCATCAGGAAGGTGTACAGGTGCTGTCTCTCTCGCAATATCCCTACAATGAAACTGATGGGCTCCATCTTCAAGAAGGGACAGAATCATGGCTGGAAGAACGTAAGGCGTTCCTGAGTACTGTTGCATCTTTGAAGAATTTAATTACAAAAATGCAAATTCACAGAGATACGGAGGTAATCATAACTATAAAGCTGTTCATGCTTCATTGTCTCTATCTGTGTTAGAAATAAATAAGAGACCAACTCAACTAAAATATTTTAATTGTTTAACATGCTGACAAGCTTTACATGATTTTTTTTGTTTGTTTGTTTTCCAGGTTTATGAGGGATCAGCTGCTATTCCGGACTGGCGAAGTGAACTTTTGTATGCCATCCAGCAAGTCTTCCAGAATGAAAAAGACATTCTTCTGGCAGCCTTTCAAACTGAAATGGTCGAAGCAGGGGTTAGGGATGTAATGGGACTAATAGAGCACCTGGAAAAGAGGCTCCAGGAACAGGTGAGGTGTACTCATACATTCCAGAAAGAGTAATGATTTCATTTCATTGGATTTTAGTGTCTCCTTTCTCCCATAAGAACCCAAGGCAGCTTTCAATACTCTTTAGAACCACATAAAATTTAAACAAAGAATAAAATTTAAAGTGGGATTCAGATATTAGGCTATAAAAATACAATTAAAACACGTTAAAATATCTTGATTAAAATATTAATTCTAGTTTGCATTTAAATAGAAGAAACCAGTACAATGGCTTTTATCTTTTGATTTAGCTCTTAATTGCCAAAGGCTTACCCTCTATAAAACAATTTTTGCCTTCCAACAGGAGATTAGTGATGACAATTAGGGGATCTAGCCTGTCTTGGCAAAGAGTTCTAGGGTCTGGAGATAGGCATAGACAGGCTCACTCTCAAATCCTCACCAATGTAACTAGGGCATGTGTATCATAGTTAGACAGTTTTAATTGTACAGATGCACTCATGGCCATCACTGAGTCATGAGCATTCAGGCTCTCTTTCTTCAACATGTAAAGGTTTTCTTCCATTGTGGGCCATTAATAGCTTGTTTACTTTTAATTACACATTGAAAAGTCATTTTTGAAAAGCATGCTAAAGAGATCAAGTCATGTTATTGCAATGGTGCTGTTGTGCGTCATTTCATTGATACACATGCTGAATTGCTGAAGCTTTGCTACTGAGGACCACCAGATTATAAAAGAGAAAATGACAAAGGTTTGTTGTTAATGTGTTAACAAAATGCTGTACGTACAGGTCTACATCCAGTTGATAATCCCAACTAGAGCAGACTTACTGAATCAATAGAATATCATAAATGTTGTTTAACTACCAGCAGTTGGTTCAGCAGGGCTATAGTAATTGACCTTCATTGGCAAAATATTATTAATTTTATTTTATCTTTGAGTGTTTTTGCCCCACCTTTCTCCTTGGAAAAGGACCCAAGGCGGTTTACAGTAAGGAGAGACTGTACAGGTCATTACAATTAAGACACAATCAGCTTGAGAAACAGGGAATTGAGGGGCATCTTACAGCATTATAAAGCAACATTAAAGCTAACAATTGATAACATAATGTCAATGCAATCACACAAGGAGAGATATAAAATAAACACAAAGTTAAAAGTGGTTATAAACACAAAGTCTGTGTAAACGCGTACGGTTGATTCATAAAAAGGCACAGTAGGTGGTCCATCATTCAGGGAGAGCTTGCCTGAAGAGAAAGGTCTTTAACTGTTTTCGGAAAGACATCAGAGATGGGGCAGTCCTGGCCTCTAGTGGGAGAGAGTTCCAGAGTCTAGGTGCAGCCGCCGATAAGGCCCTTTCGTGCATTCCCACAAAGCGCACCTCTGAGCGAGGTGGAATGGAGAGAAAGGCCTCTCCTGATGACTTTAACACTCAAATCGGTTCATACTGTGACATTGGATCTTTGAGGTAGCTTGGACCCAGGTCATAGTTTGCTTTGTAGGTAAAGGTCAGCACTTTGAATTGTGCATGACAGCTGATTGGCAGCCAATGGAGCTGCTTTAATAGGGGTATAATGTGGTCTCTGTAACAGGCCCCAGTCAGCAATCTAGCTGCTGCAGTTTGGACCCGCTGAAGTTTCCTAAGGCTTTTCATTGGGAATCCCACATAGAGTGCATTACAGTAGTCCAGCCAGGACGTCACTAGCGCATGAGTTACCGTGGAGCACTGTATAAATTCCCAGAGTCTATACTTGCTAAAATATATCTTCTGTGTGGGTACAGAAAACTCATTGTCTGTAGTAATCCGGGTTACTGATTTCTGATTCTGTTGACAAAAAAGATGGAGGAACCCTCAAGAAATTAACACTTTGATGGTTCCGTTCTTGTGTTAATGAAATACTGACACTTTGTTTATTGAAAGCTCACATTAAAATATTATTCCATATTATTAATATTATTCAAAATATTATTACTAAATATTAGTCCTTTAAAATGTTCTGATATTTTGCCTCCGTCTCTCTCTCCCTCTCCCCCTCTCAGCGTATTGTTAGTCTGTGGAACTCCCTGCCACAAGATGTGGTGATGGCATCTGGCCTGGATGTCTTCAAAAGGGGATTGGACAGATTCCTCGAGGAAGAGTCCATCACAGGTTATAAGCCATGATGGGGATGTGTAATCTCCAGGCTTAAGAACAGGGTATTTCAAAGACCAGATATCAGGAGACAGTTTCCTAGTCTCATGCACTCCCAGATGCATTGGAGTAGATGGGCCAAGGGCCCATGCTGGATCAAGCCAAGGGCCCATCTAGTCCAGATTCCTGTATCTCACACTCCCACTGTGATATACAGGAATCTGGACTAGATGGGCCCTTGGCTTGATCCAGCATGGCTCTTCTTACATTCTTATGTTCTCCCTTTACTTCTTTAAAACTGTTTTTGATACAATATTAATCTCTGTTGTTTCTAATTCATAACAGGTTACATATCAGAAAACAGCTATGGAGTGCATTCAGAATGCAGACAGAAGAAGTTTGCTAATGGAAATCAATCTGTTGCGTACTCAGTTAAATAGCAGCAGAACTGATCCAAAGAGAGAGCTGGAAACTGAGCCAAAATGTCAAGGTAATATATGGTCTTTACTCTGCAATATGTGTTTGCACGTTTATCAGTATGTGAAAATATGACTGTGTCATGGGCTATCTTTCTAGGCTCCTAAGTTTTTAATAAAAAGTACAAGTATGAATGAGTCTATGTAATACATTGTATGCCTGCATCAGTTGAGAACATTAAATGCACACAGCCCGGGTTTTAGTTCAGTGCTCTCAGGTAATGGGAATTGGGGGAAATCTCTGCCTAAGATTAGAAGAACTACTCCTAATCAAAACAGACATTACTGAGCTAGAACCATAGTGCAGTCCATTTTAAAGCCATCTTGATACAGTTGATAGGGCCCACAAAGCTGATCAGAAAGAAATGGTTTATTGTGAAGGCCATAGATTAGACTCCATATTGAATGTTCTGTTCATTAGGGCTTGAACATCAGGGGAGAAGGTGCACCAGTGGTATAAAATTCCTACCCAATACTTGATACTGTATATGATTTGAAAGAAATCTGAGGTGGGAGGGCTGGCAAAGTGCCCTGCCTAAGATCTCAAAGAAGGCTGCCAGTTATGATAGAAGTTGCTGGTTCTGCTGGTTCAGATGACTGAATGTATCCTATCGAGCACTCATACTTGCTATAACTTAGTCGTCAGTGCTAATGGTACCTCTTCATGAAGAAAACTAGGTTACATCCAATCCTAATTTCCTTCTATTCTTGTTGAAGTTGAATGTGTTAAATAACTACTGCTATGATCCTATTGCAGCTGTTTTAGAAAGCTTTGCTTCATCATAAAGAATTAGTGTTTGTAATCAGATCTTTAATGTTTCATTACATGCTTTATAGAATTAGTGGGGTACAACATGGAGATGCAAATAGAGCTCAGTAATACAAAGGACAAAGCAGCTGAACTTCTGGAACAGTTGAATTCTGAGAAAATGGTGCTGGCAGAACTGAAAAATGAACTTGGCCAAACGAAGCTTGAATTGGAAACAACTCTGAAAGCACAACATAAACACTTAAGAGATCTGGAAGCCATCAGGTAAGGTTTTCAATGTCTGTTTCTTACAGACATCATTGTCAATGGTTTAGAGTTAGAGTTAACTGTTGAAATAGGAGTAACTCTGGCTTCTGTTTGTTTGTTTGTTTGTTTGATTGATTGATTGATTTCTAGACTGCCCATCTGACGACAAGGTCATTCTGGGAGGTTTAAATAGCGAACTATATCAGCTTTATTTGCCAAATAATTATTTGGTTCTTAGATTCAACCCTTAGCACAATAGCCCAAGCCCAAAGAGCTAGAACAGAAATTCAGTAGCATCTTGTAAAACGGTGCACTAGGAAAGAGATCTCTGATCCACTGAAAAGAAGGAAAAGAAGGGTTTTCTGTACCCATCCACTAACTCTCCTGTAGAAAAATACCAAAACATGAGTTACTATTTGGAGGCAACTGTGAGTTGAGAAACTTCTGTTTGCCTTGTAAATATGTAGCTTTCTCTCAGGGTTTGCATTGTAATGTGCATTGTACACACAAATGTAAATGCTTTCTTCTTATACAGTGGTTCCGTGTATAAAGGAATTAATTTGTTCCAAATGAAATTATGTTAAGCAAATTTTCCTTTATACAAATTTCCCATAGGAATGCATTGGAAATGGAGTAATCCCATTTTATGTTGTACGGACTTGCCCCATAGGCGATTCTGTTAAGCAAATTTCCCCTATCTCCGGAATATTTTATGTTGTACAAATTTTATGTGATACAAAGTGTTTGTTATACAAGGGTCCACTGTATATTTGTTTATGAAATAAAGTTTGTTTTAAAAACTGGGGAGTTCATAAAGGGAACCTTGACTTGGCTTTCTGACAGAAATGAACTTAAGGGGAAAACAGCTGAACTAGATAAGCTAAAGGACGCAATGGAAAGCGAGCAGAAGAAATCGAGAGAACTTCAGTGGGCTCTGGAAAAGGAAAAAACCAAGATAGAACGCAGTGAAGAAAGAGGAAAAGAAGAGCTAGAGGTAACCAGTCCTAGTTTTTAAAGCTTATTCATTATTAATGTCTTATTAATGTTTTATTTCTGCTCTACCTATCTAATATAAGTTTAAATACAATCTGCATCTATGAAGGTTATAGGCTTTTATCTTGGTAGAAGTATTCATTCCAGGAGCCTGATTGATATAGCAAAGTACTGTAATTATACTGTTATTCTTAATAAAAGCCAGTCTAACTTTTATAAATATTTCACTGAAATGTGAACTGTATACAGATTATCTGATATGATATCTGGTGAAGCAGTGATGTGTGAAAGCATGATCACCTGTAGTTTGGTAGTGTGTGTATGTTGTATTACACATACATCTTCATCTAATAGAAATAGAAAACTGCCTTATTCCAAGATACAGTGGTACCTTGGTTTACAAGCAAATCCATTCCGGAAACATGTTCGTAAACCAAAATACTCGTATATCAAAGCAAATTTCCCCATAGGATATAATGGAGACTTACCTGATCTGTTCTGGGATCCCAGTTTCCTTTATTTCCTGTGGGCAGATTTGTTTTGGCTGGGAGCCTCAGTGGCCTCCAGAGCTCGCCTTGGGTCCAGCGCTGCCTAAGGTGCACTGTGGAGGCTGCAGAAAGGTATTGCCATGCCTGCAGAGAGCCTTGGAGGCCACTTCCGGTCCCTCGGAAGTCACTTCTGGTTTATGCCAAGGCCCAGGAAGCCCAGCAGGGCCCACCCACCATGCAGTCTGGAGACCTGTTCCGAGCAGCGCCAGGCCTGGGGCGAGCTCCAGAGGCCTTGTGTAGGCGTACCACATGGCTTGCAAATCACTTCCAGTCCGCACTGAGGCCCGGAAGCCCAGTGTGCCCCCACTGCGCCACCCAGAGACCTGTTCCAGGCAGCATAGGGCCTGTGATGAGGTGAGCCTTGCTCATAAACTGGAGCAATGCTTGCAAACTGGAACAAAACCTTACTAAAATTTTTGCTTGGTTTGTGAAATACAAACAATCCAAGGTACTCATAAACCATGGTACCATTGTGCTTCTAGCCCAATGACTTGAGGTGTTTCTCAAAATATGTCTCTAAGATCTGGAAGTTGAGTCTTGGCTACTGGACTTCTTTTTGAGAGATAGAA
>JAHTLZ010003542.1:62179658-62222631 GCA_023846285.1 Phrynocephalus versicolor | reverse complement strand
TAACCAGAGCCGACCCTGCTTAGCTTCCGAAATCAGGCGAGATCAGATGTGCTTAGGGCATCTAGGCAGCTTAGAAAGGAAGTAGAAGTCCACTAACATTTTCTCCAAAGTACTAATCCATAAAGCTCTCTTCTAAGATTCTCATTTGCTTTGCCCTGAAAGAAACCAGCATCCCTTGATAGGCAGGAGTGCTAAGTGCAATGACTCTGGACCCACGGGGGGTGGGGGTGGGGGCAGGAATACTGTACATATGGCAGTACTTTACTTACTGCTTCCCTTAATAATTAGAAACGGGAGGTGTAATACTCAGTTTGAGCTTCTCTTACAAGATAAAACAGCTGAAATCCCTCAATTATTAGTTTTACTTTTATAGTCCCCATAATTTACCTTTAGCTGAGGCCAATTAGATAAGGACTTTTTGTTTCCTTTTATTGATTACTTATATTATTTTTAATTTGAATTCCTATCCTGCTCTTTTACTGCACCTGTGGCTTATTGGTTAGAAATGTTACAAATATAAAATGAACATTTAGAAAGCTAGCAAAGAAGTTCCAGGGAATTGCAACAAATGATAATATATAATATATATATATATATATATTTCTAAATGAAACAGAAATGTTTTAGCACATAAATGTTTTGAAAGGGCTTAACTTATTCTAGAACACATAGAAACTGCGTTCAAACAAAGTATTATTCCAAATTGTGCTATCTCCCTGCCTTTGTTAAACTTCTTTTATATAGACATACTTCATTTCGTTTTAGAAATTATGGACTTGGGTCACAGAGTGTGTAAATTGATGCCATAAAACAGTGAATTCCTTTCTTATATTTTATTTTAAATTATAGCCAGTGGGTAGTTTATTTATTCATTATTTTCTCCATTCAATCCACTAGTTTAATTTGAAATTAAGTGTATATACACATACGTGTAGCATTATTTCCCCCCCTTTGCCTACTTATGCAGAATACATGGGATCCATCTGATGAACGAACAAGAAAGTGGGTTTTTCAACAAAAAATGGGAGGAGCTGAAACAACAGAACTGTCTTATTCTGCCCTAATTGGCATGGGAGGAGGAGACACTGCTAAAGAAAGCCAGAATCTTCAGATGGTTAGACAAAAGCTGAAAAATGTTTCTTCCAAGCTTAAACAACTGGCCAACAAAGCTGCCTGCAGGTTAGATGAATTTCTTGCTGCCAATGTCTTCTGTCTCAGCACTTTGCTTTCATAATTTGCTTTCATAAATGACCTGATTGCTAACGTATTTTAAGATGAGTCCGATTGTTAGAATTACCACATGCCAAATGGTAGTTTGCAGTGTAGAGTTCTGTTAATCATGTTTACATAAGACATACATCCTTCTCTTTCTTTCACCAAGATATTCTTGTCCCTCTGATTGGTATTAGGAAACTTAAGTTCTTCCTAATTCAGGTCATTGTGAAACAGAAATTTATCTAGCAATCAAGGGTACCCAAAATTTATACCCTACTGCTGCTACCTGATGAGTTGATCCATTCTTTAAACTTAAATGGTGAATCTCCCGTGTGTTGAATGTATGATGATGTCTTATATAACAATTTGGACTGTTCATCCATCTCTCCCACCATTACCCTCTCTGGCTAACCATAGCTTTCCAGAGTATCGAGGCAATATACAAGAGGGCACATTTGGATGTCACAGCAAGCTTCCATCTCTAGTTTATTTATCATATACATTTGGAAGAAAACCCAAGGGCCATCCATTCCAACACCCTCCCATGCAGGAACCTCCATCAAAGTACTCCCAACAGATGGCCATCCAGCTTCTGCTTAAAAACCTCGAAAGAAGGAGACTCCACCATCATGCTGAACAGATCTAACCATCATAAAGTTTTTCCTAATGTTCAAATGGGATCTCTTTTCCTGTAGTTTGAAACCATTGCTCCAGGTCCTAGTCTCTGAAGCCATGGAAAACATACCTGTCCACTCTACAATATTACATCCTTTCAGATATTTAAACATGGCTATCTTATCCCCTCTCAACCTTCTTTTTGTAAGGATAAACACTCCCAGTTTCCTAAGCCACTTCTCGTAAGACATTTCTTCCAGACCTTTAACCATCCTGGTTGCCCTCCTCTGGACCTGTTCAAGGTTGTCAACATCCTTTTTAATTGGGGTGTGCAGAACTGAACACACTACTCCAGGGAGGGGGGGTCTGGCCAGAGCAGAATAGCGTAGTACTATCACTTCCCTTGGTCTAAGACACTATGCTTCTGTTGATGCAACCAAGAATTACATTGGCTTTCTTGGCCACCATGTCACACTGCTGACTCATGTTCAATTTGTGTCCATCCAGATTCTCATATGTACTATTATCCAGTCCAATGTCTCCCATCCTATATCTATGCAATTCATTTTTTTCTGCCTAAATGCAGGACCCTACATAATTCTCTCTGTTGAAACACATTCCATTAGCTTTAGCCCAGCACTCTAATCTGCCAGGGTCATTTTGGATTTTTATCCTATTTTAGGGAATTAGCAACTCCTCCCAATTTTGTATAATCTGCAATTTAATCAGTCTACTCTCTATTCCATGTTATTAATAAAGATATTGAATAGCACCGGACCCAGAACAGAACCCTGGGGCACCCCATTAGTCACTTCTCTCCAAGCCATTTATTATCACCCTTTCGATATGATCAGTTAACCAATTAAAAATCCACCTAACATTGTCACTCTCAATCTCACATTCTACTAGCATTTAGTATGACTTCCAGTGTGGTCAAAACTCAGCTGTATGAAAAATAGCCCATAGTTTAATTTGTTTATTTATTTTTATTTATTTTTGGATTTATATACCACCTAGTTTAGTTCAAAGAACAACTCCAGGTGGTGTTTAAGGATTATTATCTGGGTTGACTTGAGGAGGCAAGCCAGAGTGCTGGTTCTAGGAAGATATATTGTACTGAACAAATCATAGAAAAGATGGTGGTTTGTTTAGCTGTTATTACTAAAAACAAGAATAATCAGGAAGAATTCTGGCTATTTGTTCAATCTTAGCACAGTCATACTATTTTCCTACACAGACAACATGGTTTTATTCATTCTACATATGATAGTTGTGGACCAATAAAACAAAAATCACAAACTTAATTAATCTATACAACGGTGTGTATAAAAGAAGATTCTCCATCGTGGAGCAATAGGAAAGCTCGTTAGTCTCCTCCCACTCGCACTGCAAATGTGCGAGCGGTCTCCCGCCCAAACACCTCAGTTCCCTCTTACCGCCGTGCTAAGAGGTCGGTATTCCTATTGCTAGGGAAGGCCGACCTCCGCGCAAGGGCACTTGGGAAACCCATCTGTGTGGCTCCACGAAGGTCCACTCAAATAACCACCTTTACAGGGAAGTAACTGGTTCTTCTCCCTGTTGAGATTAACACAATAGAATACATAAAATAAATCAAGTTTCCAACAACTAAGCTCTTGTCCTTATTGCAATATAAAGGAGCTTTGCAATTAACCGAATAACAGAGGGGTTTATATCTGATAAACAGTAGAGGTGCAATGATTTGATTTGTTCCAGATTACCATTTGAAAAACCAGATGATGAAGACTTTGTTAGGATACAAAATAACATTGAAGAAGTTCTTGTACAGCTGCAAGCACTATCTGGTTTGCCCAGCCTAGAAACAGAGGTAAGTATATGTATGGTAGAAGACACTTGTGTATGACGCTTCTGATATTGGAAGCCATGTGTATCTATTAAATTAGCTGTTAAATTGCCTGATATCCAAGCTTAGATATTGTTCTATTTACATAACCCTTATTAAGCTGTGAGGGGCTTAACATTCAGAGAGCTGAATACAGGAATTGATTCTATTGTTACGTTTCTTTAAATGCTTTATGTTAATTTCTTGCCTTGGTATGAAGCTCTCAGGACAGCTCAGAACAAATTAAAATAATAAATTAATGTTCTGTTCCTTTTTTGGTATCAGATTATATAAATAACTTGTTAGTATAAAGAAGTAGAATTGTTTGTAACAATTGTATTCGGTGAAATACTTGTTCCATCAATACTGTAAATGAGCATTATTATTTGTTTGTGGTTGAATATTTTTGTCTGGTTTTTTGTGTGTGAGAGAATAGTAGTACAGTGGTCCCCCGCCCTTTTGCGGTTCATATACTGTCGTCCCGCTATATCGTGGGTCAGCATTATATGAAAAAAGCCCCCCTAGCATAAAGGGGGAAAGTTCTGTTTCAAGCCTCCCATTCTTACCCCAGGACTCGAGCTGCCCCAAACAGGCCTGTGAGGGCCTTCCTGCGCCTCAGAAATGATTTCCGGTTTACCAGAAGTTACTTCCGGTTTGCAGGAAGTCCCTTTTGGGGTCTCCAGAAGGCCCAGGAAGGCTCTCACAGTCCCATTCAGGGTAGGGCCAGGCTGGGAGTAAGTCCAATAGCCCCCAGCTACCCCCCCCCAGGCCTGACTCGGCCTGCACCTGCATATCACGGATTTTCAATTATCACGGGTCAGGTCAGGTCCCTAACCCCCACAGTAGGCGGGAGATCACTGTTATATTTTCCTAAAGCTGCCATATTAGAAATACTAATAAATAAATAAATAAATAAATAAATAAATATTGTTTAGGATGTCATGTATTGGAGTAGTCTCACTGAGCTCTTTTCCTTTCTAGATGAATTCAGATTTAACATCCCCGGCTTCATTAACTGGAAGATTACTAAAGCAGAACGCTGAACTGACAGGATTGGTCAGCAGACTAAGTGAGGAAAAGAACAATTTGAGAAATGGAGTCATGAAACTTGAGGAAGAACTTAGAAGGTGCCAGCAGAGAGGACCCTGTGGAGACTCGGTATGTTTGTTCTTAACTTGAATATAAACATTATTTTAATTCATATTAAAAGCTCACTTCTCTGGGAAACCACTGGTGTATAATTTCCTGCTTTGCAACATGTTGGATTCAGTGTCCTTTAGGTCTCTTTCTTCTCAATAATTCTTTGATTCCATGTCGATCTTAAGCCTGCCTGTTTTGTAGCTTAGGGCACAGCTACAAATAACAGTAAATGCATCTGTGCATTTATTTACTGTGCACTTTAAAAAGACATAGTAAATGGAGCATTTAGCCCATTTCTGTCCCTTTGTGATCCCAAGGGACATCCTTCTTTAAATGTCATAGCTGCATTGGAAGGAAGCTTCCAGGATTTTAACTATAATGGATAAGGATGACCAAGAAACCACTTGCTGCTGTTTCACAAACCAGAGGATTACCCACCATAAATATTATTCTCAGAACCTGAGGACAACTCTGTTGATGTTTACAAACATGTAACATATAGACCCAATACAATGTAAGTTAAGTACAAGTTAAGCAATTGTAGTGTACAGTGCACCGCTTCACTGGCTCAAAAGATACTCCTCCTTTTCAGTCCTTTATGGCCTGGCCTAGCAACCGTTTTGAATCCCCACTGAACTAACTGGGATTTCCTTCTGTATTCCTCCTTAAATTTTGCAAGACTTTTAGACTGTCACCACCCAGTGGAGGAAACATGGATGCCCTTATTGCTTCTGAAAAAGAGATCTGGAACAAAGAGAAGCTCAGTCTGCAACACTCCCTAAAGCAAGCTGAGGCTGAGTTGAGCAAACTGAGGGCAGAACTAAGGAATGAAGCTTTTCTGAGAGAACTGGGATCGGATTCAGAAAATGCTGCTTTAAAGGTAGGAAGCCTTTTAACAACTTTTCTTGGGAGACTTTATTGTTGTTCTAATTGTTAAGGATTGTTATTATGGATTCGCTTTGTCATTATAGTTTGGTTCTTTGCAATAATAGATGGTGAAGCTGTTCTGAAATTAAAATTTGATAATGTTGGCTTAGTAACTTTTGTCCCAGTTTCGTTGTTCCTTTTTAAAGCTGGCATTTGGTTAGAACAAATTGAATGAAAAAATAAACTCCTTGTGTCTGATCCAAGTTCCATAGGAAAGGATCCTGTAGCAAGTGAAGCCTTTCCTACTTTATAGTTCAGGGTTAAAGCTGCATCTGCTGAAATTGTGCTATAGACAGGACACGCTGTGAAGTAGTTGCGTCTAGGATTGTTCAAATAAATGGCCATAAAAACACTTGTGGACAATAGTGTTATTTCTTAATATATGTGTTCATTTTCCTTGCATTCTAGAGAATTTATGGCAGATACTTGAGAGCAGAGAGCTTTCGTAAAGCCCTGATCTATCAGAAGAAATACTTGCTGCTCTTACTGGGTGGCTTTCAAGAGTGTGAAGAAGCAACCTTATCTCTAATTGCAAGAATGGGTGGGCAGCCTTCCTATACGGACCTAGAGGTTATTACACACCGTTCAAAGGGTTTTACACGGTTCCGCTCAGTAGTTCGAGTGCTAATTGCCATTTCAAGGTAAAGTACAAAACAAGTGTTTGAACAAAGCATGCCAAATGTAATACCTAGATGAAAATGATGAAATATAACTCCTGCATTTTAACTCCTATCAAGGCACCTGCAGAACTATTCCTCAAAATACAAAATTAAATAAGGCACATAGATTATGTGTTATGTTAACATTTTGGCAAGATATGGTCTGTGCTGTACCGATTATGATGTCGATCAGTTGATTAATTGATTGATTGATTTGCTGCCTTCTTCCAAATAAGGGATCCCAAGGTAGCTTAACAATAAATTAAATGAGTTGAGAGTTTAATTAAAAGCGTAATCAATTAACCATTATAAAACAGTTAAATTGTACGCTGATTAAACTACAGTTCCATAATTAAATGCTAGTAAACATTTAAAATGTTTTTATTATTAAAAAAAACTATCCGGTACTTAACCATGCTTGTTAAAAGTCTGCCTGAAAAGCTGGGTGTTCAGCTTTTGGTGAATGGATAAAAGGGAGAGGATTTATATGGTAACTTTCCACTAAAATCCAGCAACCAGAAGTACAGTAATATATGGCTTTGCAAAATGCATGTACTGTAATGGATTTTTGTTCCCATCTTCTGTATACTGTTCATTTTACATAGCTCCATCCTTTCATTTCTTTGATTCAGTCTTTATATCAATACACTAAGCTGCATTATTTAAAAATTTATTAATCAAATCATGTTTGCGTTTAGTTTCATGTATGCACATGGAATTCTAAAAATGTCATTTGAAGCAGAAAGGAAGGGTGAAATCTTTCTCTTAATTTTTAAATGCAGAATGAAGTTCCTGGTTCGTCGGTGGCATCGGGTTACAGGTTATAGTTTGATAGGTATCAACAGAGATGGTTTTGGCCACAATACAGGTAATATATGTTGGTAGTAAACATAGGCTAAGTTTTTTTTTTAAAATAGACTTCTGTTTATGTTGTAGGTTGTTTTAAAAGAAATCACCCTAAAGCAAAGATTTGAGACTCATTAAGTGGTTCCCCCCCTCCAGAAAAATGAACTTTAGCTAAATTGATAATCACATGGTATATGTAGAGGGTGGGAAAAAAGTTATTGATTAGGAACCACAGAGCTCTGAGTATTCTCCTTAGAAATCGAAGCATAGTGAGGATCCCATTTTACATACAGTATGTGTGTGTTTGTTACATTTATGTCTTGTTTTTTCTCTAACAAGTTCTAAGTGGGATGTCCTCAAAAAGTTTGCTTGTCTTGCAAAACACTGTTAAACCAATTTACTCTTAAACCAAGGTATTACTGTAAAGATTCCAAACATTTTCCAAAGTCAGGCCCGTTTAAAGTACTGTATACTTAGAGTACCATATTTGATCCCAAGAAGGATATACCTTATTTTTCCATGTATAAAGCAGTGTTCTGCTTATATACCACCCCATACCACTTCAAGTAGTCTCTGGGTGGTTTACAGTTTTAATTACAGTAATGCAGGCTACACATTGCCCCCCCCCCCAGCAAGCTGGGTACTCATTTTACCAACCTCGGAAGGATGGAAGGCTGAGTCAACCATGAGCCTGCTATCCGAGATTGAACCCCAGGTCGTGAGCAGTTTTACCTGCAGTAAAGGCATTTAACCACTGTGCCACAGGGCCTAAAATCATAAGACTAAAAAATTGAGAGCCTTATACATGGCAGTAAGCCAAGGAGAGAATCATGCAGTTATGAAACTACCCATACCTTGTCTCTGCATAGTCTGTAATATAGGCCAGTATATATTTTTGCTATCCTCCGTAAAAATGTATTTTGTATGTATTCATGTAGGTAATGAACTACGGCCCGATTCATTATCTGGTGGTCTGGAGCTCTATGGAGAACACAGGCCATCTTCATACAGATCAAGGTCAGAGCTGGAATCTCTCAGGTCTCCTCTGTGCTATCAACCCAGGTAAATTTCTTGTTCTTTTCTTCCTATGCCTGTGATCTGAGCTGTTCAAGTAAATTGTAGACTCTGGATTAATCTAGTAAACGACAGACTTGAACTTTTGGTTTTGAATTTACAAAATGGCGCGTGTATGACAGTCACATAGACTTACTTGGCTAAGAAAGTGGACTTGATCCACGAAAGCTCATTTTTAGTCTTTTAAGGCACCACAGTGTTTTTGTCCATTTTATTTTTATTTTGTCTAATATAGTTAGTTGCCTACAGGATGCAGATTTTAAATACTTCCAAGTTCTGTTTCTGTTTTGTTCCTTTTTTGGCTTGGGATTCTGATTCCAAATATGTATCCCCAAAATCAATTCAAGCCCAGCTAGATCAGACCAGCAGCTTTGATCGTATACTTCTCTGGTCTGAGACCTGCTTTTGTACCGTGTGAAGCGACATGTATATTGATAGTGGTGTAGAACCTAAATATCCAGCAGGAGTTCCTTTTTTTGTACCAGCTAAGGAACAGAGTAAATATCTCCCAGTCTTAAGGCATTTTACAACTCTTCACTAACATTTACAACCACTTTTCTCTTCATCTGAAGGTTCCAAGGAATCCACAGCGATTTAAGTCCAGTGTCCCTTGCATGTTCTCAGCTGCAGAATTACGATCCTGACAGGGCTTTAACAGATTATATTAATCGTTTGGAGGCTCTACAGCGGCGTCTTGGCAGTGTACACTCAGGTAAATAGTTGCATTTTGAATGATGGTTCTCATTAGACAAAAGAGAATATTTTTTTAACCAGCATGTTGTTAGTCTGTGGAACTCCCTGCCACAGGATGTGGTGAAGGCATCTGGCCTGGATGCCTTCAAAACGGGATTGGACAGATTCCTGGAGAAGTCCATCACAGGTTACAAACCATGATGGTGTGTAATCTCCAGGCTCAAAACCGGGGTACTTCAAGGGCCAGATGCAGGGGAGTGGTATCAGGAGACAGATATCTAGTCTCATGCACTCCCAGATGCATTTGGTGAGGCCCCCCTGTGAGATACAGGAAGCTGGACTAGATGGGCCTTTGGCCTGATCCAGCATGGCTCTTCTTATGTTCTTATGCAGAAGTGCAGGTTGCATTGACCATTTAAGTGAATTATAGCTTCATCAAAGCATTATTTTTCCTCCTGAGAATTTGCATCTTTTCCCCCCACAGCATCTGTTCCATTCAGTCAACTGCACTCTGGTATCAGAAGATAATCTTTGCAACATGTTTGACACTGGTACTGACATCAAATGAAATGCCTTCTTCAAATCTGTGCTGCTGCTACGTGCTTTATAAAATACATGTAGAGTATGTTGTGGGACCAACATGAACACAGCTCAGTTGTGTGCAGTTCACTTTGGTGGCACTTCTACAAAGACTGGAACTTAATGTATATAGGCACTTTTTGTGGTCATTTGACATTGATCATTACATTTCATGTGTATTTGTGGAATGCTAATTTAAATTATTGAAGTGTGTATTTATCAAATGGGTGAGAGGATGAAATCTTTATGTTCTGAGGTTGCTGAATGTGTAGTTCTAAGTGCACACCCTTTTCTGATGAAGCAAAGTGGAGGACTTTTTGTGATTTTACTCTATTTGCTACTGGTACCGCAGAGAGAAATGTAGAGACCTATTTTTGTAAAGGTAGAAGTTTTGAATTTTATGGGTATTTTGTCAAAGTACTGAAATAAAGATGATTTCATCCTTTTACTGTCTGTCTGGCAATATTTAAAACAGTTCTATGTTCGAACCTGAAATTCAAAGCATAAATGCATTCACCTTCAATAGCTTTTAGCTTGTGGCATTTTTATCAATTATGCTCCAGTTTATTCCCTATTGAAGCAAAACAATTCAAGGAGCCATGTAGCCATCACAAAAGACAAATACAAAAGTGGAACAGGTGATACCTTTAGGCTACTATAAAAATAACAAAACATTGCTAATATTTCAAGGGCAAGCCCCCTTCCTCAAGAGCAGTACCAATAGGTAACATCACCAGTTTATTCCGTGTTAGAAGTAGGCTAGAATTCATGATAACGTATGCTGAAAGAAATAGGCTTGTGTCCATTGCAAGCCTTTCATCAGCCTCGATTTCCATCAACTTCATCATTTAGGAAGAAAAAATGAATTAACAGTCAAGATTTAGCAGTACCAAAATGATGAATACACCAGTCTAAATGGCCCATTATAAGCCCCTTAACCACCTCACAATCTTAAAAAATTAGCAAGACATTTCTTTTGGACTTTCATGTTTATATAATTTACAAAAGATGTGAGCCATTAAGGTTGAATAGTAGCACAGAAGATATGGAAACAGTGGGGCAAGTTAGTTCATCCTAGACTCATCTATTGAGATGTTACCTCCTTGCCTTTGGAATATGGATGACATGCCCAACACAGTGCAGTTGTCATTCAAGTTGTAAAGCTACTGTACTTGTCATCTGTGCTTACCTTAAAACTTAACTATTGGTGATTCTATCCAACTATTTGATGATGAGAATTCTCTGAAGACAGGCAAGATGAAAATGATTGATATTTCTTGCATGGCATCAATAGATACTCTCCACTCCATAGAGAGCTTTCCAGCATAGTTGGATTTTGTCCCTTGGAAAATACATCCTTCTCTCATCACCAGCACACCTTATTGTTTTTCCTCTCCTAACACAATCTTCCTGTCAACAGTTTTAAACTCGCCCCAGAGACAAATCCACTCCATTTAACTGAAGATGTGTGCTTGGACCAATTTGTCTTAAAGGTACTACTAGACTGATTCATGCCTCCTTGCTAATTTTAGATTATCCATCTATTCAAAACACTACTAAAATCTCAGTCCATCCCTCTGAAACCTATTACTTCTCCATGAATACTGAGTCATGGGGGAAAGAAGGGCAACATGCCCACATGTTGGGGCTCATACACAGACTATTTCAAAGAACTTGCTTTTCTACTATCAGCAAAGTTCGACTCTCTTCCACCTTCATATTGGAGCCATGAATTCTGCATCTCTTGCAGTTGAAACTGCAGCTCATGACCAATTTTGTTGATAGCAACTTTATTGGCAAGTGATTTGCCAAACCAATATACATTTGCTTTGGTTCAAGAGGTTTTGCAATTACCTCATGATTTTCATCAAACCATTCCAATTCATCAAACTGTGTTTCTTTAGTACAAGAGCTTTTGTAAGTTAGGTATATACGGTACCTAAGGAGTTTTGAACCAACCGTCAATGCTGCTTCTGGATAGAATTTTAACTCTATTTTTATTGTTTTGTCTCAAGAATTAAGCTCATGAGCAGCTAATGGTCTGTTTAGCATCCCGCTTGGTGACTAAGATCTGCACACCTGTAACAGCAGTAAGACAGTAGAAAAAAATTACCATGGGAGGTGGTGAGTGCTCCAACACTGGAGGCATTCAAGAGAAAATTAGATAACTGCCAGATCTTACTTCTGTTTTTGCCCTGTCATTCTACTTAAACGCAGGGGGTTGGTCTCAAGATGCCTTTTAGCTCAATTATTGTATGATTCTATGATCTTGTCTATCTCTATAGCGAGAAACGGCATATAGTCTAATAGATATAAATGCTGGGACCATTACTTCATCCAAATTCCTTTGTTTGGTTTGTATTATTTGTGATGGTCTGGCTCCTGCTTCATTATTAACATAACACTGACAGACAAGCTGCAGGGTGACGGGTAATTTTAATTATCTGACTCTTGAAAATATTAACTGAAGAGCAAATTATTTGTATGCATATTGGCTCAGTTATAAAACACTGACCTGTCTTACTCAAGATCAACAGTGGAGGTCCTGATCAGAAGTCTACATCCCTAGGAGCTATCCATATGGATTCACCACCAGGTCATATCATATTTCTACCATTCAGGTCCTAATATTTAGGAACTCAATATTTGCCAAAAATACCAGATGCACTCAATGCCACATACTTACACTTCAACATATTAAGAACTTTAATTCAAGCGAGTTAAGTCACCTCATACATTTAAACAAATAAAACTAAATTCTACGCAACCAA
The DNA here is from genome assembly GCA_023846285.1 of Phrynocephalus versicolor. Classification (NCBI taxonomy): domain Eukaryota; kingdom Metazoa; phylum Chordata; class Lepidosauria; order Squamata; family Agamidae; genus Phrynocephalus; species Phrynocephalus versicolor. The sequence continues at coordinate 62,210,251 of JAHTLZ010003542.1, read as the reverse complement.
TCAACATATTACAGCTATGCATACCAAGCGTCTACACTCAACTCAAACTTGTTCAGCAACTCCCCTCTTCCTTCACCACAGACTAGACTGTATAAGGTTGATGGAAGTTATAATCCATCTAAGCATGGAGGTCCATATGTTCTATTCCTCTGGTCTACAAGAAAGTGATGGATGTTTTACTAGCTCTTTCTCTGCAGAGTTATTTTTAAATAAACCCTGCTAGTTTCACTGCCATGCCTTATTAGAACGGAGATATGCGCACAAACATTATGATACGTGGAACTGCCTCTGTATTACAAAGCAGTATCACATTAAGTATCAGGTATCTCATAGCCAATGCGGGACTAATTAATTGCTTCACATTTATGCCCGCGAGTACTCTGTGATAGTTTTTAAAGTGTCATGATATTCTTAAACTAACATTGCATTATGGTAATCAATGATACTTGAACTGTCTTCATTCTTTCCATTTTGAAGGACACACAAATATGCTCCTAAATGTATTTGTCTCAAAACTAGGGTAGGTTACAACTGAACCTACATAAAGTTTTGTAAGAGTCTGAATTTTAAAAGGCACAAATAATTAGAATACTTACTGACGTTACAGAATTAGGGTATAATAAGGCAAACATTAAGTAAAAAGACAACAGTTTTTCATTTTCTAAGAAACCACAACATTTTCACATTTTTCCTTCAAAATACTGTATGCAGAGACCAGCTTCTTAACAATCAGGGATGGGACTTTTGGAATTAATGAACTCCAGTCCCATAATTTGGTGGATCATCCTCCCTCTCCCAGCTGTATTGTGGTAGTGGGAGCCCTTAAACTAGCAGGAGGTAGAATGGCCATCTTACCTCCATGGAGCTCCCTTGCTGCTGCTTAAAACAGCCAGAAAAGCACCATGTCACAATGCATTCCTCCATCACACCTCTGCGAGTAACACAATTCCCACAACTCCCATGGCAGTACGACACTTTTCTAAGTTTGAAGAAGCTCCATGTGCTGGCTCAAGGGCTTCCCGGTGTTATAATTCAAGTGGATGGGGAGGTCCCACCAAATTATGGGATTAGGAAATAATCCCAAAGCTCTGGTCCCTGTTAACAATCTTCATACAAATGTGTGCAGAAACATATCTTAGCAATTTAGCTTAAAGAAGTCATATTGCTGTGTGATCTTCGTTTGTATCTAATGACTGGGTTATTAGCTGTGTGAATCATAGTTGTATAATTAACGGTCGGAAAGTATCCATCAATTAAGTCAAATTCATATAGACGCAGGAGGATTGACCAAATTGTCTTAATTTGAACGTAAGCAAAGTTCTCTCCAATGCAACGATGACGACCTAGAAAAGCAAGTTTAAAAATAGTTTTAAGTTACTTATAAAAATACTTTGAGACCAGTTTTCAGCAAGTCATATTATTTTGGTGTGCCTATCATTTAGATATTAGCTTTTGTTCCTTCTGAGAGTGACACTCTAAATCTTGACCAGTTCCAAAGCAACCAATAAATTCTTCAAAATTAAATTGCTTATTGGCTGCATTTTCAGGAAATAACCAAGAAGAGAAGAGAATAACACTTTATTATTGCAAATAGTGCAACAAAATCAATAAAAGTATCATGCAGTCAGTGCATCACTCGCACTCTTATAAATAAAACCTATAGAGGGTATAGAGCAGGGAACTCAGCACACAGCCTTGTGGACAGCCAGTACTTCCCTGAGCCCATAACCCCAAAAAGGAGTATCAAATCAAGCAGCAAGGTGGTCCTTTTTAATTAAATTGTTGTTGGGGTTTTTTAAACACATTTTAATTCTTAGTTAGGGCAAACTTACTGTAACCTACTTACCTGCACCAAATGGCACATATGCAAACTTCTCTCCAACTGCGGGGTTATCTTGTAAGTAACGGTCGGGTTTGAAATTTAAGTTTTCTATCCAGCAGCCTTTAAGTCTATGATTGATAGTTGGAGATACACAAACTTGATGGCCAGGTGGAATTGTGTAGCCAGCAACATTCTAAGAGCAAGAGAATGTTTATAGCAGTTTAGTCTCTCATCTGTTTGTAGTCCAAATTCTTAATATGTTGAAGTGTATATACAATAAAAAATACCCTGCCCTTTCGCGGTTCATATACTGCGGTCCCAGTATATCGCGGGACTGCAGTATATGAAAAAGCCCCCTGGGGTAAGCTGGAAAGGCCTGTTTCAGGCCTCCTATACTTAACCCAGGCCTGGTGCTGCCCCAAGTGGGTCTCCAATGACCTTTCCGGGCCCGCCAAAGGTCCCAAAAGTGCTTTCCAGCAATCCGGAGGTCTCTTCTGGTTTTCTAGAAGTCACTTCCGGTTCACCGGGAAGCACTTGTGGAGCCTCCAACAGGCCTGGGAAGGCCGTTGGAGGCTCGTTTGGGGCAGCGACAGGCCTGGGGTAAGTACAAGAGGCCCCAGATAGCCCCCCATTCCCGATCCAACCCGGCATCTGCATATCACAGATTTTCAATTATCATGGGTTAGGTCCCTAACCACTGCGATAGGTGGGGGGGGTTACTGTATGTGGCATTGGGAGCATCTTGTCTGCTTCGAACGAGACATCCAGCCCCACCCAAACGGTGGCTCACTTCATAACTGCCTTAATCCGCTGGCACCTTTTACTGACATTTCTATGAAGTTCTTCCCTTCTCAGTCCAGATTGGGAAAGGTATATTGAGAAGAACGTGTGGAGCATGACTTAAATTCTTTTCCTTTTCACTCCTCTTTTCAGGACTGGGCCACAATAACCCATTCCTGGAAGCCAGCATTCCAATCATTACAAACATATAATGTAAGGGCTGCTGATCTGCAGAGTGCACAGCTTTGTGGGAATTTAAATACAGTTAATACCTCGGATAATGAATGCCCCTGATAACTAATTTTTCAGATAGCGAATGGGAATTTCCAGGTATCGGGCTGCCTCAGATCGCGAATGTTCCCTATGGGCTGCCTCTGATAACGAATGTTTCATCATGCCTTGAGGAAAAAAGTATACCCAGGATGCACTGCACACACACACCCATAATTTCATACCCCACTGAATATAAACAATGTTTCTTACTTGAGGAGTTTTAGCTATTCTCATCATTGTCATTATGGGAGGTCGAAGTCTTAATGTTTCTTTCAAGCAGTCCTCCAGTAAAACCATGTCCTTGAGCTTAAAAAAGTGAGAAATGTTATTTTCCTATATATGTCTGTGAAGATTCTCAGTCATCTAGGCGAGTTTATCTGGAAGTTAAATCATGGCAACTGGACTTCTTTTCCTTGAGAGACTGAAGTGTTTTGCTGCTCTTCAAAACAGTTGTTTGGATGAGCAGTAAAACATTTCAATCTCTCAAGGAAAAGAAGTCCAGTTGTCATGACTCAACTTCCTGATTTTCCTATATTCTTTAAAAAAACACCATTTATATTGTGTGGTGGTAGTTCTCATTACAACCCCTTTAAAGTGTACTAAATATATTTTCCAGTGTAAGCTTGACCAAGGGGATTATTATATACCTGAGTCATTTAGAACTCATTAGTACAGATTTTATCTGAAGACTGTGTAGAGTAACATCTAAGCTACCATAGGCACTGAAACATGTTTCTGTACAGTATATCCTCTCCTGCAGAACAGCAAGTTGCCAACTTATTCATTGTTGAAACAGAAACATGTAATGTTCACAGATAAATATGAACCTCCTTTTCATGCAACTATTAGGTGCCTTTCAATCCCCAAAAGCTACATCAACTGCATAACAGAAGTCCACTTCAATATTTTGGATTGAACAATATATACATGTACTGTGCTTAAGGACCCTGACTCCCAAACAATGGGTAGAATTCATGTATACATACTAGAGACATGGCAAATGTCTGTTTAATAAGCTGATTTTATAGGTAAAATATAAAAAAATGATCAGGAAAGGAATCCATCTTCATATATTTGATCTGACTAATTTTCATTTGAAGAGAAGGGGAAATGTGTGTATTTTATAATTTCTCCAACTGCCCCAAATAAGTGTGCAATGCCAATGTTAATTTATTTTGTTGCAATACTTCACAATAATGACTAAACTGCCTGAATTGGTTGTCATTCTCAACAAGAAGTCATTTCTTCAACAAAAACGCTTCACTAGCAATTACACACTAACATCTTAAGAAAGTTTCCTGAAACGACTTTTTCTCAACGAATCCTACATTTAAAGGCTTTACAGTGCATTCACACATTGGTATATTTAAAAGAATTTGGAAGGTCTACAAACCTGGTCATAGTTTAACGGAGGCAGATGTTCTCCACATACTGCTTTTTGTTCCCTATAACACTGATCCTGGAGTGACTTGTCTCTGGCCAAGAAGAAACCAAGCCATGTGCTAGTAGTTGAAGAGGTATGTTGACCTGCCAGCAGCAAGCCAATAAGCAGCCCAGCTATCTCATCATCTGTTAGACTACGCCCGTCTCTAGATTCCAGGAAGGAAAACACATGACACAAACATGTTAAACTACGTCATATCCCATCAGAAGGTCAAACCACACATTTGAGCAGTTTCTCTTTTTGAAACAAGTCCCAGTTAATGGACTTTACCAATAAAATACCAAAAGCAGTCGCAGAACTGATGAAAGAATTTGTTATAAATGCTAATATTTTTCCACTGCAATTGAAGAGGTGGGGGGGGCAAGAGTACCCCATTTTTTCAAAACCCAAAGCAACAGAAATGAATAAGCGAACACAAAACTCTAAAATATGCAGAAATTTCCCAACCTCCAACTTTAGAAACTATCAGGGCACCTGGTTAGTACATGAATGGGAAGCCACTAGGGCAGTGATGCAAACCTTTTAGAGACCGAGTGCCCAAATTGCAATTCAAAACTCACTAATTTTTTTGCAAAGTGCCAATACAGTAACTTAACCTGTATACAGGTGGTTATGAAAGGGCGATGTCAGGTGCCTGCAGAAAGGGCTCAGAGTGCCACCTTTGGCACCTGTGCCATAGGTTCGCCATCACTGCACTAGGGGTCCACTAGGTAAGGCCAAATCCTGTTTGAAACCCTAGAGTGCTTCAATGAGTTAGGGTTGACAATATTAGCCTAAATGAACCCATGAGCCAACCCATGTAAATGGCAGCTTCCCACGTTCTATAACATAAACAGCAGTAAAACAAAGGAGCACCAGATATGGCCAATTTGAAAGTACAGTAAGTCTAGGCTGGGTGAGTCAAAAAGCATAAGGAGAGAAAGTGAGCAAACGAATTCCTGGCAGAATCTGAGACTATAATATATAGGGTGTCATGTGACAAGCAGACACAACTGCTTTATTTCTACAGAATGTAGATCAAATCTACTCGGCTTCTCTTTTAACTCATGTTTAGGCTAAAGGCAGATTGCCTTGGTACGAAATCAAACCTTTTCATGGCCATTAGTATATCCCACAATGTACTACTGTGGAAACTGAGGGCTCAAAAAGCCTTAAGCCTCTCATTGAACTAACCTTTACCAGAGACATTTAACTACTTCACATACTTGTACGTAACATCCAGTAGCATTTGAAGCATGTCATCTTCTTTATCCGAAGACTGCCGTCGTTTCTGAATTATTTCATAGAAAATAGCCTTTATTTTTTTGTGGGCTCTGTCTCTACGCCTGAAATTGAAGGAATTTTTTGCAATGAAACAGTACCCGTAAATATCTGAAGGATTTTGATTTTGCAAATAACATTTATGCATTTCCCACCACCAGCTCCCCATCAGTCCAGGTTATATGTCCAATAATGAGTCATTATGGGAGTCATCTCCCCACTGCCCCCAACAGAGATTGTTCCACACCACTCGAGGTATTAAGCACTTAGGTGGTTCTCTTGGCCTAGTCAACAGTTAATAGACTTAGGAAACATCCCAAGAAAATACACACAGCTTCAGTCGGAGTAAGTAGATAGGATCGGGCCAGCAAGGGATGAGTTCCATAGGGCTTTTGCATGCATCTAAGGCAGTAAAATTCCTGAAGTTCAAAACCATTGACCTCTTCCAATGTCGAGTTTATTTATTTATTTATTTGTTTGTTGTATTTATACCCCGCTTATCTACTATGTACTCTAAGCGGCTTACAAAAGGCTGCAAAAGCCAGCAAAATTACAATAAATAATCAGACAGACTAAACCAATAAAACACCCTGAACACAGTTAAAACCAAATGGCACCTCAACCAAGGATAAAAAATAAGCGCAGGTTACGATGGCGGGGAAAAGAGCAAAAAAAAACAAAAACCAATTAAGCATCGCCAAAGGCCTCCCGAAAAAGATGGGTTTTCAGCGCCTTTCGGAAGGCCAGCAGGGACTCTGCAGAGCGCACTTCACTGGGGATGGAGTTCCAGAGGCTGGGGGCCGCCACAGAGAAAGCCCGGGTCCGAGTACTCGTCCTCCGGGCTTCCCGAGGGGTGGCGACCCGAAGCAAGTGCGCTCGCGCCTGCCGAACGGGCCAGGCCGAGGTTGACCGCTGAGCGATACGCTCTGCCAGGTAGTCCGGTCCCAAGCCATGGAACAATAACAATAAATATTTGACATACAAACAAAACCTATTGCCCCAAATCCTCTTCCATAAATGAAGCTGGCATAAGGTTAGCTCTGCACCTGCACATGGTGCCCATCAAGTTTTAATTAGTCCTCCATTATTTAAACATAATCCCATTGTGCATTGGGTGGCTTTGCACCCAGCTCAGAACTGGAGTGGAACTCTTTAATTTGTGCAATCTAATTCACAATACAGATATTTTCAAAAAGCACTCATATTGGATTTTTACATGAATTAGTGTTATGCAACCAATGAGATTATGTGACAACAAGAAACTGAAGCAGCAACTTGCAGCTTATATCGTTTCCCTTGTGCTAGCACGTAACTCATGCACAATTTAGACCCCAGTTGTATAACTACTGTATAACTACTTTATAATTACTGTATATATACAGCAGTATAGCAGTGTTCCGTGCAGCCATGCCGGCCACATGGCCACGGACTTGCACAACACTGGATCTTAGGCTTGAAAACGGAGATGAGCGCAGCCTGTAGAGTTGGACACGACCAGCATGCATGTGCAGGGGAACCTTTAACTTGTACCTTAGTATAACACCACAAACAAAAATAATACTATCAATAATGTCAGCATAAGACATCTTAAATTTCTCTCTTCTATAGTGTCAGTAATAGAGATGGGCACGAAACAAAAAAAAATGGCGTTTCGGTTTTTCGTTTGTTGTTGAGAGGTCCGTTTCGTTTTGTTTCCGTTTGTCGCAATTTTTTGGAAAAATTTTGTTACCGTTTTTTGTTTTTTCATTTGTCATTCTACCCGCTTTTTGCATGATTTTAAAAGCATTTCCGTATGCAGGCATCCCCCAACGCCCCAGACCAGAGGGAAAACACTAAAAAAAATGGATGCTGGCAGAGACACAGTATAGACTAGGTACACAGGGAGGCTGCAAAGGCAGCGGCGGGCGTTGCCCACGGTGCAAGGCAGCCGCAGAGTGACTGCACTGCGGGGCAAGGGAGGGTACTCACCGAGAGGTGCGCAGCATGCACGCACACAGGGAGGCTGCAGGACTGAAGCTAGAGTCACAGAGACAGCAATCCCACCCTAACTCCTACCAGAGACTGCAAGGAGGACGGGGGCTGCCAGAGCTTTTTATGCCCTCTGTGGCTGCCAGACCTGCCCGCCCAGTCTGCAACCTGGGCATGCTATTGGTTGAACAAGATCCCATCACATGACTTGCCTCCATTTTGTGGCTGGTGGCAACATCCATTTTAAAGGGAAAAGAAAAATACATCGCGATGGGAGAAGACAAAAACAAACATTTTAAGGACCCCAACCCCCCAGGTAGGTATTATCAGACAATATAAATAATTATCACTGCATTTTTACGGATGTCCAGGGCGTTTTTTAACATTTAAAACAGCTCATTTCATTGTGCGTCGCCATTAACGGAAACGAAACGCAACAACCACAATTTTCGTGGTTCTGTTCGTTTCGTTTCATTTTCATCACAATTTTCGTTTGTCGTTTCGTTACGTAATGGAAACGACAAACGGTAACGGAAACTAAAAAATGTTCATTCCGTGCCCATCTCTAGTCAGCAATGTTCTCTGTAAGGTGTGTGCAAGGATGTAGAGCTTCATTGGTGCTGCCCAGTAGGCACTGAGGTCAATGCCTATTTACTTCCAGGCTTTGGCCAATACCCCGCCCCTACACGCAGACAGACAAGGCTCCCACACAGCAGAGAAAAAAATTCAAGGGATCATTAAGTGTCAGCTATCATTTACAACTGTTCAAGAACCTAGAAGCAGGCTGAAAGATCCTAGACTCTTCTTCCTCCCCACACTCTCCTCTCCTCTTGTATTATATCAAACCCACACAGCCCAAATATTTAAGGGGCAAAATAAACTGTGAAACAAATGTTAATATCCTGCTTGTCTCAAAATGGGGGAATTAGAAGGTACTACAATTAAAGTCACACTATAATAGATTGGCAGTTATCGTGCATTACTAAAAATGGGTTTTACATTCTCAAGCATCCTTCACCACTGTTCTACTTCCGTGGTACCTCGTAAGATGAATTTAATTCATTCTACAGGTCAATTTGTCTTATGACAAATTTGTCTTACGAGTCACTGTTTCCCGTAGGAATGCATTAAAATCAATTAATCTGTTATGGAGGGAACAGATTAATAGGTTTTCAATGCATTTGTATTGGAAGGCTGTCTCACCCCCCCTCAATCAAGGGCAGCCCAAGGCTGCTTTCCACAGCCCCGCCAGACAGCTGACTTTAACAAGTCGGACCTGTCAAAATCAGCTGTGAGGGAGGATTGCGAAGAACAGCCTTTGGCTGCGCTTGATTGAGGGGGCAGACCTCCACCGTTCTCCTTGTCATCCAGGCAATTGTCCGACAACCACCAATACTTGCCTGGCTGAGAAGGAGACTGGTGGAGGACTGGATCCTTTTTAATTTCCCACTGCACTACACTAGTGAGGGTGGGAAATTCAAAAGAATCCAACCCTCCTCCTCCTCCTCTTCACCCGTGTGTTGAGACTCCAGTGAAGAAGAGGATGACTGCACAGGTGCACGTTCACATGGCCCAGGTGGATTGGAAGAGAGGTGCACCTCTCTTCCAACCCACCCAGGCCGCCCGAACATGCACAGGTCCCCGGGACTGGAGGAATCCAAGCAGAGCACAGACCCATGGATCTTCTCCCAGCCCAGGAGGGTTGCAAGGCAAGCGGTGGCGGCAGATTGCCAATTCTGCCTCCCTTTCAAACCGCATGGGCTGGGCAAAGACCAATGGGACCCTGTTTTGCCCACCAATTTGGTGGGCAAAGCAGGGACCCGATGATCCTCACATAGCCTGGGCTGTTCCCTTGCAAACAGCCCATGCTGGGCGAGGATCGATGGTACCTCGTAAGACAAATGTAAACGGGAAGGAAACATTCTTCTTAGGAGTTTTTCCTATCCCCAGAAATTACATTCGTCTGATGAGTTTTTCATCTTAAAGGGCATTCGTCTTACAAGGTATTACTATATGTCCAATTGGCCATGGTACAACTAAAGGCCTCTAAGTTTCAAACTGTAATTAAGAGATAACACTGGTTAGTGTGAACTGCAGTTAATACTGGTGGGAGGTTCCTACGCATAAGAGAAAGGGGAGGGAGTGTTTGACCTTTCAGTGACATTCAACAGTGATTTCATAACTGTAAGACATGAAGACCTTTTAAGACAGAGGTTCCTAAGATTCAGTGTGGTACAGCTCATAGCACATTAGACTTCCAATGGGGAACTCATAGTCAAATTCCTATCCTACAATGAAGCTTACTGGCTGCACGGGGTCAGTCAATATTTCTCAACCCAGAGGCTAGGAAGGTAAAACGAAGAGGAGATTGTACATTGCTCTTGATTCCTAGCATAGATGGCATTATAAAACACACAATATCAACATAGCAACACATACTGATGAGAAAGTTTAGTACCTGAAACTGGGCAAAGGCAGCCAACCTGGCAGAAGCCAAGCAGCATGAGTAAATCCTCCATCCAGATCAGCATACAATTGTGCCACCTTCTCATTAAGAATACTCCTTATCTCCTTCCCATGTAAACAGTGACTTGCTGTCAAAATTATTAGTTCTGAAAGTGCTTCAAACAAATCTGTGGGATAGGAAAAGGCAATCAATTGGATAAAACTCTCACATATTGCAGTATCTTTAATGAACTGAAAATTACACTAATTTGAGGAACACACACAAATACAGATCTAGCATTCTGCAAGGACGTATTGGCTGGAGTGCTTGTCTTTGAAGACAGAAAGGAGAGCTTCATGGAAGAGGAACTGTATTTCCACCCCTTTACCGTCAAAGAGAAAAATATACACTGCAGTTTTGGGAAAGGTAGTTATGTTAGTCTGTGCAAGAATTCTGGGCAAAATCCAAAGAAAAAAAGACAAAAACGCGTGGCACCTTAAAGATTAACTATTTTAATGTAAGCTTCTGTGGATCAAGTCTACTTGGATTTTTCCTGGCACTCATCTAGATGTGTCTGCATTAGCCACAAGAAGGGAAACAGTGCAAATGCTGAAATCTTTTTCTGGCCTAAACAGGCATTTTCTCTTATGCTACAATAATATCTGATCACCACACATACTAGTCCCATGTGTTACCCCTGTCAAGGTAAGAATCTGGATTTTTATTTATTGTGCCTGCATCTTGATCATTTTTGACTCTTGCTCCCGAAAGATCCCATTCAAATGTAATCAAACATTTTTAGCATACATACTTACTTCTTTCTCCACTCTCTCCCCATGTTTTAAAGTATTCCAGAGTCTCCTTTTCTATTATTGGTACATGCTTTCTAAATTGACTTATATTCAGCCCAGTTCTCAGCATTTTCTTCTGTTCTAAAAACAACTTTGAAAGCAAACAAAGCAGAAGTTACAAACCCCAATATTATGCACATATAGTTTAAGCATAAACAAGCTGTAATTAGGATTTTCCATACATTATAGAAAATTCAAAACATACACATATTTTGACACCCCCTTGTCACAAAATCAACAGGGTAAACAGTGCTTAGATTTGAAGCATAGACATTTAAATTTAAAATAGAAAATATTTCAAGGAAGTCTGATTTATAACTATATGCCCCATTTCAAGGACTTTTCATAATTATCCTGATGGATCCAGGAGACAACAGGAAGGTACCCACACTGATGAAATACTATTGAACATGGTAATTTATATATTTATTTATTTAGCCGCCCCACTACCAACAGGTCTCTGGGCGGCATACAACAAGTATTAAAAACTATAAAACAAGAAAATCATTAAAACTACAAAATAAAATACAGTTAAAACAACATACAGTACAAATTATAAATTTAATTTATAATTTGTTCCTTCTGTTTCATCTCCAAGTCCGCAAACTAATAAAAGTAGTTTGAGACCAATGAAAAGGCACTTTGTGCTGCCAAAAATCACAGTCACGAGTCTAGCAAACACAAGAGGCCTTTTCGATTGCTTTGAACAATTTGTCAAAATCAGAAATACTTATCTATTTCATTTCAAATTAAATTGTAAATGATAGGCAACTTAAATCAATATCAAATCAGATTATGCACGATTGGATCCAAATTTAAGAAATAATGGCCAGAATCTTACTGCTTGCATATGTCAGTATAAATGAAACAGTGTAGACCACTGAGATGAACTGCTGCGCCAAGTAACATGTCAAGGATGCAATGGGGAATAGAAATGGTGGCTACTTAATTAGCAGCAATTCTTTGCAGTGGTTTATACTTTTGCACTTATGTCAAGAGTATGCAAGCAACATGATTCTGGCCAGTTTCCTTCTACTGCAGTCTTAGCTCAAAGAGCACACACATTCTGAGACACACCTGTTACAGATGTTTGAACCAGGGTAATAACGCATCTTGACACAAATGGAATTGAATAAGCATATCCCAGAATATGAAGTACAGTAGAACTAGACCAGGGCTGTTCAACTTGGAACAGGTGAAGGTCTACTTTTTCTGGCCCAAACTGCCTGAGGACTACTACACTAAAACCTCTACTTAACGAATTTTATCCGTTCCAAACACATGCTCATAAGTAAAAACTTTTTTAAGTAGAGCAGTGGTTTCCCCCTTAGACACATTTGGGAGAGAGAGAAATTACTTCTCCTTAGTTTCATCATGCTACCTTTAAACTGGGAAGTGTTTCAACCCTAAATGGAACCGTGGGGGAATAGGAGCATCTTGGGCAGATATCCCAAGAAAACAAAGGCAAAGCAATATCCCAGGCCAAAACATGATTCCAGGAGAAACAGGGGCTAACAGGATTATCTGGCTAAATTATGGTTTCTGGGAATTGAGAAAATGACTCAGCTACTATTAATTTCTGTGAGATTTCAGACCTTTAGTGAAGTCTTCGCACAAACTGGTAATGCCTCCTGGAGTACAAGGCAGGCAGTTTCAGCAGGTGATGGAAATAGCTTGTTGACTCATGTCATAATTAACAGACGGTCCATTTCATGCCTTTTTATGTGATCCTTGGGAGTGATTTCCTGATTCAGCTCAATGTCATGATACAGTCACCTCCTCTTTCTCAATCTATTCTGCCCTCACCATAGTCTTGCACATTTAGGGCTAATTCTTTCTAATAGTATCAGCGAAACACCCAAAATGGACAAGGGGTTCCACCTGCCTACTGCTGTGGGATAATAGGGTGCTAGGCTTCCAACTACTTTGGGCCAATAAAGGTAGATGGAGGTGATTTATCCTGTTGGCTTCTCTTGACATTTAATTCTTGTTTTATATCTGCACACTTATTGTTCTTCGCTTTTAAATACTGTCTTTTTTAAATTATAGGAGCCACCTTGCTGTTCTGGGCCTCATAGCCTCCCTTCCAAACAAGCTGCACGTTTTTAGCAGCATTTTGTCCAAAGCATGCACACACATAGAGACAAATTTTAAAAAGAGCTGGCAAAGATAAAGTTTTGCAGGGGTTTTGCTGAAACCCAAATATTTGGTAACAACAGCCACCAAAATCAATGGGGCAGTCATGATTTCAGAGGTCTCTTCTCAGTATGACTGCCTCTGGATCCAACCATGTAACAACACTGGTCACAACCTACTGCATAATAATTCAAACTCATACTCACTGTAACACATCATAGAACTTCTAGTTCAACTATTACAAAAAATGTTCTTCTAACAAGGCAAACTTACTGAGTTGGGTACATCATAAGCCACTCCTTTGCCAAAGACAGGTGTGGTTAACCGAGCATATGCCTCTTCTGCGTTTAAGTCTTCGTTTTTACTATTGAACAGAAGTGCAGCGGCATCGCTACCCAGTAAGTAGGTAAAGGTCTTCCCCACCATCGTGAAGCTAAATACTGGCCCATACTATATTTAGGAATATCCAGGTAATTTAGGAAGATATGGAAAAAGGAAAAAAACAACATGTTAAAGTGCTATTAACATGTTATCAGACATTCCAGTATCAGATAGCAAAAATTACAGTGAGAACATCCTCCGAAACCCGTATAAACTTAGCTGCTTTAAAATATCCACCACAAGCATACAGAATCACAGAAAATAAAACAGGTTCAACATTGTAAGGCTCAATAAGCTACTCTCTCACTAATCTGCTATTGCTAACAGAAGACAGCAGAGAGTTTTATGCTGAAGTCTTGGAGCAAATTCCTTTTCATTTCTCCTATTCATGCAGTGGTCTGCTTAGAGATGTAAACTTTCTAGAAATGCTGAAGCCATGGAGAAAAAATTGGGGTTAACAGTTTTTTTTCTACCTCACCCCAAGTTCCCAGAAATGTGTTACCTGCTATGTAAATGTTGGTGTTTTCTGAGTTTAAGCAAAGTGTGTATTAACACACCCTTGTGAAAGCCTGCAAACTGTCTTTCCAAAGGATTCTGCCCTTGAGGGTTTATTCAAAGACTACAGTCCAATGAGACAATTCGGCTATGACCCATGAAACTTATGTCAAGCCAACTGTGATGGCCTTTTAGCTCTCTGAACTCTTTGTAGTTTCTACTGTAATAAAGCAAATCACACATTGTGTTGTTTTTATTCCAACAGACCACCATGAGAAAACCATTTGCAGAACCTTGTGTGCAGAGCGGGAAAATTGCATTCCTTTAGTGTGCACTTTTGGGAAGACCACGCTGTGCTGAATTCATGCCACAAGGAAGAAGTGGAGATCAAATAGCATCTCTGTGTTTGCCTATCTCTGTCTTTCTAAGCAGATTTTCATTTTAAGCAAGCAGCACCAGGACCCCACAAAACTGCAGTCTTACAACTTCCCTCAAACATGAGGGAAATTAATAAATATGAAGCTCTCCTGTTCTGAATAGCCATCTTACAAAAGGACTACTATTTCTGTAGTACCAAATGGTTAAGACTCACCTTTTCATAGGCATTTTCCAAAAATTCGATAGGATTTTTCCCAAATGCAACTGCATGCCCCAAAAAGGGAATATTCGATGGAATATAAGGTGGATACTTCTACAGAAAAAAATCAAACCAAGGATTATCTTTATTGTTTACCAAAGACGTCACCATATTAAACTGGGTTTAATGGGTGCATCAGGGAAAGGACATAACACAAACAAAATAATTATCTATCTATCTATCTATCTATCTATCTATCTATCTATCTATCTATCTATCTATCTATCTATCTATCTATCTATCTATCTATCTATCTATCTATCTATCTATCTATCAAGTGCTCTTCCAGTGGCCAAGGTGGTACCAGCAATCATTTAGCAGCTGATTACCTTCCATCCTTCTGCTGTTACCAAAGTGAAACAGCAAAATGTTACATTCTTCTCAATGGTGCCCTGCAGTGTTCATGAAAGTGTGTCGACTGTGACCTCCAAGAAAGCGGACCAAACACCTCAACAGCTCTGTTTTGGGTTGAGAGTCCCATTCTGTTACTACTATCCATCTGAGTTTGTCATCTCAAAAAGTAATACCGTTTGAAATATTTACCTATGTAAACAATCTGTATAGTTCCCAGCGTGGTATAAAGGTTATAGTAAAGTATTAGGACTCAGAAGACCTGGGTTCAAATTCCCAGTTGACCATGGAATCCCACAAGGGTGAACAAAATAAACCACTCCTTAAATAACTTACTTTGAATGGCCTATTTGAGTTATTGTAAGTCACTCCCAACTTATAATGACCCTAATATGGCTTTCATGGTGTGTAAGATAGAGGCACAGTGGTACCTCTACTTATGAATTTAATCCATTCCGAATGCATGTTCATAAGTTGAACACCCCATAAACAGAGCAGCTGTATCTAAAAAATCAAATAAATAAATAAATAAATAAATAAATAAATTTTTTTAAAAAAAATTAAGTACAGTGGTACCCCTACTTACGAGTGGATCTACTTACAAGCAATTTGACTAAAGAGCAGAAAACCATTGCTACCTTACAAATTTTGGATGCAGTCTGCTCTCCTTACACTTTTTTTAATTTTTATTTTTTAGATATGGTGGCTCTACTTACAAGTTGTTCAACTTATGAGCATGCATTTGGAATGGATTAAACTTTTAAGCAGAGGTATCTGCTGTATAGCAGACTGCATCTAAAATTTGTAAGTCAGCAGTTAAAATGCCAAGTTTTCCTCTTTTAAGCCGAATTGCTTGTAAGTAGAGCTGCCCATAAGTAGAGGTACCACTGTAATGTGTTTAAAGAACAGCTTTACGACTACAGTAAACCCTTGCCTATCGCAGGAGTTAGGGACTTGGGGTCCTATCTGGGGCCTCTTGTACTTACCCCAGGCCTGGGGCTGCCCCGAATGGCCCTCCAACGGCCTTCCCAGGCCTGTCAGAGGCCCCCAAAGTGCATCCCGGTGAACCAGAAGTGACCTCTGGATCACCAGAAAGCACTTTTGGGGCCTCTCAAGGCCTTCCTGGGCATGTTGGAGGTCCCAGAAATGCTTTTCGGCAAACTGGAAGCTGGGTACTCATTTTACCCACCTCGGAAGGATGGAAGGCTGAGTCAACCATAAGCCTGCTACCTGGGATTGAACCCCAGGTCGTGAACAGTTTTAGCTGCAGTACAGGCACTTAACCACTGTGCCACAAGGCTGTCATAGTCTAATAATTATCTTAACATTTTAATTTATTTTTAATTTGCCTATATTTCCTATGTGTTTATAATATTAAACTGTGCAATGTTCTAATACAAAAACACTACCCATTACACTGCACTAGGAATTACATACACCTAGTGATATTTAAACAGATACATTTGCTATACTGTACTCATAAACACTCACTGACACGACTGAGTTGGGAAAATGGAATATAGACAAGATAAATAATTCAGTGTCCTCCCAAAAGGATGATAAAGGCAATATAGAGAACAGGGGCTCGTTGTTTCGTTAGGAAACACCGCCCTCCGATGTGTCCAGTTTCATTCAATTTATTTATTTATTTATTTATACATGGCCCTGTTAGTGCAGAGCACTATTATGGGTGGTTTAGAGCGGAGCAAAATAAAACTCTGCAAAAACAGGGTTTTACATAAAACCAAGTGACTGTGTAAAACATAATGCAAGGGGCGTAATATCAGATATTTCAACCCCCCTGTCAGTGGCACAGCGCAGATTGCCAGCAGCATAGGGCAAGACAAATGTTGCGCCCCTAAAATCTGCTCTGCGCCACTGACAGGTGGGTTGAAATCTCTGATATTAAGCCCGTTGCATCATGTTTTACAAGCACTAAACATTTTGCACAAATGGCATGACTGTCCCTGTGTTCCCCCCCGCCCGTCCCATGCTGTGTTATGGCTAGCTAGGGAACACCCCAGCCCCCTTCCCACTGCCCCTGCTTGCCTCCTCCTCCTCCTCCTCCTCCATCACTACTAACAGGGGCCCCATTACTCTGGGTCCTGATCTGGTGCCCCTGGGCCTCGCAATGGCACCAGGCAGCACTGAACCACCACCCCTTTGCAACAATCCCACCGCCTGACCCGCTGCCTTTGCCACTTCCCGACCTGGTGGTCCACCTGGTGGTTGCAATGGTCAGCTTTAGAGATGCAAAATTCCCTCCTTCAATGCTGCACTATGCAAAAAGGCTGCACCCGGTGCCACCGCCCAAGTGCCACCGCCCACTCTATGCCACTGCCCCCCCACACACACTTTGGCGAGTTAAAAGGAGGCTGGAAATCGAGATTTCTTAACCGTGGGGAAAGGATCGTGCTCTTGGGGGGGGGTGTTCCGTTGCTTTCCCTTCCCCCTTAGTCACAACCTTCGCCCCAGCTCCCAGTTCGCAACACACACACACACACACACACACACACACACAACCTGTATTATGTTTAATGTCTCTTTGCTGGTCATGGACAGTAGCAATAATAAACTAAACTAGACTAAACAAAAGGAATATAACGAGGAAATCTGAATGCAGCCTGACACATGTGTGTGTAAACGTAAACACACACACACACACACACACACACAAAACCTGTATTATGTTTAATGTCTCTTTGCTGGTCATGGACAGTAACAATAATAAACTAAACAAAAGGAATATAACAGATAGGGGAAATTTGAATGCAGCCTGACACATGCTTGCACGCACGCACACACACGCACACACACGCACGCACACACACACACACACACACACACACACACACACACACACACACACACACAGACCGGCGCGGCCCCATGCACTTACCTGGCCGCCGCTGGCCTTCTGCCGATGGCGAGCGCCCACCTGCAGTAGGTAGCCCAAGCTCAGCGCGAACGCCGAGGCCGCCAGGAGGAGCGAGAAGGGGCTGCCGGCAGCCACCCGCTCCAGCAGCGAGCCCCCCACCTCCAGGACGGGCAGCATCGCCGTCGCCTCCTCGCCCGCCAAGGAAGAGGGACCCGAGAGGGAAGGAGGAAGAAAGAGAGGAAGAAGCCCGGCGTTCTCAACAGCAGCGGGGAATAAACCAACCACCCGGCGCGGGCTAGCCGGGGCGGGACGGGAGGGAGTGAGAGAGAGAAGAGGTTGGGAGGTGTGGGCGGTGCGAAGGAATAGCTCCGCCCACCGCACCGCTACTGGGCCGATCTCTGCCCATCTGACGAACGCGGAGCGGCGGCCAATCGGAAGGCGCGCGAGGAACGGGGTGACCGGCAGGGAAGCGCGCCGTTGGAGAACAAGAGGGAGGGGGGGCAGGCCGGCAGCCTTTCCCTCTCCCTCTCCTCACAAGGTGGAGGGCGCGCAAAACACACCTCCTTTCCTACTTCGTAGTTTGGGGAAGGGTGGGGGTTCCCCCGTCCATTTTACTCAAAAAGGTGGAGGTGGGGAGGTGGACGACACATCCAAATATAACTGGCGTATCCAAATACAGTGGACCCTGGTATAACAAACTGTTTGTATAACAGAAAATCTGCACAACATAAACAATTCCGGAAATAGGGAAAATTTGCTTACCAGAATCACCTATGAGGCGAATCCGTACAGCATAAAAATGGTCACGATTAGGGATTACTTCGTTTTCAATGCATTCCTATGGGAAATATGTATAAAGGAAAATTTGCTTAACATAATTTCATTTGGAATGAATGAATTCCATTCTACAAGGTACCACTGTATTATGCATATTAATTGACCTCTTTGTCTGATTGCATTTTTCTTGGCAGTGCAAGTTAAGCCTGGGCGCTGCCTGCTTTGCATCTGTTTCGAAACAAAAATGCATCCGACTAAATTGCAGGGCTTAATTTATTTATTTTTATGGCGCAATGAGCAGCGGTGTCACTCTGGTGTGCTACGTGATGTTCAAGTCGGACTGGTTTCGTGGCAACCTTATCAGGGCATGGAAAACAATTTGAGGCACTGGAGGAGCGGTTGTTATTAAGTCTTGCCCCCGCGCCAGCGAGTTTTGTGGGCCAAGCCCGGATTCAGATTCTAACAATCTTGTGAGCTACACCACACTGAGGTTTCACTACAACTCCCTCCTTCAACATGGTCCCAATGATGCTTGTTGAGTACTAGCCAATGTGCTTGGCTTGCCTTAATTGTTTCCTATTTGAAAAATATCTGTTCTTCATGGCGCAGTGGTTAAATGCCTGTACTGCAGGTAAAACTGTGCTCACAACCTGGAGTTCAATCCCAGGTAGCAGGCTCAAGGTTCACTCAGCCTTCCATCCTTCCGGAGTACCCAGCTTGCTGGGGGGGGGGGATGTGTAGCCTGCACACTGTAATTAAAATTGTAAACCGCCCAGAGACTACTTAAAGTGGTATGGGGTGGTATATAAACAGAACACTTTGCTTTGCTTTGCTTTCTTCCAAAGTGCAGGGGTATTCAAGCCAAGTAAAAAAATTCCTGTTCCAGAAGTTTTTTAACTGATTATTGTGGGTCCTAATGGCGATTTTAATGTAGTATTTTAATATATTGTATTTATTCTATTTAAATATTTTATTGTTTTAATTTTATTACAATTTTGATGCTTTAATTGTCTGAATTGTTTATTTTGATTGTGAGCCACCCAGAGACCTTTGGGTAGTGGGCGGCATACAAGCTAAATAAATAAATAAATAAATAAATAAATCTGTGGCCATGAGGCCGCATGCTGCAAGGAAGCACTTGCAACATAGCAGTTTCCAAAAACCCAAGCTTAGACAACTAGACATTGAGCAAGTTAATTTACCCCTTGGGCAAATCATGTGTTGAGTCACATAAGGGTCAAACTGTGCCGGTTGCCGCTGTTATTCAGTAGTTCATCCAGATTTCTGGTATAATTCCTCTGTGTATTCTTGCCATCTCTTCTTAGTGTCTTCTGCTTCTGTTAGGTCCCTAACATTTTTGTCCTTTATCACATCCATCTTTGCACGAAATGCCCCTTTAATATCTCCAATTTCCTGCTGCCTGCTGCTATATGCGTCACTAATTCCCAGCAAGCGCTTCATTCCAAGTTATTGTGTAAAAAACAGTTTGGCCATACCTAGCTGCTGCCAGGGCTTGTTTCACAGGAAGGTTCATGGGTTATGATGCTAGGACTCCAACCCCTACTTTATTCCCAATGGTATGATGAACTCACGTCTACGCATCCGCCCATTTGATTCCCAAGCTACTGTCCTTGTTTCTGCTTGTTGGCAGTGGTGAAATACAGATACAGTGGTACCTTGTATAAAGGAATTAATTTGTTCCAAATGAAATTATGTTCAGCAAATTTTCCTTTATACAAATTTCCCATAGGAATGCATTGAAAACAGAGTGATCCCATTTTATGTTGTACAGATTCGCCCCATAGGCGATTATGTTAAGCAAATTTCCCCTATCTCCGGAATTTTTATGTTGTACAAATTTTATGTTATACAAACTGTTTGTTATACAAGGGTCCACTGGGTACAACCTCTTCATAATGAACCCCCTGTTAAGTAATTAAATTGTGTGCCCAGATTTTATCAAGCCACCTCACATACAACAATCAATCCAATACTCTTGTCCAGCACCGCTCACTCTGAGATTTGTTTCTGTCCAGGAGCCTCTGAGAAGCATAATAATTCCCAAGGCTTAGCCAACACTCTGAGGCCTGAGAGCTCCACCCATGGGAGAAGACATGCCAAAAGTTCCAGGTTCATCTCAAGCATCTCCAGTCAGAGCTGGAAAAATGTCTACCCGAAACCTGGATAGCTGCTTATAGTCAATGTCAACAGTACTGGGTGAGATGGAACCGTTGGTTGATGGATCCATTAATTGGTCATTTTTCTCTGTTCTGATCTCTTTCACGTAATGTTTTAAGAGGTTGTGGTGGGTGGGAATGTACTGTACGTACAAATGCTTACACAGAAATATTGTTCTGCTTTTGTTGATATTTGCTGAAAGCAGCAAGGAAAGTAGCATGGAAAAAAATTCTGAACATTACATTTGTGGTCCGTTTCTTTCTTTAGAGTACACAGTGGTGCCCATGCAGCTAAATAAAGCTTTGTAGCAATGACCTGTGTTTTAATGGGTCTTATTTGGTTTTTATTTGCATTGTTTTTGTTAAATTGTATTTTGCAGATATTTCTAGTTTGTGAATTTAGATATTTGCAAATTGTATGGTTAAGCAGCTGTGAGGGACAGAGTATATATCCATCTGCTAAAAATTAAAAATCCTACATGGGCTCAAGATACTTGCGAATGATCGTCCTCCACAAGATACTTGCAAAATTGTACATCCACGCCACCAGAATTCTATATTTGGCTGTAAACATAAATTGTGAGGTGATGTGAATGGGAAAGATGGTAGTTTGTTTGTGGTGAGAGCCTTTGCTGTAAGTTGTACTGCATTCCTCAAATTATGACTGGGTCACAATTTAAAGCAATAATGTAAAGATCTGTATGTACACAGCACAAAAAGCACATAAACATTCAGTTTTCTCTTTTAATGCATTTTCCATACCATTGGCAAATTAATTTTAAAATAGTTGAAACCCATATAAGGCTCTTTATTTAAGGGAAAGCAATGGGATTCATCAAACACAGCAACATATTGAGTACTTATAAATTACAATTGCTCAGTGCATTTCCTCCAAATTGAAACAATTAAAAATTAGCTCTTCAGAACTTTACAGTTCTTGAACAGAGTTTTACAGCTTTCACTTTGTTAGTCAGATAATACAAACCAGTCATGGTCAGTATTCTAATCAACTGGTCTATCATGGCTGATGGGGTCAATCCTTGGTTTGCAGTTTTCCAATAGTTTAATGCCTGAGAAACTTTTTCTTCCAATAAAAGAGTCCTAATAAGAGAAACATAGTGTGAGAAAAACAATTGGTGTATTCCACATCAATTCAACAACAAATAAATATACTGTACTAATGAAACCACAACACGTGGAAGCACCAATGAATGCACTGTAACAATTACTAACCTGTTGTTTTCAATAGATTTTATTATACCACTGTTAAGCTTCAGTTTTTCACACAAAAAATCAAAATGTTCAAATGGGATACCAGTAGCAATTGTCTTCAATACCTTCTCCAAGATCTTTTCTAGAATAAGGACATGGCAAGTGTTACAGACCAACACCTTCTTATAGCAGAAAAGTTTTTGAATAGAGTACAAAAAACCCCTTTACTCTTCCAAACCTTTGTGAAAATTTTTACAAATTGATGGGTCAGGTGGAAAGAAGAGGAGCTACAGTGTTAGGGCACAGTTACATGAGCAATAAAATCTAGTTTTGAATCAGATTTAGTATGCTTCAGATGAAACTAAAACTTGCCATCTACATGATGCACAGAAAAATGCAGATTCCCCTGCATCACCCCAGGAGGTGTATTTTTTGGTCAGAAAGTACAGTGTTTTCCTAGTTGGTAAGAGAGTCATTTATTTTAACTCACTTTTGACACTGATTTTGTTTGAATAGTTTTGGCATATGTGCATGACTGTCAGTGTAAATTGTGTCTGTGGGGGTCTACTATTCCCACCACTCACAGGTGTCTCACCATCAGCCCCTGCCTGTCAATTCCTTCCCCTTCTCCACCAGGATCCCCCCCTCGATTGCACACACAGATGTGTCAGGCTGCATTCAAATTTCCCCCTATCTGTTATATTATTTTAGTTTAGTTTAGTGTAGTCTAGTTTCGTTTATTATTGTTACTGTCCATGGCCAGCAAAGAGACAGTAAACATAATACAGGTTGCATAAAACGGGGGGTGGGGGGAGAGTTCAAGGAAAGTTATACCTTAAAATCATTATTCATTACATCTTTACACATCCTATATACAGCTGCAAGAGATTTTGCGCAGGTAAGTGCAATCTGGGTATTAAGGCCTAAAAATAGTTTATGTGATATCACTGCTTCAGGACAGCCCAAAAACCAGTTAAGCAGAGAAAGGATGAGCTTACTATGAAGCTTATGATAAACCCGACAGTGTAATATTATGTGTATTGATGATCCTGTCAAGGCATCACCACGAGGACAAATGTTTTCTCCCATAGGGATATTTTTATACCTCTGATTGGTAACCTCTGAGGGAAGAGCTTGCCATTTAGCTAGTGACAAGGGCCTCCCGAGGAGAGAGAAAGAGAGAGAGAGAGGCCGCTAGAGCTACAATATTTGAACCTCCACGGCTTGGGACCTGAATACCTGGCGGAGCGGATCTCCCAGAGATCATCTGTGGCCAGACCCACTCGATCATCGCAGGCGCGCTCACTCAGGGTGGCCACACCAAGAGAGGCGTGGAAATCGGTAACCCGCAGCCGCGCCTTCTCTGTTGTTGGCCCTTCTCTCTGGAACCAGCTCCCGAGGGAGCTGCGCCTCATTGAGTCCCTGCCCGCCTTCAGAAAGGCATTAAAAACCCTGTTTTTCTCTGAGTCGTATGGCGACCTCATTTCTGTTTAATTTTCTTTTTTTTCCCTGGTCTTTTCTTTTCTTTTCTTTTTGGCTTTGCTGCCCACCGCCCAGGGTTTTCCTCCAATTTTATTCTTGCCAATGCCTTTTTTAGTTGTTCTTGTTGTTGTCTGTAGTTTTAATTGTTTTTATGGAAACCGCCCTGAGTTCCTGGTGGAAAAAGGCTGTGGTATACAAATGCATGAAATAAATACATAAATAAATATACCTGGAACTGTACCTGGAAAGTTGGGGGCTCTGCTGATATTGCCTTGTCTCTCTGTGTCAAGCATTATTTGTTTGACAAGTGCATTTGCCTTGTTCCACCCCATTGTAAAGAAAGACTGAAAGGAGAAACCTATAAATGGTAACTTCTGATGTACTGCTTTTGACCAAGGAGAGAAGACGTTGTCTTGGAGAATTAAATACAGTATGTTAATTATTGTGGGGGTGGTAATTTAGCTAAAGTCAGAAACTGATTGAGCCTAGACTTACTCTGGCTTCGATTTTGAGTCGTCCAGATTCTAGGCATAAACTGGTGTTAGAAACACATCTAGGCATTTGGAAGACAGGCCATGTGAACTTTAGGTTCTCTCTAGTGGGGCAAAAGTAGGAGCTGGAGGCCCCAAGTTTGTTCCATACGAAAGGTTTGAGAGGGTTTTTAGCCTGAAATAGATTGAGGACTGCAGGGATATATTGCCCACCCCTAGTTTGAAAGTATTTTAAAATGGCTTGTGCATGTTCATGCATATCTCTAATTCATTGTAACACTTGACCTTAGCCACGAGGCTGATAAGTACTCACTCAGATGTTTTCAAGGAGAGAAAGCTACTGAAAGAGGCGCTTCCACAGGCAGCAGAAAGCCTCTGGGATTTTTAAAATCTATAATACCGACAAATCGATATGCCAATTTGAAAGAAATAAAACAAATACAAAAAATACCACCACAGCAGCAGTGGTGAGTGGCCAGTGCGAGGGCAGCTGAGTGCACGGTAAAGACTTCTGAGGCTTTGTCCCTGACCCACTTTGTTTTAAAGAGACAATTGCAGGACTTCCTTTTTGCCTGCATGAAACTCATGCTCTGGTACAGTGATGATAGATAGAGCTTAAGGGAATGTATTCGGTAGCATTCTATTCATAATGTTTTGTAATTTAAATATGTAAAGAATATCGTCCCACAGAACCCAGAGGTTGGTATACAACACAGCAGTCTTTCAGCAATATAATATTTAAGCTAGAAATTGCTTGTTAACCCATGTCATGAATCAACTTTTTTGTAAAGCAAAATTATAAGCTCCACATCAATTCATTACAGATGTTGCTCTGGAATATGAAGGGGTGAAGAAAGAACAGAGATTAAATAGTATGGAGAAGCAAGAGAGTATGACACAACACAATGAAAGAAGGGGTGAAGACTTACTATTTAGTATACAGTATTTGTGGAATTGGGTGGAAGGTGATCTAAACAAATATGATTAGAACAGAGATGTCCCACACAGCTGGTTGTCTCAGAAGCTATCAAGTCTAGGAATTCCATGGTCACAGGACAGATGGACAAGAAATGACATATGTCTTAACTGCAAGAGTTTTAGAAGATCTACAAAACTTGGTGATACTCTGTGAAATTAATTCTACACTTACCATCTGTTTTGTCAGCACTTTCTAAATAGTGTGTAATGGGGATCAATTGCTTTCCTTTACAGACCTCTGTTGGAGGTCTGATCAGAGCATTTCCATCAAAATTTATATCTTTCAGTCCAAGAAGAAGGTGCATATCGCTAGGCAAACACAACATCTTATTTTCTGTCAAAAGAGTGGAAATATTATTTTCATCCTTTGTCAATCTAAAATATTGCTGGCCATAAATATACTGAAGTATTCTTCTCTCATATATTAGCAGTAGCACTGGTAACATCTGTGCAAACACTGTCCATTACGGGAGAAATTAAAATAACACCTAAGAAATAATTCATCATCTTCTTTGACCAGTAGTTCCTAAGAAATCCTGGCCAGCACAGCTAGGGGTGAAGTCTTCTGGGAGTTTAGTCCACAAACATCTGGAGACCCAAGGTTTGGTAACCACTGTCTTCAGCACTCCCTTGTCTCGTACAAAGCAAAACAAATATGCCTTCATAATATATTCCTTTTAGAGTATTATACTGCAGCCACAAAAATCATTCCAGGATGAATTCAACATTAACTTTTGATAGGATAAATTCTGATAGTATCTACTTCATAACTGCACTCTACTAGTGGGAGTAGTAGTGACCAACCACTGAGTGTTGTTATAATTTGCAACATTATGATGTTGCAACTTCTAATTGTAAGTGGTAATGCTATATCACCTTCAACAATCTATCACCCTCCAGCATATTGACATATTGCTACAGTTCTCTTAATATCAACATGATTTAACTACAAGTCCAAGTTCTAATTGCATCAACAGAACTTTCTCTGTTCTACCTTTTAGTTTTACAATTAACATTTATTCTTCTTGGTTTCTTGATGGTATCTCTTTCCAATGCCAATCCCTATCTGTTTCTCTCATGTTACTTAGCAAAACACAATTCCAAAAAAGCATTTCTTCCTCTTATTCTCACAGCCTCCATCCACAGGCAAATCTAGGCTTAAAAAATAAGTCCCAAATACAGTAGACCTACTAAATCAGTTGCTGAATGATGGACAGTCTTATGTACATCCAATAAATTGAGTACACAAACTTCAGTTAGGACTAGCAGTTGGATTTAGATCTCATTATCCACCTGGCATTCCATATAAGTCACTCACTGTTGAACTATCCAATGCTTACCTTTCAGATTTAAGCACTGTAGGTTATGGAGTGATGAAAAACTCAAGGGAAGCTTTGTTAAGCAATTGTTGTTTGCTATTAAAGTGACCAAACTTTTTATTTCACCTATGCCTTCTGGCAGTTCTTCTAATTCATTGTAAGATACATCAAGTTCTTTAAGGACTACCAGCTTAGATATCTCTTCTGGAAGAAATTTTAACTGAGAATAAAAAGAGCAAAATAGTTTTTTTAAAAAAAATTATAATAATGCACTGTCAAGTGAAATACGAGTTACGGGACCATGGTCGGGATATCCTCAGTATAAAATATTGAGAAGTTATTCATCAGTCCCTTCTTTTGGTGGGCTCTGGGTGAGTATAGCTTGCCCAAGGCCACCTAGGCTGACTCTTCACAGTGGGGAATTGAACTCCCCACCTTTTACTCCTTCTCAATCAGCCCCCCAAAGTGGTAACATCATATTATATATTTATTGAAGGGCTATTTATGTAAAGTTGGGTGGGAGGATATGCAGCCCACTTGACTCCCCACTCTCAAAATAAACAAAATGTTCCTCAATAATCCCCTTGTGCCTTCTGTGGAACATGGAGGCCCACCTGCCATGTTTTGAGTGCCCTCTGCGCTCTCTTGAATCTCCCTTCCTCCAGCTCCAGAAAAAGAAAAGTTAAAAACAATGAGTGGCACCACAGAATGCAAGCAGAATGAGTGGCACCGCCGTTTGGAATATCTTAGATTGACACCACCACCCTACAATATCCGGAAGAAAAAAAAAGGGAGGCATAAGAATGGGTGCAGCCCTTCATGGTAAAGGGATAGGTGCGTGGAGTCTCCAGACTATTGAAGTTCCCTATCCCCGGTATTTCAAACTCACAGTTCTAGACTATAATATATCAGGTAGTTTTGTGTACTTTCTCTGTCCTGATAATAGGATGATGAATCATAAAGAATAGCAAATATGATGATTGATAAAGATTAGGATGTGGCATGCAGAAACATCTCAAGGCATATAGACACCTTTGACAATGATTGAGATGGACTACCTGAAAGTAGTAAACCAGCTTATAGAACACATGGCACGTTTTCAGGTCACAGCTGTCACCAACGCTTGGGTGATGACGCCTGCTAATTCACTTGCCTACTGGACATCAGGCCTTGACCATATGAGATACAATTATATCTCAACAAAAGCTTTCCAGGCTGTGATCTGAACAATAAGTAAACTAAATAAATCCCTGTTAAAAACCTGATTCCACCTGGCTTCTATTTTGCTTGACTGGCAGTTGTTAAAAGTTGAAAACAGTCAAAAGAGAGATCAGTCCTAATAAGGGTCAGACTTTTTTTTCTGCACCACTGTCCCATTTGGTTTCACAAGATTTACAGATTTTCAAACCATAGTTCTTAACAATTTGTGTTCTACATGTTTTGGGCTTCAAAACAGCCAGGACTGCCAATGGTCAGGATTTGGGTGACCTGAAGTTCAAAACATCTGGATGATCAAAAGTTGTGAACCACTGTTTTTGGGAGAGAAGACCCATGCCACCTTAAAAAAATCTAAGATAAGTTTGGGTTAAGTGTGGCGTTCCAAATGTAACTGGGCTACAATTCCTAGAGTTTATGAATGTAAAGTTATTTATGACCTACAGTTTTATATAGATATTATTGATTTATTGGCATGATAGGCGAAAACACAGAAGTTTCACAGCATGCATTAAGATCTAAAATGTGTGTCTTTTAAATAAGGTTAAAGCAAATCAGAGACTCACTTCTTGACAATCATGCATAAAAGGGCTGCTACTCTTTCAATTGTATCATCCAATGTCGAAGAGAGCATACATCGAATTTTATCCAAATCTGATCTTCCATTTAACTTTAATAAAAACAGTTTTATATTATAATAAAAAATTACCTTCTGTCCATTTTTCTGGCACAGCGTTAATCTCTGCAGTGACGAAATCTGGCATATTTCAGTTGGGAAAGATGGAAAATTATTGTTTGACAGATTTAAGTCTTTTAGTTCTTGCAGTTCCTTAATGTCTGAGGAAATTAGTTGTATCTTGTTTTCAGACAGATCTAATGCCTTAAGTTGATGTAGAGCGCACAACTCTCTGGGAAACAAAATAAACTTGTTGTGGTGTAAGAGCAAAACCCGAAGAGCCTTCATTTTGTACACATTGGTCGGGATACTGCTTATTTCGTTGTTACTGAGGTCTAAGTAGCTTAATTTGGACAGAGTGCACAGGTGAATAGAAAATGAGGGCAATTTGTTTTTGCTGACATTTAGATATTCCAAATTTTTAATGAATGAAATTTCAGTCGTTATTTCTGAAATGTAATTTCCACTGAGATTTAGGTGTTTAAGAGCAACCAGTGCACACAGTCCCATTGGAAACAAAGTTAGCTTGTTGCAACTCAAATCCACTTGAGTGATTTCTGTACAACTTTTTATTTCAACTGGGATATACATTAAAGCATTCCCTGACATCTCTAAAACTGAGAGTTCTTTAACAAATGCTATTTGTTCATCTAATAAGATCAGTTGATTTCTGCTGAAGTGGAGTTCCCTTAGATATTTTAGTTTGTACAGATTGGCAGGAAGCTTTTTGAACTGATTATCATTAAGGTTCAGAAATTCTAGCATGGGACATCTGCAAATGTTGTCTGTTATGTTTTTAAATAAATTTTTGGCAAGATTGAGTTCCCGAAGCTTTTTCAAGTTCTCTACTTTATCTGATAGGCTTTCTAACTGGTTACCATCCAGTCTCAGTTTCTCTATCTCTTTCAACTGAAAGAGCTGCACAGGCAAAAAAGTAAGCTTGTTGTTAGTTAGTAAAAGTTCTTTTAAGGTTTTGAGTTCTTTAATTTCCTTTGGCAAACTTTGTATCTGGTTTTCTGACAGGTTGAGTTTATGTAGCTTAGGAAGGTAACAGAGGCTTTTTGGAAAAATAGATATCTTATTGGCAATCAAGTAGAGCATATTCAGGTTTTTCATGTTAGCCATAGATTCTGGCAGAGTTACCTGATTTTCACTGAGATCTAAAATTTCTAGATTTTCAAGTTTCTCCAGAGCAGAAGGAAACTGCTCAATTTTGTTATGACTCATCAAGAGATACCTGAGTCTTGATAGTTTTGAAAATTCATGGGGGAGATGTGATATTTGGTTACGATTGAGGTTTAGAGTTCTAAGGTTTTGAAGCAGGGAAATTTCAGGAGGTAATGATGTTAACAGATTTCCCTCCATTGATAATATTTCCAGGTTTGTCAGCGATCCAATCCCTTTTGGTATAGTTTTGATTATGTTATTGTTTAAGTACAAATAATTCAATTTTTTTAGGTCAAAAATTCCTGTGGGAATCTCAAACAGCCCTTTAGCATTTAGTTGAATTGCAGAGTTATCAAGCATCATTTCAGACAGAATATCTGTGGATACCTTCTGGGGTATTGTAGCACTCTCTATAGATTGTAATAAGCTTTTTCTAGCTCGCCCTTCAAAGAAATCTGTTGGGATGTCAGTTAATCCTTCAGCATATAGATAAGCAATAATCTCAGTGTCTTTAGCTTCAGACATCAAAAGAGCTGATATCTTCTTAATGGTTTCTAATTTCTCTTTGGCATCTTTTTCTGGATCTCTTTGAGAAACTCCTGAAGAGCTTTCTATCACTTGCTCTGTAAGACTCTCCTGGAATTCTCCTGACATTTCCTCGTGCATGCTACTCGTCATTTCCAAAGCTGATTTTGACTGTGATATATCTAGTTTTCTATCTGTCTGAAGAACATCAGTATCCGTTTCAAGAATCTCACTGCCATTAACACTAGGTTCAGATTGTTTTTTAACTCTTTCCTGCAATGAACTTGAAGATTTTTGTGTTGCATTAATTTTTTCAAGAGACTGCGTCCTTCCATTTTCAGATAAACCTAGGGAGACTTCATTAACTCCCTCTGAATTAATACTCAGGGGTTGATCCTCCTGTTTTTCACCAGACATGATCTCCAAGGTAGAATTTCAATCATCTGCTTGAACCAATCTTTAAAAAAAGGAAGCATAAAAACAGTATTTATTTGCTTATTGATCTACAGTCCATCTACGTAGCTTCTAGACTACTAGAAGGCTAAAACATTTGGGGCTCTTTAGTCTGGAAAAAAAAGGCACCTGAGGGGGGATATGATTGAGACGTACAAAATAATGCAGGGCATGAGTAAAGTGGATAGAGGGACGCTCTTCTCCCTCTCACAAAATACCAGAACTAGGGACATCCACTCAAACTGAGGGTTGGGAGAGTGAGAACAGACAAAAGAAAATATTTTTTTACCCAGCGTGTTGTTAATCTGTGGAACACCCTGCCACAGGATGTGGTGATGGCATCTGGTCTGGATGCCTTCAAAAGAGGATTGGACAGATTCCTGGAGGAAAGGTCCATCA
>JAHTLZ010003542.1:62158794-62170623 GCA_023846285.1 Phrynocephalus versicolor | reverse complement strand
CATACATACATACATACATACATACATACATACATACATACATACATACATACATGCTGCCCACTACCCAAAGGTCTCTGGATGGCTTACAATTAAAATGAACAGTTAAAACAATTAGAACAATTAAACTTCCTTCCTTCCTTCCTTCCTTCCTTCCTTCCTTCCTTCCTTCTCCCTCCCTCCCTCCCCCCCACCTTTATTTCCCACGGGGACCAAAGATGACTCACAACTAATTTAAACTATACAATAATCACAGATATAAAATACCATAAAAACTATTCTAAAAACTATTAAACATTTGTTAATATTATAAGAAAAACAATTTCAAAGGCCTGAAAATGTAAAATATAAAAAGCAACTATATTAGTCCCAATTACCTCACATTATCACTAATACTAACTGCCCTAATTTTATAAAACTTGTTTTATTTTTTGAGTGAAACTATGATGTCCCTCCATTGAATAGTTATCACTACTAACTCAAACTTGACAGCGCTATGCTAAAATGAGTGGCAGTAAGCTATTTAAGACATTTTGGCTCATATGATTTCCAAAGGCAACACAGTGGCTATTTCTTTCAAATGAATCTCAACTTTAATAGAATTGGATATTCTCATATTTAAAGGTTGTTGCTGTTATTCTCAATTTTTTGAAGAAAACCATCTAAATGAATTCATAAAACAATATCTGGAAAATTAGTTGAACAAATTTAATTTCAACCAATAGTCTAATGAAATGATTAGGCTTCCAGTTAGAGCAGGCATGTCCAAACTTTGGCCCTCCAGATGTTTTGGACCACAACTCCCACAGTCCTTTACCATTGGAAATACAGGCTTGGAATTCTGGGAGTTGTGGTCCAAAACATCAGGAGGGCCGAAGTCTGGACATGCCTGAGCTAGAGATTCTAGTTCTGAACCAGTTTCATAAAACAGAATATGCAGTACCAACCTTTCTTTCAACCTCCAGAGGAAGCCTTACATCTCTTTTCAGGAAAAGCTGTGGAGTTTCTCTTTGAGGATCCAGATTTGTTAATTCAGAGAGTATTTCAGGCCAGTCATGAACATGCTGCAAGGGCTTGTGATACGGCTTTAGCTGGAGACCTATATGGGTAACAATAATTGTGTACCATCAAGTAGATTCTGATTTATGGCAACCTTTCTCAGGGGTTTCTTTGGATACAACATACTCAGAAGTGTTTTACCATGCATTTCTGGGGCTCTCTAGAACCATGTAGTTTGCCTATGGGCAGGCAGGCTAGCTCTTCTCCCAGTAAGTACAGGGGGGATCTCACCTCCCAACCACAGCCAGGCGCTCCAATTCAGTGAGCTATACAGCCAGCTAAAGACCAGTATGATACAGCATTCACATACATGGCATGCTCAACCTTGTCTTACTTGTACTTATTTAAAATAACGCTGTGTGAGATCTATATAGCAGTAGCTTTATTTTACATAAATACAAGCAAGGTATTATGCATGTCAGAGGTATGTGACTGCTGCTATTATACAGATGTGAACTTTTTTTTTTAAAAAAAGCCAATCTAAATGTGATCAATACAAATGTAAAGGCAGTACTGGAAATCTTGCATAGTATTATCAACATCCATTTCACCCATGATGAGAAACAGCCAGTTATGACACAGCATCCTGTCAAAAATTGATTATGTATAGAATGAAGTACTGTATGTTTTTACTTCATAGAAAAGAGAATGAACAGTCAAATTCAATACGTATTTATTTATATAGATTTATTATTTAAATGCAGTACTCCCCTGCTGTATCGAGGTTTATATACTGTGGTCCTGTTATATTGTGGGAGTATACGAAGGCACGGGCAGGCAGTGCTGAGCCTGAGGCAAGCTGTGTGGGCCTGTTTGGGGCCTTCTGTACTTATCCCCGGCCTGGTACTGTCCCGAACAGGTCTCCAAAGCGCTTCCTGGGCCTGTTACAGGCCCCAAAGTGGCCTCCAGCAGCCTGGAAGTCACTTCCAGTTTTTCAGAACTCACTTCCGGTTCACCAGAAGCCACTTCCGGAGCTTCCAACAGGCTTCCTTGGTGACTTCTGGTCAGCCAGAAGCCACTTCTGGGTTTTTGGAAGTGACTTCCGGTTCACCGGAAGCCACTTCTGGGGCTTGTAACAGTCCCAGGAAGCTTCTCAGACATTCAGGGCACCGCCTGGGGTAAGTGTAGGAGTCCCCCAACAGCCCCCACCCCCCAAGTCCTGACCTGACCCGGAGATAAAGACATTCACATAATGCAGATTTTTCTTTATTGCGAGTCAGGAACATAACCCCTGTGATAAGCAGGGGGTCCTGTAGTGTTAGTTTGATGACTTACAATCATTATAATACTGTACTACGTGGCTTTCCCTTCAATTTCCTGGGGAGATCAGTGTAGATATGGCTCAATAATTTCCCAGGACCAAATAAATGGCTTTGTGCAAGTCTCTTTGCAAAAAGTCAAGTCCTCTTAGGCACATGTCTCCTATTCTTGAACTTTATATTTTCTGTTTCCAAACTTCCTGCATGATTTGTTACATCGGCAAGGCAATTCCAAGCAAAGCCACATTCACAACCCCAACCCATTTGTGAGATATCAAGCTTAGTTGTTTTTTCATACTTACCAAGGTTTTCAGAACAGATCCAAATGGTGAAATACTGCTGTGTTTCTTGAGAAAGACGCATTCCTTCCATTATCTGTTGCACGGTTGTGTTGTTTCCATGCTTCAGCTCCACAGAGCGATATGACCCGTCCATTCGATAAATTTTCACCTTTTCATACTACAGAAAAATAATGAAAGCAGGGAACCCCTGCCCACTTCCGATCCAAATCATAATAGCAAGTCAAAATATGTGTCTGCCAGTATGTTGCCCCCTGCTCCAGTTGAGGAAGGGGGTCAAGAATGAGCATCCCTCAAATTCAGAACAGGATTGTCCTGCATCCCACAAGCTAAAGAATGTAACTGGAAACCATCTGCGGCATGCTCTATTTCTGGCAGAATTCAAGCAGAAACCAAGTCCAACTTAAATAAGCATGCAGTTGTCTCCCTTTCCACCTTTGACTTTGAGAGAGGGACTGAGACTAACCACAGTGGACAGAGTGGTTGAGGGATAATTCCTAAGGCAATCATGGCAATCAAATACTGTATGCAAATTCCCAGCTGAAAACTGGCACTAACTTGGAATGCAAAGACTTACTTGAATTCAAGCGTAAGCTTCAAATCCCCTTTCAAAACTATAAAGGTTGTGAGAAACACAACTTTAAGAAGGCTACCAAATGCCAGCTTGGAACAATTAATACTGGAAATATTTTTTTTACTACTTTGAGCGCAGCATAGAACAGACTAACACTATTTTAGCTTATTCTTTTGTACGAGAAATTAGTCATTTTTATATGGAGTCACAACAAATCTGCAAAGATGCCTACAATTTTAAAAGACAATTATTGATCAGAAATTACAGTCTGGCTATTCAAGTGCTTAAATGATTTATGCATACTGGTTTGTTTATGGCCTCTTTCAGCAAGCTGGCTGTCTTTTCCCATTCATTTTGCTTGTTCTTCTCACAGACATTCAAGGGAGTTCTTCCTTGTTGATCGGTTATATGCTAAAAAAAGAAGGACAAGAATTTTTCAAATCCAGCTTGTGTTTCTAAATAAGCATATAAACCTACCTTAAACAGATCTTTGGTCAGACTAGCTTGGTATTGTCTACAGACTCTACACTGATTAACTGCTGCTTTGTAGTGTTTAGACAGATGTCCTTTCAGCTCTAAGTGGAGTTGGATGAAAATGTACTAGGAATCTTAGCCAGGTACAATATAGTGCTGGCAAACCGCTCCAGTATTCCTGTCAAGAAAACTCCGTGGACATGGGGTCACAAGAGTCGGTCATGACTGTAACGAGACCACACCCACACCCACCCACCCACACCCACACCCACCACTGAGCTACAGTCCCTCTAGCAGAGGTAGCAACATCAGTCTTTTCCTTTATGGATGGTATTCTTTACTAATCTACTTGTAGGGCTGCCATTCTGGACTGTACTTTCCAATCCTACCACAAAAAGAATGAGTGCAGATGATCAACATTCCAAATTAAGAGTGTCTTCTCTGCAACCATTGAGTGATAACCAGCTCATCAACCATGTTAGCCTAAAAGAGCAAAAATAGATCAATACCATTCACAAAGGAGAAGAACCAGTTACTTACCTGTAAAGGTGATTCTTTGAGTGGTCCTTCGTGAAGCTACACAGCACCCACCCACCTCCCCTCTGGCCATCACACTGTCTATAATTCTTATATACTGTTTACACTGTGCGGCTAGAGGGAAAACAACTTTCTTATTGCTAGGCAACCACCGGATCCTCGCGCAAGCGCAAGGGAGAACCCATCTGTGTAGCTTCACGAAGGACTACTCGAAGAACCACCTTTATAGGTAAGTAACTGGTTCTTTTCGGTTGGAAAAGTGCAGGTCGTCTTATACATTTTCCATCTTACAGACAGAAAAATACGGGCATATTTCAAGATATAATTTAACTGCATAAATATGATTGCAATTACAAACATATCTTACTCTGTCAATTTCTGGATGATTTAGGAGGATCTGAACAATCTCAGCATGACCTTCCCCAGCAGCAAAATGAAGAGGAGAGCTAAGCTGTCCATTCAGTAAGTTTGGATTGCATTTCCCTTTCTCTAACAGCATTCGGGTAGCTTCAACTTTTCCATACCTACGGAGAGAGCAAACACTCGAACATAAGATTTCACATGATACATAAAACTATTCCAGAGGTATATAAAACCAATGGAACTTTGTTGTAATTAGTATAATTTCCATGGCACAATACTAGCTTTTTTCAAATAAAGTTATGGACCACAATATTAGTATTTGAAACTTAGTGACATATACATTAAATGAAGTACCATATTTCTTTCTGTTTTCCCTAACAGTTGGAGATTATTTACAACCTTCCCCAACAGTTTACGTAGATTTTTAAAATATCACATTCCAAGGACATAGTGTATGTTCCATGGACAAACAGGATTGTGAGCCTGGATCTTCCAAAATCTCAGCTGAACATTTTAACCATTTACCGTCAACCAGGCTTTTTCTCTAGAAAAACAAGCCACTGCTAAAATGAACAGCAAAAGCTGAACTGCAGCCCCTCCCAGCCCTTTTCAGTTCCTTCCTTCCTTCCTTCCTTCCTTCCTTCCTTCCTTCCTTCCTTCCAAACACACATGTTCTCTTTCTTAAGGGGGAAATGCCATACCCTCCCCCCCTCTTCATATAGTGACCATGCCCACACCTCAGGAATAAATGGGTGGACAATGGTGTAATACGCCCTGGGTGTCAAATGGTTCATAATAGTTCTGTTCTTCCATGTCTGTCCTAGACTACAGCTGATTTGTCCTGCAGAACTCAAGAGGTGCAGTAAGAATTGAGATAATACCAAACTGTATAGCCATATCCCTTCATATCTGTACAAACAACTTGCATGGCCGCACCAGAGTATGACTGAAACGTGGAAACAGAACTGTCGATATACAGGTAATTTTAATTATGAGCAATTCCTTATTTTTGAAGTTAACTGGCAAAAGCGCAGTGCCTACCAGCATGCATAATGAATAGGTGCCCAATGGTCGCTGTCCAGTTGGTTGACTGAGAAGTTTTCATCCAAAAGCTGGTTCAGTAATTCACAATCTCCTTCACAAGCACTACGGTGAAGAGGAAAGTCATCAACCCACTGTCGTTCTCTAAATGGAAAATGCAGGAAGATTTCGGATTTCAGTCATGTTATATAATTGTCCCCCCAAAATCACCTTGCCAATAGCATCCACGGGATAGCAAATGAGTCAGCTTTACTTCCATTAATGCACTTGAACATACTGCACTATAAAATAACACAGCACTTCATAGATTTAGTGAACTAATGGCAAACATTAAAGAGCCCATACATTTTGCAAAAGGTTAAAAGGCTGTATACTGCTTTGACTGTAGCCATAACCATTTCTAAGGTATCTAAGAGCTTTAGCCACTCCAGGGCCAGTTAATAACATTAATAAATAAATACAGTAGGACCCCAGTACCTGCTGGGGATTGGTTCCAGGCCTTCCCTTGGATAACAAAAATCATGGATAAGAGAGAACGCCACCTCCCAAAAAAACCCTGCTGTTTTATGACATTAGCTTGCTTTACAGCTGCTGTTGGCGACAGTAGCTTGCTTTGTGGCTGCTGAATTATTTATTTATTTAAGTTTTTCCTCTGCCAACCGTGGATCACTGAATCAGTGGTTAATGAATCAGTGGATATGGGGTCCTACTGTATTGAGCTCTTTTTAAAATAAAAAAACAATTAAACAAATATGTCTAGGCCTTATAGAACCCTGGAACAAATGCGAAAGAATTGAAATAACATAGTACTTGTCTTCCATGACACTGCTCATGCTGCGTTGCCATTTTTCATGTTTTGGAATCTGTATTTTTGAATAATCTGGAGCTCCAAGTCCAAAATAGGGATTTATAACTACTTTGTCCACCTAGAAATAACCATATAATAAAAAATCCATCTCAGTGTATAAACTAATGAATAATGATATCTAACAGAACTGGCATCTATTCACCATACATGCCTCTTACCCTGTTGGTATACTGAAGATCGGACCCAAATAAGGGATTGTAAATGCACATATCTGCTTTCTCAAGTGCCAACATTTTACTCTTGATTTCTAATGCAGTGTATCCCATGTGAAGTGAACTCTCTGTTTGTCCAGATTCAACAGCATATGCGGGATTTGTGATATTTGTTTTAATCCGCTCTAAAGGAGATGGCCTGAATAAAGCTGGGATTGAATGTGACTGCAAATGTCTTTCTTCTAACCATCTACAGAACAGAAAGGACAAGACTCGTGAGCATTTTTAAACTGGAGATTAGCAAATCATTAGCACAATATGCAAAGTTACATTAAACCTGAAAATACATAGGCTGCTACAAATGCTAAGGAAGAAAATAGAATACAAGTGGGGCTGAGTTAAGGGTACAATCGTATCCTGAACAACTTAGTATTAAACCTCTATCATTCCAAATTAATTTCTGTTTGCTTCCATCTGAACATCCAATTTAATCCCCACTGAACTAATGAAATATGTTAGATATCAAGCCCCGATGCTAAGGTGCAGAAAAATGAGCATCTCCAGAAGCTGTCAAACTACAATTGCCATTACCTGTACTCAGCACAGGCAAGCTGAAAAAAAGGAAGAAGCAATCTACCAATATTGGCAGAGCCGCTTGTTCTCCACTGTGATAGAGATGGCCCAAACCGTGAGTCTAGACCTTTCCCATTCTCTCCAACAAAGAGCAAAGAACAAGTAAGCATCATAAAAATAGTTATGGAGTGTGCAGAAGCAATCCATATACTCAGGGCCGGCGCGTCCATTAAGGCGAACTAGGCAGTTGCCTAGGGCACCAAAATGGAGAGAGGGTGTGGGCCAGCCTGCTGCCGCCCCCCGCCGCTGGCCACCACCGTCCGTCCCCCCGCCGCCCGCCAGCCGCCCGCCCGCCACCATCGCCAGCCACCCCCCGTGCCCATCGCCGTCCCCTGCCGCTGCCGCTGCCCGCCCGCCCCCCCACTGGCCACCGCCATCCCCCCTCCTCGCCCCTCGCCTAGGGTGCAAAAAAACCTAGCGCTGGCCCTGCATATACTGTATCAGAAGAAAAATGAGAAAAATGTACTGATGTGTTATTCCTCTGTGCATAACTCTGGTAACATAAAAACCCAAGAGTAGTTTAGTGCACAATAAGCTGAACATTCAGTGTTCATACTTATAAAGCACACAGTCTACAGTATTTTTACCCCTTGGAAGTTCAGAATATTAAGATCTGCAATGAATGAAATGAATTAAACTGTCTTGGAAGACAGATGGTGGAGCTTAAAGGTTCTACACATTTTTGAAAAAAATACAATTATGACTTCAAGTATATTTGATCAGTTAGTACAGTATTAGTCTAATTTATCTTATTCAAATAATATAGCTTTATTAAACCATTTCTTACTTATCCAGGTAAATTAGCATTCTCGCTGAAACTGTAGCAAACTGAGAGCTTGATTCACTGCAGACCCTCATGATGTCTTGTAAACAGTAGAAAACGGGGCACCCAGGATTGTACGTATATTTTGTATTATCTAAAAAGGAAAAGGAGAGTGATTTTAACAGTCTGAACCAATCACTTGCTATACAGCTTAAGGTAAAAATCAGGAAAATATTCTAAATACTTGAGACCCAGAGTATAATCCAAAAGGAACTGGGAAAGCCATCTACAGCGAATATAAATTTATATTCTAAAAATAAGCTTTATGTGTTACAAAGACCAAAGCTATTACTGTTTTTTAAAGAATGAACTATTAAAATTTGATATAACAATATTTTATAAACACGAATCATACTGTTTTTCCATTTTATTTGAATATGGCAAGATAAACGACTTACTGAAGAAACAAAAGGAAAAACCTAAGAAACTGGATGATGTTGAATTAAAGGATTCCTGTACATGTTAAGGAAAGTTGCATTAGTTCCCTCCATATATGGGCAATATAATTTACATATTAAATTTTACCCTTGACAACCGTTGGCACAACGAAAAGGGATGCCTCTTTTCCTGTCTTCTCACCCTCAAGAGGAAATGTCTTCATTAATAGAACTCTTTTTCCTGCATATCACAATAATAAGGAAATATCTGAAAATTAAAGCCTGAAATTGCTTTCTTTTCAGCTCACTTCTCTTCCTTGCTAATACGCATTATACTGAAAAGCATACAGGAACTGCAGTTCTACTAGTCAACGAACTACACTAGGACCGGAGAAAGCTGGCTTCAACTTCCTTTCTACCGCTGAAGCTCAGCAGGGGGCAGTAAGTCAGTCACTATATCTCAGCCGGAACTACCTGATTTCAATATTCAAACAACCTAGATCCAGATTTTTAAATACACCATCTTTACTTTACCCAGTGTCCCAGACATCAACACCTCTGACATTTTGCTACAAAAATCTTCACCTTTGAGATTAAATTACACAAAGCCTCTGAGGAATGAGGCTGTGCCTCGGGATATAAAATACCCAGAAACTTTGGTAACCCAATTGTTCTCAGATTGCAGTTTTCAGAAGCCATCACCACTAAGTGTGCTGGTTGGGACTTCTGGGAGTTGTAGTCCAAGGACGGGGGGGGGGAGGTGTTTCCTGTTTTTTTCCCAGTTTCCAAAACATTGCATCTCTAGCTTGTGCTACAAGTGGTTATTATGATACAAAATCCACCTTTTAAAAAAAGGAAATATATTTCTAATTTATGGTTGTGCAAGCAGAAAAAGTTCTTATTACCTTTAATACCTTGGTTTCCTGGTGAAATTGGTTTCGTGACTTCTACTATATAATCCAAGATGCTTTGAGTTACATCACTGCCTCCCTGAAGCTTAGTTTCCAATAACATTTTCCTTCTCTTTTTCTTATGTCCTTCGATTGGAACTTCAAGCAATAAAATCTTGCAATAATACAATTAAAGCTCAGTTAAAGACAAAGATTGCCATCTGTTTTGAAAGAATTACAGTTCATGCTGAACACATGCCGGGCCTGCAACCAAATGCTACGTATAGCAAGGCACACTTTACCTTCCAGCAATGTCATGCTACATTCAGAAAGACTGTTAGCAAAAATGTTTTGCTTCACAATGCAGGTTTTCTGTTCAAATGGTGCATCCATTTATGCACAGAATACCACATGTAACAAAAAATATCTGGAAATACTCAAATGAGAACATTAAAATAGTTTATAAATCACATTGCATAAAACCAGCTACTACAAACTTTCTTGGAATCGAATCACTGGATCATTCTTTACATTATTCTTGTTGGCATTTCTTTAAATTTCAGTAAACGAGTTTTTTTGTTTCATAAATCTGAGTTTTGGAGCTAATTCATTCATTAGCCTTTTTTCTTCTTTAGCGTTTGTCCCACTTGGTGGTGGGGTCCACTAGACAGTTCCATTATTTTGAAGTGACTTTTTTTTTGGAAGTTCACCTGGCCTGTCACAGGCCTTAGCTTTTGAATTTTACACTCAAGGGGGGGGCACGGTTTGCGGGGAAGCCCTTTTGGAACCTCCAACGGGCGCTCACAGGCCCGTTTGCCCCCCAGCTAGCCCCCCCCAGGCCCAACCCAACCTGCATCCGCATATCGCTGATTTTCAATTATCATGGGTCAGGTCGGGTCCCTAACCACCATGACAGGAGGGGGTTACTGTGTTTCTAAGCATACACCCACTTGTGCACATGCCCAGGATTGCAACTACTGCCTTGTTAATGAGTTTGTGGATTATGTGGAATGCTCAAAGGAAAAACAATTTCTTATGAAAGAAAGATTGCTGTTTAGAAAATCACCATTTGTGAAGTTGTTTTAAGGATTGAAATGTAGGAAGTTGGTAATAATTCTTCTAGTTCAGAATCACCATTACTGAATGGTAGTGTCTCTCCAGGTTTTCAAATGGGTGCTTCCCAGTTCAAACTGAAGATATCAGGCATTTAGTCTATACTAGGAATTTCTGTTTACAAAAATCACAAAATATTTTTCAGAATACTTCCTAAATTTCCAAATGTGCCTAAATGTATTCTGAGTATATTAGGGAAAGATATAATAGCCTGAAATCAGAAAATCTGCCTTCATCCTATGCAATATTAAGCCACCACCTTAAAAATCAAAGCTATTTTACCTCATATGATTTAGCACGATATTCATGAGAATTCAGACTTGCAGTATTCTTTGGACGAATAACAGCCACGTAAGCGTCCATTATAAGCTCTGGATTTCCCATATTTTATTATTATTTCTGTTACTGAAAAACGATATCAATATAAAAACACATAAAATTAAAAGACCTAATTTTGGTTAGGGAAAGCTACTGTTTCATCCTCTAAAAGAACAATATTTCATTCAAGTCAATTAACAGTAGTCACCTTTCTCTTCAATAAAAGCTATCAGTTTCTCTGTTCGCATCATCACCCCTTTGAAGTCTAAACTGAAAAATGCCTATTTTCATTAAATCAGAAGTAACATATGAGCTACCGTTCTACAGAAAACTTCATTTAATTTGATGGAAATTGCTTCCTGCTTAATGTGTACAGCAATGTACTGTAAGTAAAATATTTTCATAAAATATGCAAAATTTCATACAACAACAATAACAAATATGCTAAGTGCAACTGTCCTTTTCTGTTTCCTTCTTCAGCAGTATAGGTGTCAGGCACTTTTATTCCCCACCTACTACCATTATTACAAATTTTATGAAAATGCTGAATAGTTATTTTCTTTGTACTTTTCAAATATTTCTCAACAACATTGGAAGTGAAAAAAATGTAAACCTGGTGACTGAGAGCAAAATCAACACCATATTCAGAGTGAAGGTCAACTTTATACTACTGTGAAGATTCTCTCAGTCATCCAGGTGAGTTTATCTGGAAGTTGAGTCATGGCAACTGAACTTTTTCTTAAGAGACTGAAACGTTTTGCTGCTCATCCAAACAGCTTCGTCAGTCTGAAGAAAGCTAGTTGCGACAAAGCTGTTTGGATGAGCAGCGAAACGTTTCAATCTCTCAAGAAAAAGAAGTCCAGTTGTCATAACAAGCAAGGAGACGCTTGTAATAAAACTTTTCTTCCACTCTTTCCCTTCAGGATGCAGGTGCAGGGTAAAAGTGGAATAAACGTTATTCACGTCCCATCAACTCCCAAATTCAGGGCCATCTAAGAACTGCTGGTTTACAAACTAGGTTTTCCCCAGTCAAACTCGCAAGCCAGGAA
>JAHTLZ010003542.1:62055349-62158784 GCA_023846285.1 Phrynocephalus versicolor | reverse complement strand
TCAAACACACACACACACACACACACACACACACACACACACACACACAGAGAGAGAGAGAAACTGGGGGGGGATTCTTGTGAGTGTGTGTGTTGTGTCGTTACAGTCATGACTGACTCTTCGTGACCCCATGTCCATGGAGTTTTCTTGGCAGGAATACTGGAGTGGTTTGCCAGTTCCTACTCCACCTGGTGTTTCCTGGTGGTCCCCCATCCAAGTACTAGCCAGGCCTGACCCTGCTTAGCTTCCGAAATCAGGCGAGATCGGATGTGCTTAAGGCATCTAGGCAATTTTGGGGGATTTCTTGCTGGAAGCCAAATAAAAACACCCCGAATCCGGGGAGAGAGAGAAGAATTCCAAGGCGGGAAACCGTCTCGCCACCCACGCGCCCCGTCCTGCCACCGCC
Organism: Phrynocephalus versicolor; assembly: GCA_023846285.1. NCBI lineage: Eukaryota > Metazoa > Chordata > Lepidosauria > Squamata > Agamidae > Phrynocephalus > Phrynocephalus versicolor. The sequence continues at coordinate 62,158,378 of JAHTLZ010003542.1, read as the reverse complement.
TGGCCTTTCCTTACCGCGCCGCCTCCGCCGTGTGTCTCCCCCTCCGGCCGAAGCCCATCGCCCTGCCCCAACCCCGGGTGTGTCTGTGTGTGTGTTTTCCTTTCTCTCTTCCTCCGCCCCGCCCCGCCCCCCGGCCCCGCCCCGGCTCCGCCCCTTGAGCCGCCCGCAGATCCGCTTCCGGTGCAGCGGCTCCGGCTTGGGGGGAAGCGTTTCCGGGTCGGAGGCCTCCGGAGCCCCTCTGGCTGGTTTGCAACCGCCGCCGCCGCTGCTGCTGTGTTGGTGGTGTTGTTGTTGGCTGGCCGCGGGCGGAGAGGAGGCGCCGGGATGGCTCGTCCCGGTGCTCGGCCTTGAGGCGGGGGGGGCTCCGTGAAGAGGAAGAAGAAGAGGAGGAAGAGGAGGAGGAGGAGAAAAGGGGCGGGCGAAGGGCGCTTCCCTCCCGGGAGCCGCCGCCGACGGGCCTTCGGGAAGAGCGGGAGCCGAACAAAGGGGCCGCCGAGGCATCGGGGACTCTCGCCCGAGAGAGGGTCCCCCCGCTCGCCTTTAAGCTCCTGCCGGGCTCCGTTCGGGCGGGCATCTTTTCCGTCAGGGACCTACGCCCTGTTGTCTTTGTCGCCGTTGGAAGGAAGGAAGAGGAGGGGGGTCGTATCCTTTCCAGAGGAAGCAGCAGCGGCTTCCACCCACCCACCCCACCCCAAGAACCGCCACGGAGTGGATGGAGAGGGGCTCCGGCTGCGGGACGACGAAGCATCGGGAGGAGGAGGAGGAGGAGGAGGCGAGGAGGAGCCAAGGTGGTGGCGGTGGCGGAGGAGGAGAAGAAGAAGGGGACAACACGCCGGTGAGTCTCCTCAGGAGGCTGCCTTGGGCTCGGGAAGGGTGTCTCAGGCGTCTGGGTCCCCCGGAGAGGGAGAGGGGTTGGGGGGTTGGGGGAAGAAGGCATCGGGTTCCCTGAGGGCAGAAGCTGCCAGGGGCGCCCCATCTCGTGTCCCCACCCCCCTCAGTGTTGTAGGGTGGCCAAGGAAGGAAAGAGAGCCTGCAAAGCTGACAGGGAGGAGTGAAAGGTTCGCTGCAAGATGCCAAGTGTCTCCAGATGCTGCTGCTCGTTGGAGGAAATCCCCACCATTTTCTAAGGGGAAAAAAATTACATAGCGGCAGATGAGCTCGGTCTATCCTTGTGTTTTTCTTAGGGAGGAGTTCATTTTGAGAGAGCATTCAAAACAAATAGGCATCCCTTCTCTCTATATCCCATATATAATCACCTCAGTATAAACACAGGTTTACTGTGTAAATCCCATCTTTACACAGTACTGCAGTTCAGGAAGAATCTTATGTTTGATTTGCTTATACTGTAGCTTCAAGTGGGCAGACTGTGGTCTTGAACTGTTATGAGCCTTTCTAAAATATTACAGTGGACAAAATCCTTTTGCTTAGCCTAGTAAATCCCACAAGAGTAGGTCCATTGAATCAGTTGGGATTTATTGAGTCAGGTTCTTTGTAAATTCCATTAGTTCAAATGGGCTACTCAGTTATTTGTGCTAAAGTAAGTTGTGGTTGTAATAGGCACATTTGAATCAATGTAACTTATTGAAGGGTTAGCTCACCAAATCCCAACTTGTGCAATTTACCAATACCAATTGGTATAAATAAGATAGATGGTTTTACTTTTTAAGAGAAATTTTTAATAAACATAAATCTATTTAGCATCCTCTGCTCTACCTTTCCATTCTAAATCCACCTTGCAAATCCTCTTTTCTGTTGAAAATCCACTCACCAAGAAACTGTCCACTAGGAAAAGAAGCCACCTTGTTACTGATCTGTGTCAACTGTAATCTATAATCTGTCGTTGAAACAGTTTAAATGCCTGCACAATGCTACAGTTTATACCACTATAGCTGGCTGTTGTCTCAGGACGTGGATGTATGGTAAATCTTGGGTAGTAGTATCATAGATTATAATCATATGACATTCTAGTTGAAAATCTGGGGGAGCAGAAAATCAAAGTTGGAATGCATATACAGTACTTTGCAGTGGAATCGTTGCTATGAAGCAGTCTGTAGTTTAGACCTCAGACTTCTAGAAAGCCTAGTTCAAAGGCAAGTGTGTCAAATGGAAATGAAGAAAGCTTGTGCATTCCAGCTTAAAAAATATTGAACTTGAAGTGTACTTTTAAGATTCTAGGATAAGCTCTGGAATGTAGCAGTTACTTGAGTAAGACATTTTGGGACAGTATTCTGATTACCGTACATAGAGTTATTCATGCGTGGTGGAAAATGTGCAGGAGTCGTAATTAGCTCTTCTTAATGAGCTCTTCAGAATAACAGTATAGGGAATGCTAGTCATTTCTGTAAACATAAATTGCTTCAAAATAAAATATTGTAGTTTGGTTGAAATTTAGTGAAGATTGGCAGCATTGGATTTTCTCTTGAACATATGGGTAAAGTAAGATAGCTTCACTTTTTGATTAAATATTAATGATCTAACTGCCTCTGAGCAATGCAAGCAAATAGATCTGTGATAAATTTTATTCTAGCCTTTTAAGAATAGAGGAATTACTATTATTTTTCTAGTGGTGTATGTGTGTTTTATTGTTTACATTTGTGACTGACTTCGTGACTCCATGTCCATGGAGTTTTCTTGGCAGGAATACTGGAGTGGTTTGCCAGTTCCTACTCCAGGTACCCACAGCACCTGGTATTCCCTGGTGGTCTCCCATCCAAGTACTAACCAGGGACGATCCTGCTTAGCTTCCGAAACCAGGCAAGATCGGATGTTCAGTTATTTACACCTTTTTTTCACAACACTAGAGAAAGGGGGTATAGCTTACTAGCAAGCAGTATGGCCACATAAACTGTGGCTGGTGCTCTCACCAAGCTATAATCACCTCAGTATAAACACAGAAGCAAAGTATTTCAATGAAACGATATACAAATACACAATAATAAAACAGGGACAGGAGTTGACCGGTGGGCATGACCTTATACTCTCCTGCAGAATAACTTTGCATTCTTTGCCCTTCCAGTGTCTCCCTAGAGCTCAGAACATGGGGCCACACAACTGAAATGTCAAAAAGTTGTCAAAATTGAGGATGCAGTGTTGGAGAATAGCACTAGGAAAGATCTTCAGCAGTTTAAAATGGAACTCCAGGAGAACTGGGTCAAGTGCTGAGCTCCCTTAGTCTGAAACGGACAGATTTCTCTGTGAAATGGGGTAGTGTATAAATCAGTGCTAGAGGATGCCATATTTTGTAATTGCTCAGTTTAAGACTGCCAGCACTGAGATTAGGTTTGTAAACAGGGATGGGGGGGGTTGGAGATCAGAAGTGGCAGGATGAACCTTTGGCAGAGCACAAAAGAGGGAGTGAAATAATCAGTTTTCCCATCACTTGATTACCTGCTTTGAAGAAGAGAGATTTACACTCGAAAGCTTGCAATTTTTTTGCTTTTTAGTTTTATTAGTGGCATATAAAGGTATCACCTGTAATCTATTCTTGCAGTTGGTTCAAGAAATTAAGCCCAAACCTGGAGACATGGCTAATTTTGGGCTTCCACACCTTCCTGACTGATAGTTACCATTAGAGTTGAGATGTCATGTGATTTGTGGGAATCTGGTTTAACTCCTTGGAAAAGGTATATCCTGATACAATTCAGCAAAATTATACCTGTACATTAATCATTTTGGAGCTATAGCCTGGGGGGGGGCACTCTTGAATATTATCAGAGACCACCAGAATATGCATATTTCCGGTTTGTAGGATACACAACTGCCATACACATGTGGGAACAGTCTGCTGCTATGGCTTGTCCAAAGCATGCTATATTGTTCATAAAGAAGCAGTTCCATCAATTTTCTTTGTGTGTTTTTATGTTTTTATTTTGTTGTCAGCTTCTTATGCACCATTATTTGAATACTTGAAACACTGGTAAAAGTATGCACATATCAAGGTATGAATTCACAACCAAATGACAGTTACAATGTGCTTTTAATAGCTTGTGTAGCCCTCTCCATTGCCTCCTAACCATGATTAGACGTGATCCTGCTTCTACATATGTTCATCCTCTCATTACATATAAATGTTGTTTTCCATCTTCCAGTTTCTGGTCTGGCTGTAGTTAGTGCTCTGTACAGAAACCATTGATAGCCAGTTTACAAAGACTGTTATGTGCCATCAAGTTGACTCCGACTTACAGGGACCCTATGACTGCAAAATCTCCAAAATAGCTAACGAAAGATTAATCATAGATAATATCAAATGAGTTTGTAACTGTGGTTGGAGATAGGTTTCCAAAATGATATGAAAACACCAGTGCAGATGCAGTTGTACTCATAGTTGATGCCAAAATTAAATAGGTTAAGAACAGAACACATTCTGTCTTCATCAGACTGGTTGAGGGGATATACAGCATCTTAATAAATAGCATGTTTTTTTTTTATGAGGAGTGAAATAGCCAACTTTTCAGGTGCCTTAATGTTTTTGTGAAGGGAAAATCCAAGTAGACTATCAAGAGCTGTGGAAGAATGCATCCGACTTGGATGAATGGTCAACAAAATACTAACTGATGTTCACTGTAAAAGTACTGTAGAGTAATACACATTATGCCATATCATTCATGTGCATTATTGGAAGTGACTGTTGGAAAGATCTTGGTGTCCCTGAAAACAACAGCTCTGTAATGCTATACAGTCGTCCACCTGCCATTTCATGGTTCATATACTGCAGTCCCGGTATATCGCAGGACTGCAGTATATGAAAGCAAGGGCCCCTGGGGCAAGCCGTGTGGGCCTCCGACTGGCTTCCCGGGTCTGTTGGAGGCCCCAGAAGTGGTTTCCAGCCAACTAGAAGTGCCTTGCAGATTGCCCCAAACCACTTCTGGGGCCTGTCGGAGGCCCGTTAGGTGGAATGCCAGGCCTAAGGTAAGTGTAGGAGGCCCCAGACAGGCCTCCCAGCCCCACTCGACCCAGCATCTGCATATTGAAAATATTTATTTATTGTGGGTTGGTTTGGGTCCCTAATCCCCACAATAAGCAGGGGAGTACTATATAGGCAAAATGTATACTGGAGGTTACGGTAGGACCCTGGTATCCGCTGGGGATCGGTTCCAGGCCTTCCCATGGATAATGAAAACTGGATAAGAGAGAGTGCCAAAAATCCCCAAAACTGCTGTTTTGTGATGGTAGCTTCCTTTATGGCTGCTGTTTTGAGACAGTAGCTTGCTTTACAACTGCTTTTTATGACAATAGCATGCTTTGCTGCTGATGTTTTGTGACAGTAGCTTGCTTTGCACCTGCTTAATTATTTCTTACATTTTTTCCTTTGCCAACCATGGATAACTAAATCGGTGGATAATGAATCAGTGGCTACAGCGGTCCCATTGTACTAAGGAATGGACTGTTGTAATACCATTGAGTACACATGGTGTGTATATATAAGAACAAATATTATTGAACTGTTGTACTATACCCTATATCTCATGCCACTAGCCAAACTGGCAGGGGATAGTAAGAGAAGCATTTGAAAAGGCAATGGTTCAAGATAGCATTATTCTTGTAGATCTTGCTTGTCTTCCGATCAAAGTATGTTTTTGACTTCTTTTAAACATTCATGACCACAAATGAGCTTTCATATACATGAAGTACTATGCAGGCAGAAGAAGAGAGCTGAAAACGTTGTTACAGAACCTGTCAAAAAGTCATAGGAACATACAAAAGGCCTTACATTTCTGTTGAGACCCCAAGTGAAAAAAATATCCAACCAAGAGGAAGATGTCCAGTTGGACTAGATATGGCTAGCAGCTGATGAACTGGAAGTAGGATGAAGAGTGCACAGCTAAAAAAAAGTACAACCATTTTTTGTAAAACAACAATAAATCTATGCAAAAAGTCACTACCTTACTGTCTGTAGAGAGTTAGCTAGCATGCTCAATATAATGCAGCATAGTGTAGTGGCTAAAGTGAAAGATGAGGACTCAGGAGATCTGGGTTCAAATTGCCACTTAGTCATGGAAACTCACTGCATAGCAAGAGTGAGGTTGAACAGATAAAATCACTCCATATTTAATTTGCCTTGAAAACCCCATTAAGGTTGCTCTAACTGGTTTTGACTTGAAGGCGCATAACAGGAAGTTGGTTCTGACTTAACATGCCATACCACACATGAGATTAGCTGCCTTCTGTACCCTCTGAGTCCAAATCTGATAATGTTACATTTGCAGACAAATTCCAGCACAGCTATGTAACAGTAATGGACTGCCTTCTCTTAAGTATGTGAAGTTCTAATACTACAAAATGTTTAAGGAGATTAAAGCATTCTACCACTGGCTTCTAGGTGTTAACACTTTCAGAATCTAGTCCCTAGTTCACTTGGAGTCTCAACAGAAATGTAATGCCTTTTGTGCGTTGCTAAGACTTCTTGACAGGTTTTGTGATAGCATTTTCAACTCCCTTCTTTTGCTTGCATTATACTGTACTTCATGTATCTGACAGGCTCATTTTTGCTCATAACATAGCACACAAATTATGTTAGTCTGTCAGATGTTTTAAGGTGGAACAGGCTAAAATGGTTACTAAAACATTTTGGCCTAAACCTTACTAAGAAGTTGTCTTATATTAAAATTTCAACACCAGTAGGCTATGTAGTAGAGCGACTCATATATACCGTATACTCGAGTATAAGTCGACCCGAGTATAAGTCGAGGCCCCTAATTTAACCCCCAGAAACTGCTGAAACGTATTGACTGGGAGTGGTGTGTGATGTTTAAAATAACTTTTAGCCACTGATGCAAGTGCTTGGCTCAGTGACTAAAAGTCATTTTAAACATTGTGTGCCGCTCCCCTGTAATGCGGAGGGGGGTCATGAGAAGCGGCATTCAATGTTTAAAATGACTTTTAGCCACAGATGACTTGCCTCAGTAGCTAAAAGTATTGACCCGAATATAAGCCGAGGGCCCCTTTTTTCAGTCCAAAATTAGGGCTGAAAAACTAGGCTTATATTCGAGTATATACAGCAAATGAGAGCATGAAAGTGAATGGCTGCTTTTGAGTTTCAGTTCACTGGCCTGAGTGCTTGGGAGAGAAAATTAACTGCCTTGTACAAAGCCTGTGCAAAGTTTCACTTCTTGTAGATATATACTTTCTCTAAAGTACTGTTAAGAATGTTAGTGTTTTGTCCCTGAACATGTATTTTAAAACTCTTTGAATTCCACACTCCTAGAAAGATGTGCATTCGGATAGAGCTGCGGAGGGCTTATCTGAACAAAAACCTTTTTCTTAGTTTGTGTCCAGTGAAGAGATGCTGAGCAAACATGCTAAATAGCAGATACTTTCCTATTTAATCTCTGGGGAGAAAACAGCATATTGGATCATCTACTAGAATGCAAAGCATCTGAATTGCCCATTTCATATGTTTTGGAGAATCATCTCTTTTACAGAAGTCATCTATATGTCATACCATGCTTTCAGACTAGGGATATTGTTTAGAGTGCAGGCACATGAATGAAGTGTGATACTTTTAGGTGATAAACATAGCTGGCTTGTAGTATGCATGTCAGCTGTGTGAACATTCTGGTACAGAGGAAATGGATATTGCTTTTCTGTAACTACCAACATAACTACTGAACCCTAAATCTTAAATCTATTCATACTAATACTACTGAATTGCTATTCAGTTGAATATCTAGAAGAGCTTTTACAATGTCAGTTCTTGCTTGTTCTAGCAAACATTCTGCACATTTTCCAGTAAGAAAAACTAGGCTCCTTTCCATGGTACTGTTGATTTTGAAAACTTTCCAGTTGCACTAACGGCTCACAATTGATACCTAATCCAGCAGATACTCATTTTCTTTTGTCATGGCTCAAATGGGCGTACCTGCTTTAAAGAATTATAGACATATTTCATATGTCACTTCGGATTTTCATAGTGCCATCCATAAACTGATTTCTTAAAAATTATTAATATTCCATGATACACTTTACCTTAGCACAAGTTGGAAGTACTGTAATATCATCAAGTTGGCTATTCTATATAGTTTTTACAGTGTACAGAAAGTAGTTTCTGATTCTTGAGGTGGCTTGTTACCACTCAGTTAAAAATGTGGAGCAGTCTTAGCAATGCAAAGAAAATATAAATGAATCATAAGTTATGACTGTTAAAATGGTTTAGGGTACAATATAGCCTTGTAGTCCTTCAGAGTTGTAGGATTGCGCGTAAGAGATCTGGCATTTTAGCTGTGCAGTGTGTATAATATATAAGGAATAATTAAGGACAAAGAGACATGGTAATGGCAGAAATCTGGTTATTTAAAAGATTCCCCTCTGGAGGGGTATTGCTGCCACATATCATTGGACTGTTAACCTGGAGGAAAGTGTGGCACTTGAGTCTGTGCTTCATTATTGACTTTGTTAGTGAGAGTTACTAGGAGTTGCAATCCAACAACTTTTGGAGGACCCCTATTTTTGTCTCTCTCAGGAGCTTATACTTCTGTATACTCAGAATCACTTCTGACATGATCTTCAACTTTTGTCAGTGAAACTGAAGCTAAACTACCCAGAAAGTGGGAATAATAAAGCACTCTTGAATTGTTGGTCCCGCAAAAACACAATGATGGGACAATTCATAATGAGACAAGAAATAGGCACTCAGTCAGTGGATAGAGAAGAGCACATAATAAGTACAAATGGCATTTGCTGATGAAGCAGCTGGATTAAAACTGAAAGAACTTCTAGGCACTGATGTACAGATGAGCTAAAGAAAAATCCAGTGCTGCAGAATTCATGTAACTGGAACATTTTTTAGTTAACGTTCACATTTTGACATGAAATGTCTGTGGTATGATATGGGTTAGCAATCAGAATGTTTTATTAGGATAGAAGTGTTGAAGTTTGGGTGAGGTATTGAAAGAATGTATGACATAGGTAGAATAAAGTAGCTGACATGATTGTGTGGATAGGTATTGTGATTGAAGATGGTGTACAAGCTAGCCATAGATGCTTAGAGTGGTGTGAGTGCTAGAAAGCAGAACGTAAAACTGAAAAGCTAATTGGGAAAGAATTTTTTTTTAAAGTTTAAAGGGCCTACCAACTGGATAGAGCATCTTAGTAAGTTTGAAGGTTTGAGACTGGTGGATTGTCATATGTTTTTAGGGGATAAGATCACCACCCCATGTTTCTGATTTAAGAGCTATGTGATATCCCACTATTAATTGATGAATTATACTTAGGTATACACTATTTCACTCTATAAGATGCACCTGGGCATAAGACACACCTAGTTGGTAGAGGAGAAAAACAAGACAAATGTTTAGCCTAAAAGGTTTCATAGCAGGGGAATCCTGGGGGCAAAGGGGGAGGGCAGAGGCTCCCTGGAGGAGACCTCCTTGCAATCCAGGTGATTTTTGACTGGGGAATCCCCTTTGCAAAAGAAGTGATTGTGACTGGGGAATCCTGGCTGCAAAAGAGGAAGGTTGCAAACAAGGTGATTTGAACCGTGGAATCCAGGCAGCAAAAGGGGAAGGTTGCAAACAGGCTGATTGGGATTGGGGAAACCTGGCTGCAAAAATATCCTTAGAACCATTTCAGCTTTAAATAAACCTGTGTTTTGAAAGTATGATAGTAATTTGCCTTTGAAGATGAATTATTTTAGTTATTCTTTTTGTTTCACTAGAATTGGTATTGATTAAACATGTTTGCTCAATAGTTTGCAGCATTTTTTAAATTTTCATGTAAATGTGCTCTTATGGATTCTTGGCAACCCTTTTATTCATAGCAACTTTCACCCCTTTCTTCTGCATTCTTCCTCTTTGCTTTCCTTCATCTCTGTCTGTCTTTTGTGTGCCGTTGCAAAGTTTATTGTCAGTGATAGCTTAATTAGCCATATGTTTCATAATTTAATCAGAGTATTTATGCCCCAAGCACTCCTGTTTTCTGTCTTCCGTTCGCTGGATATTTTTCTTCTTTCTCCTGTCTTCATTTACTTCTGCCTGAAATCAAGTTTAAAACATGAACTTTGAACTAAATGCTTTAGATCTGTGCCACAACCTTTTTATGTAAGTCTGAACTGCACGTGTAGTTGGATTAATCAGTGTAATATTATTGTTGACTTAGGCTTGTTAGATTTGCTAAACAAATCCTTCTTGGCACACTTCTTAGGTTACTGACACAAACTAAATAGTTTATATTTTTGGTGGAAGTACAGCTTTGAGTATGCAGTCTGAACATATCAGAGCAGTAAGATGCTGAAATGGAACCTTCATCTCTGTTCATAACTGTTCATTCACTTGAACAAGCTAGTAGGTAAGGTAGGTCCTTCACAAAAGGTGACTTTATTTTGCTAGGCTGCCTGATAGGCATTGTCCATCTCTGTTCTGATCAGTTTAAATAAGGGCTGTTCAACTTTGAACAGGCCAAGCTCTACTTTTTGCGGCCCAAAGTGCCTGAGGGCTACTACACTAAAACCTCTACTTACGAATTGTATCTGTTCTGAGTACATGCTTATAAGTAAAAACTTGAACTGCCCCACTTGGCTGAGACAGTGGGCTGGCAGACCCAGAACTTTGCTGGGGCAGTAGTGCTCCTAGCGATGGGGGAGGGAAGGGTGGAGAACTTATCCCCTCACTTTTTTTATTGATGGCTGGCGGGCTACTTTTGAACTCTTCACGGGCCACCAGTAGCCGCGGTCTACCTGTTGGGCAGGCCTGGTTTATATGATCGAAATCTTACATTTTATTGATGGCACAGGACTTTACTAATATAATGGTCTACCTCTCTATGTCCTCAAGTTTCTGTACTGTACTAACCTGTACAAAACTAGCTTCCTTCCTTCCTTCCTTCCTTTTTCTTTCTTTCTTTTTCTTTCTTTCTTTCTTTCTTTCTTTCTTTCTTTCTTTCTTTCTTTCTTTCTTTCTTTCTTTCTTTCTTTCTTTCTTTCTTTCTTCTACTATATTCATTCTCTTTGGTTGGATTCATCTCTTCTTTAACTGAAACTTTTACATCTTGTCAGTTAATTCTTCTTACCCTTGCTGTGTTTGGAAATTTGTCTGGTTTATTTGTTACGTACTTCTTGAACACAGTAGTTAACAGAATAATTTGAAATACCTAGCTTGTATGTATAGTTTTCATGTAATTCACTGTGTAGTGAGAAGAGATAACTTGAGACAGCATTCTAAACCTGGTGTCTTGTACATATTTTAAATGATAACTCCTTTATTCATCATGCTTAGCATTTGGCCCCCACGAAGTCTGTAAGACAACAACCTGGGGAATACTGACTGAGCTATACAGTCATCCCCCACCATTCCACGTTTCATGTACTGCAGTCCTGGTATATCACGGGACCGCAGTATATGAAACAAAGGGCTCCTGGGGCAAGCTGCATGGGGCCGTTTGAGGCCTCCTGCACTTATCCCAGGCCTGGTGTTGCCCCGAATGGGCCTCCAACAGGCTTTCTGGGCCTGTCAGAGGCCCGAGAAGTGGTCTCCGGCAAACTGGAAGTAACTTCCAGATCGCCTCCAACGGTCCCATGCAGCTTGCCCCAGGAGCCCTTTGTTTCATATACTGTGGCCCTGAGCGCCAAGCCTCAGGTAAGTGTAGGAGGCCCCAGATAGGCCTCCCAGTCCCAACTCGATCCAGCATCTGCAAATCACGGATTTTCCATTCTCATGGGTCACGTTGGTTCCCTAACCCCCGCGATAGGCGGGGGATTACTGTATAGAACTCAGTGCTCCACTTTTCCAGTATCACCACAGGTTAATTTTAGTTATACTTTTTTCATAGTTTCATAACTAAAATGGCTTTGATTATTTCTTAGAATAAAGTCTACTTCAGTGCAATACTGCTTTCTTCAGTCCCACAGCAATTTATATACTAATCCATGGGCTGACTGCAATCAGAATCTGAGTCATTTTAATGTTTCTATCCAGGTGGCCTTTTTGAGAAGGTGATATGGGGGACTGTTGTTAAGTCTCTTGTCATGTTTGCCTCTACATGGAAGAGAGGTATGGTCAGATAATACTTTAGAACACAAGGTTAAGTTTGTTCAAAATATTTGTTGAGACCATACTGATGTTTAATTGATTTATCTTAATTTTTCCTATCCCCAAAGTATCTTTTAACTTCAATTTTCAATGCCAGTCTCTTTTACTTTACCATTAAAAGAAGTAGTTTTAGATGTGTGTTGCATATTGCAGGAAGTTGTTGAAGGAAATATAATTCTTACGCTTTTTTTTTTTACTGGTTAGGGTCCAAAGTGTGTGTTTGGAAATAATGTTTTACTATGTTTATATAGTAAAGATGTTATAGTTTAACAAAGTTAAAGTTAAACTATGTGCAGTTTCTGTCTTCATTTAAATCCAGTTCATTTTAAAGTTTGATTTTCCTGAAGAATTCCATTTGATCAGTGCTGGATTAACTCTCCAAATGAACTTTTCAACACAGTTTGAAACTCTCTTTGCTACTTTCAGATTGCAAACCATGTTACTGATGTGCATGCCAAGTGATTGAAGGGGCACAAAAGAAACCCAACCTCATTAATACCAGGATGGGAAACACTACTACTAAGTTCCGCAAAGCACTTATAAATGGAGATGAAAATTTGGCCTGTCAAATTTATGAGAGCAACCCTCAACTAAAAGAATCCCTGGATCCTAATATTTCCTATGGAGAGCCTTACCAGCATAATACTCCCTTACATTATGCTGCTCGTCATGGCATGAACCGAATTTTAGGGTGAGTATTGTTATTTTATTTATAGTGTTCATACATGTGCTATCCTTTACAACGTGCTTAGATTATTTACATAATGGCAAATGTGTAATAGCTCTTTAAGTTGCATGGGTGTTTTGATTTTGTTTTTTAAAAAGCTGGTTTATAAGAGATTTGGTCTTAGCTTTGTCAAATGTTATACACCAATGCCAAAATAGAAATAACTTAAAATAAAGGGGATGTTTAAATGGTTTCTGATATGACATGGTCATCATTGTTGTCATCATCTGCAAGTCCTTCAAAACTGATTTTGTAGTTGTTTGACAAGTAAGTTGACAAGTAAGTAAGTACTGTCTGCTATCACCTAAATAATTGATAAGTAGCTGTACTGTGGTTTGGTTACCCCTTTGAAACCATCCCTAATTCCAGACTGGCAGATGGAGATGATCCTTCCTTTAATTCAACTGTTTTGTCAAAGTGAATAGGCAGCTTGTCAAAAATAACCTCAATGAATTACCATTCTTCCTTTCAGTGTTTGAGAAAATTTGTCATTAAAATAACTCTGGTAAACTTATCCCCATAACTTCTCCTACTCCCTGGAGCTCGCTACGGTCCCCTTGTAGGTATGAGTGTGTCATTAGTGATGGAGTCCAGAATTTGGGTATTGTCCACAGGGGTGATGGGTCGAAACCTACATAATGTTCCGCCCTCTCCTCCCACTTAATACCTATCTTGTAATACTCTCCTTTTTCTTTGGGTTCTACTTTTTAGAGTGGGTGCCCTTTTCTCTCTCTGTGGACTTTCTCTCACTTTCCTCCCTCTCTTCCCTATAAGAGGAATTAGGAGAGGACCAGTGTATTCTTTGCCTCTTCCCAAGGTACCCAACCTTCTCAATCTTCCCTGCCCATGGATTCTCCTTTCCTGTCAACCCCCAACAGTGAAATCTTCTGTTGTCTGCCCCCAACCTTCTTCTCGGTACCCTTCCCTTCTGCTCCCTTTGATTTCCCGTCTTTTATCACATTTTTCTCTCTTGGCTCCCTTCCTCTCCCCTCACTGTTCTTTTCCTAGACTTTTTTTAACTTCACAAGGGTGTTTTGATTTCTCCTGGAAACAAGACTGTCAGCGTTAGCCAGCAATTCCAAATCCATACCTCATAAGTTAACGTACTTGAGTGAACATGATGTCTCTTTGTCGGTCTCTGGCCTTAAAACAAATAGGGCACTCACAGAGCGGCCGGTCTTCTTGCACCCCCTGTCTCACAGCAACCCAGAGTCATATGTTAAAAATAAATAAATAAAACAAGTTAAATTACTTGAGTCCTACAAAGCATTGTGATACTGTGTTGCTTTAACTTATAGGGATAATAAAAATATTTATCAGTTTGACTGTTGAATACCTACCAGTAATAAATGTGTCTGAGTTAAGGTGTGAAAAGTTGTTATTGAATTTCATTTCCGTTTATCCTGTACATTATATATGTAGGATGATTAAATGCTAATTTTAGATGTGCCATCTATAGCTATGATGGTATCTCTAAATGGCATCATTTTATACATGCCTTATCTGTTTTATTTTCTCATAAATTCTAGAGGTTTGTAATATCCTGTGTATGTTTTCTCCACTCATCTGCATTTCATATTATTGCTTGCCTTTTTGTGTAAGTGTGGTGTTGAGGTCTACTGATGATATATTGAGTGCATAGTAGAAAAAATTATTCATGCTCTTAGTTTGTTGACCGGAATTAAAGGCCCATTTTTCAGCTATCAATAATAAAGAATTAGGTGACATCCAGACAAATGAAGCAAAACATTTGTAAACAAGTTTTGAGAAAATTAAGGAATAATTTTTCTGGTTTTGGACAGATAAAAGGCTTATAGAACACCAAGGATGCCCAAATGAAATTTTAATGTAGACATAAGAAGAATATAATTCATTAAGTTAGCAGTGTTCAGCCTTTCTAAACTCAGAACCTACCTTTTAACTTTAATTTGAAACAAGAAATTACTTTCAAATATTCTACCTCTCCATATCGCTATAGCAGTTGAACTCCAAGGGCTTAAGAGAAGCAGTTGTTAAGTAATTAATGAGATTATGATAGTGATGATTGCATTATGACAAAGTAGGAAGAGAAAGCATGAATCTGATGCAGTTGTTTTTCAGAGCTTCTACTGCAATGCCAAAAATCTAGAGTGCAAATGTTAATTGTACAGGTCTCCATCTTTAACTTTGATATATTCCCACTGTGATCATATGTGTGAGCTGTTTCTGTATACTGTATATGGAACACTTACTTTAAACTGTGGATTCTTCTTGACATGTTACAGCAAAATTACATTTTTTTGAGACAGCTAAGGTGCAGAGCAAAAGTACTTCATAACATACAAAGATACACAACATGGATTAGTATCTGTGGGGGTAAAAGTAAACTGCCATCTTACAATGCAAGACTAAACTAAGGGTGATACCTTTCAGCTACTAATAAAATAAAAAAGTTGCAAGCTTTCTAGTACAATCCACTCTTTTTCGAGCATGTGCCTAAAGTCCAACTGTGGAGCTCTTGGCAAGATGGTCTTTGCCAGGCATTCTTTTTAAATGAAGCAGTAAAAAGTCGGGCTGTTATAATGGCTGCATTTGAGGTAAAGCATTAGGTTTCACTCCCCAGCTCTTCAAACAAAGGAGCATGGGTCATACACCCCACATACTTGTCCCTCCTCTCCATTTGGCAATCCAAGGCATACAAGCCCCCCCTACTGGTGGGTGGGTGTGGGGGGAAGTTTAGTGCAGAGGGACCATGCTCTCCATTTTAGGAATGGGACAAAATTTAGTGAACCCACTAGGTATGCCAATTTGGACCAGATTAAAATAAAGTGGTATTACCTAGTCACAGTGGATGCAGTCCTGCCCTCTGATATTAAAAGTCCATGGGAACAGTGGCTCTTTTTGTGGTATCTTCCTTCCATTGAAGTGAAAAAAGTTGTGGAGCCATGTGTCCCCTCTGGCCAGAAGGGGCTTGTACGCCTTGGATAGTCAAATGGAGACGGGGGGGGGCGAGTGTGTGTGTGAGGGTGTATGACCCACGTTCCTTTGATTGAAGAGCTGGGGAACGAAACCTTATACTTTACCTCAGGTGCAGCTGTGGAGCGATGGGCAGAAAGGAAATACTTCCCGTCTGCCCCTCCCATGGACAATTATACCCTATTATAGGAGTTGCACCAGGACCCCTAGGAACAGGCTAAAGGACGGTAAAGGGTGGAAACAGGGAAGGGGGGGAGGTGACAAAAGAGAAGGATAGTGGTTGGAGGAGCAGAAAAGATGGGAGAAGAGAAACAGCAGGTGACAGAAGTGTGTGTGGGGGGGGATATATTGCCGGTAGACTGGGAGTGGGTGTGGATAGAGATATGAAGGTCTGGGGAAAAATGGAAAATTATTGGGGGGGGGAAACATTTTTTGTTTTTTTCCCTAAAGCCTTTTGGTTTTCCCCAAAAAAATTGGAAAAATTGAAAAAAGAAAAATTATTATAGAATGTTTTATTTTAACATGATGAATAAAATATTTTATGACAGGGTGTTCTAATATTTTCCAAATCATTTCTAAAAATATGCATAGTATCAGATTATTCTAATTTCTGTGCACTGAGGACAAGCAAGTCCTAGGTTACAAACTGAACTCACAGAATTGGTTTATTACGGTCATATGACCCAATTCAGAAAACAACAGGACAAAGAACAAGAGCAGCGATAGTACAAAACATAAATGTCAGCACAGAAACTACAACCTCCCAAAAGGTACATATAGGTCAGTCTTCTGCCATCAACATGGCCCTTCTATGGATTGCAGCTAAGAAAAATTTAGCAACCTGAGTTGTTATGTGAGAGTTCTGGTCCGCTAGACAATATGCAACCAACTACTTATCTGAGTTCCCTTGCAGTCTATGGATCAAACTGAACTCTCCAATGCAAGAATAAGATGCATGTTTCCTTTAGGAGTTGCTGCTATTGTCACAAGAAAAAGAAAAACGTTTTAGTTTTGTTTTTGCATGTCGGTGGGTGTGTTTGGTTCTGTTCTCTTCACTAGGCCTCAAAGCACTGGGAGAAAACACAGAGTAACAAAAATTATTCTGATTAAATTTCATGCCCATTCATTGAAACTTAGTCCCACTTCCTTCTATACATTTCCCTCTCTTCAATTCTTTTTATGAAAATTAGGTTTTTATTTTGTTTTTATTTAACACTCTAGAGAGGAAATATAAATTTTTAATTCTGGATTTTTAAACATTGTTTTGTAGAGAATTTTTTGTTCTGCATAAACTAGTAAACAGTTCAGGAGATTGTTAGTCTATTTGTTACTTACAATTACAAATAAATATTAATTAAAAAGTAAATCTTGTTTGGAATAATTGTTTGGATACACTATAGTTTAATATGCTAGTTGTGATAATTTTTTTGAAAAAACAGATTTTTTTCCAAGCTTCAAAATTCTCGGAAATTTACATCTCTACATGTGGATGGAAAACCCAGATACCAACAAATGGGAACATATGATGATGCCAAAGGAAAAGTCAGAGAGTAGACAAAGGGGGGCTCTCAGAGAGGGTTGCACATATTGGGGTGAAAGAGAAGCCATGGAATATAAAAAGAAGTTAAGAGAAATTAAATCTAAGATAGAACAGGAGAGGAGGATACAGAAGAGGGTAAAGCAAGAAAGGAGGAATAGCTGTGGTGTTATCTGAAGGAGAATATGAACTGAGTCAGTCAAGAAGAACGACAGAGAGGGGTGTAGAGGATGTGGACCCCCAACCCGTTCCGGGACCCATGGATGGACAAAGGAGGGGAATCGGAATCACTAGGGGAAGAAGTATTAACTACCCCTGAACCTCTGAGGACAAGTTGGACTGAGTCTATTCAGGACTTGAGTTTGTGTTTGAATCCGTTGAATGTTATCACCCCTGTTGAAGGTTGTAACAACCCTTTCCTTACCCTCATTGAAAACGTACTAATAATGGAAGCAAAGACAAACCCTTCATTATTTCTTGATGAGAATACAAATAAACAGCCCATGTTTGAGCAAACCAAGAGTAGTTTATTGGGAGGACTGGAAAGGGACGTCGGGTATAATACTGAACCCTTACAACAGCCTTCCTTTTTACTGCCTCATTTTTAAAAAATGCCTGGCAAAGACCATCTTGGTGAGAACTCCACATTTGGACTTTAGGTACATGCTTTAAAAAGAGTGGCTTGCATTCAAGAGCTTGCATTTCTTTTTAAATTAGTGGCGTAAAGGTATCACCCTTAGCTTAGTCTTGCACTTTCATCTTTCAAATCATAACTGAAGTTGTCACATCTGACTTGCTCCAGGCCGAAAATAGTTCAAACAGGAAATTATAGACCGCTACACAGCACAGCGAGATAGCAAGCCACAGTCTCTTACACCACAAGTTCAACAGGGCTTGTGGGAAAGAAAGGAGATGGCAACAGGAGCTTTTGTAGCTCTTAAGAATTCAGAAGGTCCTGTAAATTGCTTCTCTATTTCCTTAGAGCACCCAGTCTTTTTGCCCCAATGTGCATATGTGTAGATTTAATGTGCAGTTAATAAGCTCAGATGCTGGATCAGCTGTTTATTGAACTGTGTCCTTCACAAGTAATGGTATTGTTAGCGCATGTAAGCATGAAAATGAACTCATGGCCATCCTGGGGATATCTTGTTTGTGTTTGTCTTAATGTAGTTGAATTTAGGTTGCTCTTCTTTAAAGGCAACTGTATATAAGATCATAGTCTTAAAGTTAAAAAGGATGCAGTATATCAAACTGCTGTGTCTCTGAAAGCAAACAAAATGTTTGTGTGGGGTAATTATGGTTAAATTTTCCCTTGATTGATAATTGAATCCAATTGATCAGGTTGAAATAGTTCCTTAATGGTTAGCTAGCTTAGCATGGATAGCAAAATGCACTGTGGTACTCTGTTAATTGGAGCTAGAATAATACTGATTTTGTGCCATGCCTTTGCAGAATTCCAGAATATTGTATCCAGTAAAGAATGAAGCTTTCAGAGATGTGGTATTTTCGGGGGTTTTAAAAAAGTTTCAGTAATGACAAAAGCCAGGGGAGTGACTGAACAGGATTTTCACTACTGAAGAGTGAAAAAATTCAGTCCTCTCAATTTCTTTTGAAAATCATAGGAAGAGATAGGGCACTAAGTAGATTATGAAAAATAAGAAGATATATTTGTGGGATCAGGTGATTTTGTACACATTGTATAGTTACCTATTTTGAAATAAAGGGGCTTAGAAGTTCTCCTCTTCCCAAAACAACCTCAGTTATTACTTCAATTTCAGAAATAGGAAGGGTTTGATGTATAATCTTAGTTCATTTTTAGACAGGATAGGACCTATTTATTTGTTATTCAGTAGTTATATTTCTCTTCTACCTTTCCTCTAATGATTTCATAGTGACATACCTGATTTTCCTTTTCACCACTCCTTCTCACTAGTATTCTGAGTGGTTGGTGAGGGTAAGAGATTGTGATTGGTTAGGTAACCTGGTGAGTTTAAGGTGAATTTTTTTGTACTGTTTGCTGATAATGTTTTTATCTATCATGTATTTGAATTGGCTTGCTTTGTATTTGATTTGATGTTTCATTGGAAACACCCTGAGAGCTCCTGTAGAATAGATTAAAGAGTGACCTAATGACTATATTAAGTAATAAACAGAAGGGAATGTAAGCTGGAGGAGAGTTTATCTGGTACTTTCCCCTAGGATTTTAACATTTACAGTGTAAAATGTTTAGATTATTTTTTAAAGTAAATACAATTTTGTCTGTGGTTAAGAATAAGATAAAACAGATGTTAAGCAGTATAATAAAAGAAATATCTCCCACTCCCATTCTCTAATAAGAAACCTCCTATTTAATTAGACAAACATTTTCAGGTATATACACTAATAAATTACAGGTCAGAAATATTACCTTAAAAGAACTGTGATATTAAATTTTATAGTTAGTGCTATGTTTGCTATGTGCCATTCAGTCCTTTTGGAAGACAAGTGTCACATAATCTCAAAAAGCCAGTTCTGAAGTTTTTAGTAACTCTTTGTTATGGGTAATCTTTCTTGCAGTTCTAGGAAATGCATGTAATACAAAATAGTTCTCAAAACAGGGTTGTATCCTAGGTTTCATAGTACAGTATAATAGCCTGTAAGACTGCTGAGCACTCTTCCTGAGTTGGCTAGTGTCAAAATAAGTGCATGCATGCACAACATGACTTCCCTATCTTTTGTGGAAGATGGGGAGAAATATAGAAATCATATACCAAAATATCGTATAGCATAAGTATGGTCCAGCTTGATTCAGTTGAAGAATATGAGCATATAATACCTTTTGTGCCTGCTTGCCATTACTAAAATGGGATTTTAAAAACCCTTTACCTGTTGTCGGAATATTCGGTAATGACAGGAAACATTCGGTGGACTGCTAGCTCTCTTCTTTTTCAAATGAGAAGAGAAGATGGCCTTTCAAAACATCTTTGCTTTGCTTCACAACAACATCTGATCTCTCTTGACAGCATAAGGGCAGATGCTTCCTGAACAAACAAGAAAACTAATTTATCCTAATTAAGGCAAATTGATTATTAAATAATAGAAATCCTTAAGACGTTTATTTTAAAACACATACAGCCTGCCTTTCCTTCTATGAGTTCAAGGTGACTCTTAACAGACATACTGTACTCAAATTAACAGTTAAAAACATCCTTGCAAAGGACATTAAATATTGTATAATGATAACAGCAGGAGAGGATAAAATTGCAAAAGGAAGGAGATATTTAAAGCATGTTTAATAATAGCAGACATAGATTAAAACAGTCAATTAAAAGTTACAGTATATTTTATATTCCTCATAGAAATAAATGTTTTCACTAGTTCCTAAGAAAGCATGAATGAAGAAATGAGATGGTCTTCCCTACAAAGGAGCTGGCAGAGCCTGGGTGCAGCAGACCTTGGAATGTACTCCTGCCTGTTTTTGGTGATTTAGGAAGCTCTCTGAAATGATCTCCTTAAGTGAGCAGGGTCACAGAGGAGGAATTAATCCTGCAGATATCTTCACCTTAGATGACTGTGATTTTTTAAAAGTCCTCGTCAACATTTTGAACTGATTTGAGAAATAGATTGCAAGGCAGGTGAGCTCTTTCAACAAAGGAGTTAGATCAGTGGTTCTCAACCTGTGGGTCTCCAGATGTTCCTGGACTGAAACTCCCAGAAGCCTCGCTGTGCTGGAAGGGATCTGGGAGTTGCAGTCCAGGAACATCTGGGGACCCACGGGTTGAGAACCACTGAGTTAGATGATCTGTATCGGTAAAGGTTCCCCCCCCCAACATGCGTTGTAGTCGTGTCCGACTCTAGGGGCGGTGCTCGTCTCTGTTTCCAAGCCAAAGAGCCAGTGTTGTGCAAGTCCATGGCCATGTGGCCGGCATGGTGGAACACATTTCTGCGCACGGAACACTGTATAAGGGCCCTATAAACCATGAGATATTTTGGTCCAAGGTAAGTTTCTGAATACATAGGCAGCCCTTCAGGAAGCTCATTGCATCCATCCAGACATGATTGTTCATATTATAGGTTAGTATGACCCGTCATACTAACATTTTTTGTCACACAATAAAGTCTTGCAGCTACCAGGAAACAGAAGGCTATTAATTCTGTCAGGGGTATTTTAAGAAAAAGCTTCCTGTATTTGTAATATCGCTACGCATCATAGTCCAATACACAGAAGTATATTTTAAATGGATCTGATGAGTCATATAGCAAGATTAGATTATGCAGTGAATTATCAAACAGTTATTACAAGACTGGATTATTGAAATGCAAATGTAATAATGTCATCTAATATACCGGTAATAATATCTAGACATTTTAAATTAGGATTCCTGTAAGGCTTCATTAGGTGGGTGCAGGAAGACAAAGAAGAGTCCTCTGACAATATAATATCCCGTATATTTGAAAATTTTCAAATGGGAAGTTGTAATTCCCTTTGTGTTTGGTAAATTAGAGATACCTTGAGGGATTTAAAGTACTGTACTGTAACATGTTAACTAGAGCTTCAATATATATATCATACCTCTGGATATATGTAAATAATCTTCCCAATGATACCTGAGTATCGTGCTTTAAAGGAATCTAAAATTTCAAGCTTTAAAAAAAGCCTTGCTTTTAAAAATGAATCCTAGAGCTATAGCCAAGGAAAAACGTTTATCTGAAATTTCCCTTTTTGAATCATAAACCGATTTATCTTTTTCTCTTCGGAAATTTCCAGGACAAATCTGTGTGGAAATACTTGTAGATAAAGAAAGTTGTTTGCTCTGGTATGCAGACAGATCATGGTGTGCGTCACTGTAGCCACCAACACAATTTTACTTTTGACTTTTCAATCTTGGGTAACTTATGTCTGTGAAGATTCTCAGTGTTCCAAGTTAGGTTATCTAGAAGTTCAGTCATGGCAACTGGATTTCTTTTCTTGTGAGATCAAAATGTTTCACTACTCATCCAAGTAGGTTCGTCAGTCTGAGGGAAGTTGGTGCAAGGCTTCCAATTCATAGTTCACCTTTGTTTCATACCACCCTGGTCTGAAGAGGCTTCTTAGGTGGACAGCGGCCTGAATAGGCTTCTTAGGTAGACAATTGCCTGAATAGATTAATTAGATGAACAGTGGCATGGTGTGTGTGAACATGTCACCTATGCATCCCTTCCCAACACCTACGGTATTAAGTATGGGTTGTTAGCACTGAGCAACATACTCACTCTTGGTCTGATCTGATCTACCTTACTAGGTCATTATGCCAGTGATGTGCAGAAGAGAAAAAAGTATGCTACCTTGGACACACAAAGGGGCCAATACAAATTTTAGTTAGTAACTTGGATGGAAGATCTTTTGACAGATTTTAAGTTCACTGTATGCCTTTCAACTGCCAGTGCCATAGACAGACAAACACATTATTTTAGCCATTCAGAGTTTTGAAAAAAATCATATCCATTATCTCCTATACCCATATAAATATTTTCATCTCATTTTTACTGTTTTTCTTCTTCTACAATATAGAACTTTTCTTTTTGTGAGAGATGGCAATCCCAATAAGAGAAATATACACAATGAGACGTCTATGCACTTGCTTTGTATGGGACCTCAGATTATGATATCCGATGGAGCTCTTCAGCCTCGCTTAACACGACCTTTTGAAGATGATTTCAGAAGGGCAGATTGTCTGCAGATGATCCTAAAATGGAAAGGAGCGAAGCTTGACCAAGGAGAATATGAAAGAGCTGCGATTGATGCTGTTGATAACAAAAAAAACACACCTTTGCACTATGCTGCTGCCTCAGGAATGAAGACCTGTGTAGAGGTACATTTTGCATCAATATGTGCCAAATTAATTGAGGAACATTAACTTGTTTTTAGAACACAGTCAGGCTGATAAAGAAAACCCACAGTAGTTAATACGTTACTGATTTAAAGACATACAATATTCTATCCGAAACAGAGCTGAGGAGCATGCAGTGTGAGATATTGGTGGACTGCATTCTGTAGAGTGCCTCAGGTTTGGTTGTGCTGGATACCCTGAAGAGAGAGAGAGAGAGAGAGAGAGAGAGAGGCAAAAATGTAGCCACAGCATTCAGTTTATTACACAAAAATGCCTCTAAATGTGGTCTGTGTGTCTCCTGCCCGTATCCCATGTTGGAATTTTAAGCAGTGTGTATCAGATGGTATCCCATCAAGACATTCACCAGACACAGATCTGCTTAGCTTCAGCAAATTGGCTGTGCTAACATGAAAAATTAACAGAGCCCTAAACAAGGTCTACAAAGGTATCTTTGCAATGTCCCCCTTCACCTTTTGCACTTAAGTACGGTATGGTAATTGTCCTCAAACTGATTCCAATGAATCCTAACTGAAGGAACAATTTGTATCATCTCCCCCCTCCTGCCACCACCCATAGCAGCCAGTATCGATACACTCTTCCTCAGATGCAGTTGTCTCTCTCGTTTGTTGGCTTCTTGCTGTCTAGCATCCTTTGAAAGTGCCTAAAATTTTGGAGTGAAAGTAAACCAGAATAATTTATGAAGATTTAGATTAGAGACAGCACTATTTATATTACCGTATTAAAGTATCAAAGGCTTGTTTAAGCTGATGTTTCTGTTTCACTCACAGCTGCTTGTAAAACATGGTGGAGACTTGTTTGCTGAAAATGAGAATAAAGATACTCCCTGTGACTGTGCAGAGAAGCAGCACCACAAAGAACTGGCACTCAATCTAGAATCTCAGATGGTGTTCTCGCGAGATCCTGAAGCTGAAAGCATTGAAGCAGAATATGCCGCTTTAGACAGAAGAGAGGTAAATTAAAGTTAATAATTGGTAACTCTGACTGGAGGTAAGTACGCATAATCTGACATTTGTTAGATCAAACCTGATTCACAAGAATATTGAATGTTTATGCTCAAATTCTTGGGTTATATCTCTTTCCAGGAATGAGCACCTTCACTTAGGAACACAGAGAACTGCCTTGCTTCATGCACCAGCAAGCTTTGAAGTGCAGGTGCTTATGGTGACAGTCCTCATAGCAGTACTCCAAAGCAAGATTGAAAAACTCAGGCAGCACTGTTGACCCATCTCAATAAACCTTTGTGATTTTCATCACTTCTGTGAATGTGTATTTTGCAAAGCTAACAGGTCTTAATTGCGCATTCATGACCAAGCCACTCCACAGTACTTGCCTGTATAAAGTAGATGTGGCTCACAACAATATATTAGTATCCTGTTCATGACAGCATAATACAATGTTATGCTGATATAAATGTTCCAGGCTTGGTGCCCAGCATTGATGAATTGCACCAATTAGTTGCACTGCACAGTCAGTCATGCATCCCCAGCATGTCTAATGGCGCAATGCAGCGGCAGAAGGGCTTCCACAGATCATGCTACCACCTCAACCATTGCAAAACTACTGTGGATGCAACCTTGGGTTGCATGTCCATATTGCCTTGCTTTCCAAGAAAATCCATTTTTCATTCAGCTGATACTGAGATTATATCTAAACTCAGAGGAAACAAGAGAGTCTGAAGAGTGACAGATGTTCGAGCTGCTAACATACTCCCAGGACTCTGATCCTGTGAGCCTTGACACCATTTCACTACTGTATACCAGGTCTGCCTCTAAATGAGTGCCTAGCTAACTGTTGGCTGTTCTAATTAGCTGCAGTTGGGAAGGGGGGCCCAACGTAGGCTTCTGCGAGAAGGCATTCTACAGTTCTGGAACAGCCATTGGCAAGACTTTCCCCAACTGTGCCTGTAAGGGCAGCAGGATCAAAAGGTGCCAAACCTCTATCCCAAAACAGGGGTTGGTTTGTATAGGAACCTCATATGTGCTCCTCCAAATTGGTTGATCCTGGGCTGTATAGGGCAGGGCTGTTCAACTTTGAACAGACCAAGGTCTAATTTTTCCGGCCAAAAGTGCCTGAGGGCTACTACACTAAAACCTCTACTTATGAATTTTATCCGTTCCGAACACATGCTCATAAGTAAACAATTTTGTAAGTAGAGCAGCGGTTTCCCATAGGAATGCATTGAAAACCAATTAATCTTTTCTGGAGGGAACAGATTTCAATGTGCCATGGCCCTTGAACTGCCCTGCTCGGCTAAGACAGTGGGCTGGCAGACCCAGAACTTTGCTGGGGCAGTGGTGGTCCTTGGGGTGGGGGAGGGAGGGGTGGAGAACTTATCCCCTAATTTTTTTTATTGATGGCCGGCGGGCTACTTTTGAACCCTTCGCAGGCTACCGGTAGCCCCCGGTCTACCTGTTGGGCAGGCTTGGTATACTATAGGGCTTTATAGGTCACGACCCCAGCACTTTTAATTAGACTCAGATTTGAGTGGCACAAGTGAAACTAGCACAAAAAAAGTCATAAGCTGTAACAGGCTGTAATTAATGGTCTGGCTGCCCCATTTTGGTTAAGCTGAAGTTTCCAACACTTTCAGAGTGGTTTTTTTTAACAAAGGAAAAAAACTGAGTATCAGGTAGTCAATCAGAAATTGGTGGCTTCTAAAAATGAGGTGGCTTTCTGCATCACATCACAGACAAAGTGTGACAATTAGGCAACTTGACGTCTGAGTTAAGGAGGCAGATCTGGTGACTTCATTTTCACAACACTTCTAGATAGTTTGCTGAGGGTGATTTAGTGTCTGGGAAGCATTTGGAATCTTGATGATGTTCCAGTCAAGCCTTTGGACTAACATTTGCACTGATAGAAGATTGTCTAATCCTGCAATCAGGGTTGGGGGGGGGAGAGAGAGAGAGAGAGAGAGATTAGTTTTGAAACAGATAAATCAAATCAGATTTTCCTTTGTAATAATGTAGTTACATATGATCCAAGAGATATTGAGCAGATAGATATATTGAGGAAAAGCCAATTGTGAATGAAGAAAATTCCACGCCAAACATGAAAAAGTAGGATGTATACAACACATCATAAATAATTTCCATCCACTATTATGAACATTTTCCGTGATGTTCCCATGATGATCTTCCATTGTCTTAGTATCCTGTGGATTCCTTTCATTCATTTTCACTCATCTTTGTGTATACCTGTTGGGTACAAAATTAATTTCTAGGCTTTTTCTGCAAGTGTTCTTTAACAATAAAAATAATATTAAAAAATCTGCAAATAGTCCATGAAATCCTCCAGGAAAGAATGATGACTACCTCTGACTACTCTGTGCCCAGAAAAAACTGGAAAAGGTTCAAATTAGTAGGAACAGAGTTATTATTTTACCCATCCCTATTGTATGCAGTTTTACATGCAGTTGCCTATTTTAAAAAAAACAGCTATTGCATAATATCTGGGAATGTTAGCATTTTTCTTATTTTGCCTCATACCTTATTTCTAATTCAAATATTTATTTACACTGTGACATTTCTTTTTTCTCTTATTTTGCAAGCCATATGAAGGACTTCGACCTCAGGACCTAAGAAGGCTGAAAGATATGCTGATAGTAGAATCTGCTGACATGCTTCAGGCCCCTCTTTTTACTGCAGAAGCTTTGCTTCGAGCACATGGTAATCATGGAAACATGTAATCGACCAATTTTAATAGAGATTGCGACAAAAATATATTAATATTTCTCTTCCTGTGAGTTCCTTAAAAAAGAAATGACTGTGCATTATTAAATGGAAACTGCTAAAATACAGTGTTTAATTTTGCTTATACATTGCTTAAGGTAATGCTTGAACTGCTAATCTTATGTAGGACTAGTTCCTATAGAGACTGTGTTTATTATTTTTGTGAACATATGAAAGGATGGGAGTATACTGTTTGAACCTTGTTGAGGGAAAATTAGCCAGGAAATAATTTTCCCAATAAGGTTAGGATTTGAATGTGATCTGAATCACGTCCCAAAATCTCATTTTAGTGTTATCCATTTAAATCAGGCATGGAGAAGGATGCTAATTATAACAGTATGAAAACTGGAATAAGTGTGAATCTTATTTCTGAAGTGTCATGGCAGAGAACATCAGATTATTGACCCTAGAAGTCTCAAACTCGAAGCTGTGATCAAGAATAGCTGTTGCTCCTCCCTGTTTCAGAAATATCTTTTGGGGACTCCTGTTTGGCATGGAGAATAATTTTCTAGTGCTTTCAAGATGAAGGAAATTATTCTAAAACATAAAAGTAGTTATTTTTCTTAACAAGTCATGCAAAGTTCTCAGTGTTATCACAAGGGCAGTGTAATGCTAGAGCATTTCCAAGTTCACAAGAATGTCTTTATAGAGACCTTATGGGGCAGCAGTATGTGAGACATTTTGATCTGAAGCTGTCAGTACATCGCAGCTGCCAATTTGATACCTAATGGGGGGAAAAGACTCCTTGATGGTATTAAAACATCCTGTCAAATGCTAGAAGACCCTGCCAAACTGATGAGCTTTAGAAAGAGAAAATCTGTCTAGACCGATCACTGTAATGAGGAGTTGAGTTAAAACTAATCTCAAAGGAACCTGGAAAATGTGTGTTCACAGATTTGAAGTGTATTAGACACTACAAATACACTTCAAAAACTTGTCCTTTATCACCTGACAGGCAACTAATCAAAAATTAGCTGTGCTATTAGAGTCCACAGACCTAATTTGTTTAAACACACACATACACTAAAGTTTCAAATATTTTTTAAAAATCTAATTGAATAAAAATAGTTTAAAGTAGTTTATAATAGTTGTAACATTTCATGCACACAGAATCATATGTTAATGGTTGTTATTATAAGATGCAAAATGGTTGGTTTTGAACTAGCCAGATCATTGTTGACTCTCAGATCAAGTTTGGGTATAACACTATTCTCTATTAATGTTGTGAAAATTCCAGTCTGCAGTGTTTTTCCCACTCTCTGCATAGACTTTTGAAAAATCATGGAATGTAACTAAGCAATCAAATTCATAGACAAACTGAAAAAAGTGTGTAGATACATTGAAGGTGATGCCTGCTATTCACTGGGCAAAATTCTGCTGTGCTGGAGTAACTGGATCCAATGCTAGAAATAATTAATGGAAATTAATTAGCTGTTCTACAAGCAATTGCAAAATTTCAGACATTCTTCAGGTATAATTGTGCAGCTAATTTTACAAGCAGTTGTACAATAAGGCTCTCCCCACAAATTTCTGCAGGTGTAACTTTACACTATGCCAAGTGCAATAGGATTTCGGTTGACACTTATTCCAGTCCAGAAAGGAGTAAAGAAGAACCCTGAATATACTGTACACTGTATATTATAAAAATGATTATTATTCCTGTTGCATGTACAACATTTTTATAAGCATGGTGTCTGCATAATGGCTTGGAATTAATATTTGTACTCTTTCTGCTCAGGCTGACTTTACATTTTCCACACACATACTGACACTTGATGCTTCCTTTCTTTTATTTAAGACTGGGACAGGGAGAAGTTACTTGAAGCTTGGATGTCCAATCCAGAGGATTGCTGCCAACGCTCAGGTGTACATATGCCAACTCCACCTCCAAGCGGGTATAATGCCTGGGACACACTTCCTTCACCAAGAACTCCTCGGACTACTCGCTCATCTGTCACCTCCCCAGGGGACATTAGTCTTTCACCAGGGGACATTGAAACAACTATGGTATGTTTAATTCTAACATTTCTCTCTCCTTGGCAATAGTTACTGAGTTGTTTGAAACCTATTGAGAAACTACCCTTACGTTAATTTTCTGGGTTGCTAAACATACCTTGTTACTGATTGTGCAGTGTAGTTTTCTACCATGTACTGTATTTATTGTACAGTCAGGTATTGTATAACACAGTTGAAAGTACTGGGGCAGATTTTGCTCCTGCTCATTTTGTTATATTTAATACTAAGTTCCTCTTGAGTACTTAAGAAAGGAAAACTTCTATTTAGAGATTCGTATCTTTCAAGTAGTTGGAAGGACATCATGACCACATGGCACATAGTGAAACTGCACAACCCCCCACTGTGTAGTGGGAGGTTCCATTCATTTCCATTTGTCCATAATAAGAGTATTGTCAGCCAGCAGCTTCTCCATGAATTTTTATGCCCTTTGACATTATGCTCCACCTTTTCCTTCAGCAGCAATGTGCCACTTTTCTGATGAAGATTAGTTTGCTGTTTAATTTTATAATAGCTTGGGGAGCTCAGCAGACAATCCCTTGTGAAGTTATCTTACAAACCTTTTCCCTTTAATATCAGAGGTTCCGGAGCCTAACTGGAACCATCTTCTGTAAGTTCAGCTGACCTCTAGAACATAACCTCTTATACTTACCAGTAAAATGGGCAAAGAGCAGCTGGCCAATAAACAGGGGAACAGAGGAAGTAAACAGATACATAATGCTATTATGAGTATTTAATTTGTTCATACATAATGCCTCACTCAAGGCACTTGCATATAGTAGTACAAATGGTACTTGATAGTTGCTATCAGTAAAACATTATGGCTGGGCTCCAAGGAATAATTTAAGCACTTCCAAGAGCTAGAGGTTCCCAAGAGCTGAAGCAATGACTTCTTTCCTCCCCAATTTGAGAAATTGCTTTGTACATTTTCATTAAGTTCTTGTTCGTGATGGAGGACTGCTCTTTGAGAACAATAGGCTCAAGCCACCATTCGGCATTCATAAACCAATGATGTCAGGATCTTTGGAGCCTAGTCTGTATTTTAAAAACACAAAAAGAAAGACTTGTCCTGGGAAGGTAGGGAATCTGCTTTTAAAGCAATGAAATTGGATTCGTGATGATTTTGTGCCAGGCACATCTATATGAGCAACAAAATAGCTTTTTGTTTTCTTTGTGAAGAACTACAGTGAGCTACCCAAGAGCTGGCAATTTGTGTGAGAGCTGAGGGTTGTGAAATTATGATGGGGTCTCTGGCAAACGTTGCATAACTCTAAAGTGTTTGCAGTGGAAAATCTAGAACCTTCTCCTTAATTACTGTTACATTAAGTTTCTTGGCCATAATTCTCAAAGTCCTGGCTCCTGCCATTCTCTCTAGCAGAACAGCATTCTCCTTGTCTGTATTCTAAAGGTCAAGCCATTAATGCTCTGATGGATTATAAGAAGCTTCACTATGTGGGCTGGTTGGGATGAATAAGAGCAGCACCACTTACTCGAATATATTTGAAAGATCTTTTCATAATAATCAGAAAAGCTCTTTTGGAAAAAAACAATCTTTTAAATAATTTACAGCTGTAACACAATCATTTATCAAAGTATTTGTTTAAAAGGTTTTGTGAATTAATGTGAACATTTGCTTTGTTGTCAAAGCAGAATCATTGCTTCCTTGGTTTTAAGTTAATTGTAAATTATACATTAAGGATTCTTATGGAGCTTTCCTTTAATTTTCATTGAGTATTTTACACAATCTGTATTACTCCTGTTAATATATAGTAAAGGCTGCACATTTTAGCAGGCCTACTAAATGTGACTTCAGTTACTTTTGTTTTGATGTCTTGGACAGGTCCTGTTTAAAAATTAATAAATATATTCACTGTTTTTGGAAAGTCTATTGACTCTTGGGCAGACTAGCTGGACTACTGTATCTTTGCTTGTTTTCTTAATCAGCCATCACCAACACCACAGTGATTGCACACACTTACTGTCAAATTACAGTAATAATTCACATTTATCTGGACATGACCATTTTATCCAATATTCTAGTTTCTTTATACCGTTTCGGGTTCAATATTTACAACATATACTGTACTGACCTCAAGTTGAGCTTTTTTCCTATTTAAATTTTGGATTTGATAATTTAAACATTAGTAACAACAGAACCCTTCTTGGATATATACCTTAACCTATTGAAGGAGTTTGTGTGTGTCAGTGAATTTGAGAATAATGCCATCAGGAGGTCAGACTCCATTATAAGCCTGGACTCTAGCGGGATCACCCAAAGCAAAACAGTCGTACCACATTGAGATACTAGGCTAAGATGCGACCACTCTCTTCAAGGCAGCTACTGGGCAGTAGTTGTAGTGGAAGGTGGGGCTGGTGTTGGAGGCAACAGTGGTGATACTCAAGCTAACTGTTCTTAGTACTGCACAGAAGGAGGCAATGGTAAACCGCCTTTCCTTACCATGAATGCTTTGTGATGAGACAGTCCAAAACAAAACTGACAGAGAACAGAAATGACTTCAAATGAAAGGAAGAAAGGGACAAAGCAGAACTCCAGTTGGACATTAATAAGACAAAAATCATGAATGCAGAACTACACAACTATAAAGTTGACGACAAAAAATTGAAATTGTTAAAGATTTTGTATACGGAAGGCTAATGGATCAGCAAGTTTTGTTGGTGGTTCTTGTTTTGAATCTGTCCTAGATTATTATTCTTTAACTGTAATATTGACAATTATGTTAATTTATTTTATGGTTTCATACTACAAATAAAGTTACTCATACTTTGGTTAAATTACCAATCAAACTAGTCTCCATTTTGAGACTGCAGCCAAGAAATCAGAGGAAGACTGAGCCTTTGGAAGGCCAGCAATGAACTAATTAGAATAGATGAAGTGCAATGGTGCATCATTAGAGATCAAGACCAAGATCATCCGCACCCTTGTATACCTGATTACCAGGTGTGACTGTGAAAGCTGACCAGGAAAGAAAGATGACAGGAAATATGATTTATTTGAAACAAGAGTTCTGGAAGAGAGCGTTGCAGAGAGCCTGGATAGAAAGATGAACAGGTGGCCCTTGAGTTGTAAATGTTTCCTGCATGCTAAACATTGAGAGAGCTGCTCCTCTTTCAATAACAGAACAGTACAAGTCGTTTTACTATAAATGAATACACATTACATACTTCAGCAAATATGCCAACAAAGAAGCATCAAATGTGCTGGAGTGACATGGACTCACTCAGTATTTCTCAGCCTACTTTATATGGTTGCTTTGAAGATTTAACTGCATTGAGGGATGAACATTGAGCTGCTGTGGGGTCTTTGGAGAAAGGCCAGAAACAAACAAAGAAACATACATACATACATACATACATACATACATACATACATACATACATACATACATACATACATACATACATACATACATACATACATACACACACACACACATACATACATACATACCAGAGAATTTAGAAAACATATGACATCTCTAAGATCTTGTGTTGCATATGAAAATTATTATTTTCACATAATTCCTTACATAATTTTTTTTCTTATCTGCAGTGCGAAATTTGCATGTGTAACATTTCTATATTTGAAGATCCAGTAGATATGTCTTGTGGACATGAATTTTGCAGAGCTTGTTGGGAGGCGTGAGTATGGATTTAGGCATTCTTTTTTGTTTTAAGTCTTATTCTATCAATTGTTATTTGTTGTTCTTCAGAGAGAAATTGCCATAGGCAGTAAGCCACTAATGATGTTATCTGGGGTTTATAAATATCTATATATTGTCAGAAAAGCAATTTTATTTCCATTTTACATAGTTCCAAAATTGAAAGAGAGGTTACTGTTTTTACATGCAGTGAACAAAGATTCTTTGAGTGGGTTGAGTGCTAAAGGTGATAGGTGGTTTGAGGTGTAACGATTACTAGAGGTAAGATATAGAAAGAACTAGGGTAGAATTAGAATTTTATTCTAATTCCTGAAATAGAATTTTCTGGGACCTCCTCAGAGTGGCAGACCTATTTGTAGAAGCTGTGCTTTAAAAGATACTACTTTAAAAGATACAGCTGCACCTCCAAGAACCAGTCTAAGATTAGAATGTATATTTTGAGGAGGAAATCTAGAAATTAATAATAATAATGTAGTGTCATTTAACAACATTGTAATATACATGGTTTCAAGGTCATCCTAAATTGCAGTCTCCCACTTTCCACTATCCTCATGTCCTCACTATAATTGCTATGAGACCTTGGTAATCACAAAGGGTAAATACCGTATTTTTCGCCCTATAGGACGGACCTAGTTTTTAGAAGTATATATGTGTGAAAAAAATATTCACACATACACACTGTGGTCCTGGTCCATCTCCAACCCAGTTTACTCTCCAGCCATGGTGTTCTTAGGAGGCCCATAGAGGCATGGCTGGAGAGCAAAATGCACACACACACACACACACACACACACACACACACACACACACATTCCCGCCTGGGTCTCTATGCTGGGAAGCGTCGAGCCCTTGCAAAGGCCTCCGGACCCAGTGCAGGTCCCAGCCCCAGCTGCAACCCTCACAGAGGCTTCCCAGCCAGGCTATTTTTAAAAAGTTAGCTTGCATGATTGATTTGTTCCATATAATAGGAGATGGAGAGAAAGCGGCCTGATTGGAGACCATAGAGATGTGAAATGGGCTAGAGAGTAACCACTCACTATGACCATGGAGCTTCAGCTAGAGAGTAACCACCCACCATGATGACCATAAAGATGCAGCTCTATGGTCATTGTGGTGGGTGGTTTAGTCTCTAGCCTGTTTCT
Source organism: Phrynocephalus versicolor (assembly GCA_023846285.1). Classification (NCBI taxonomy): domain Eukaryota; kingdom Metazoa; phylum Chordata; class Lepidosauria; order Squamata; family Agamidae; genus Phrynocephalus; species Phrynocephalus versicolor. Next base: position 62,124,703 of record JAHTLZ010003542.1, on the reverse strand, counting down.
TATCTCTGTGGTCTCCATTCGGGCTGCTTTCTCTCTGTCTCCCATTATATGGAACAAATCAATCATGCAAGGTTATTTTTTAAAAACAGACGGGTGGGAAGCCTCCATGGTAGTTGCAGCTGGGCTGGGACCTGCACAGGGGCCGCCCCTCCCCCCACAGCAGCCCCTCTGGAGGCTGCTGGTGGGGATGCATTCACCCCATAAGACACACAGACATTTCTCCTTACTGTTGGGGGGGGGGAGTGTGTCTTGTGGGGCGAAAAATATGGTAACTTGCCCTAGAATGAGTGAAACCACAATTTTGTCCTGACAAAACAAAACACAGAGATAGAAGACTACCCATGTTCAGAACACCCACATATTTATTCACAGTAATGTTTTTCTTAGTAAAATTTTAAATGGTTGATTTTAAAATATACCTCTAATATAGTAGAGGAACAAAATAAATTTAAAGCAGTACTGTCTACTACAGCATAATCAGTTCACACACAGACCAAGGAAGGAAAACACTTGCTTGAATCCAGCTCCTTGGCTCACCTCCAGGTTTCCCCTTTCTTCCCTAAGATAATGCCCACTGCATCTCATTCTGCTAGCTTCCCACTGCTCCTCAGGCATACTAGGTAGTGGCATGATCAGTTTTTCTTTTTGTACAAATGGAAAACAGCCCCCCCCAACTCCCCTTTGGGACCCAGAGATTTTCAAGGGGGCAAGAGGTTAGGGCCACAGAGTGCCATAGTATTGCTTCTTGCGTGTTAGAAACTGAAACACGGTTTTTAAAATTATAGAGTTAAATGATGGGCAAAAGCTAAAGCAAGTCATGTGCATTGCTAAACTGTAGTTTCACATGATAAAACTGGAAGTTACAGCAAGCCTTACAGTATGTGTTGGTCTGTCACAGCTGACATTTATCCCTACAAATTTTAATTCCAATTTGAGATTAGATAACCTTTTTCAGTGATATCACAGTGACCTTGACACAGCCACAAAACTGTGTCCAAACCCTTTTTTTGGTTATTACAGCTTGTCATGTTGTCCATACCAAGAGACTGTGGTGAATACTACTTTTAGTTTGTTGAAACAAGTCAGTTTGAAACTTACGTTTTGCTTCCTAATTTTGATACCATTAATATTTCCTTTTTAATTATGATATACATGTGGCAGGTTTCTAAACATGAAGATTCAAGAAGGTGAAGCCCACAATATTTTTTGCCCAGCATATGATTGTTTTCAGCTTGTTCCTGTGGAAATTATAGAAAGTGTGGTTTCCAAGGAGATGGACAAACGTTACCTACAATTTGACATTAAGGTAAAACTGTCAGATTATCTGCATGTGACTAAGGCATCTACCTAAGATGCTTATTCTAACACAAGTAAAAAAACATTTACATGGCTAGATAAAAATCTATTTAATAAATATAATATACAGTGGTCCCCCGCCCTTTCGCGGTTCATATACTGCGGTCCCGCTATATCACGACCGCAGTACAGTGCCACCTGAAAGGCATTTTACCCCTGCACAGGAGTGGTGCGCCATGTTGGGGCTCCAGCCCGGGGTTTTTAAACCTCCCCCCCCCTTCCCTATGCCCAGGCTCCAGCTCATTGGCGTTGGGGTGGGGAAACAAACGGTTTTTCTCCCCCACCCCAGCGCTAGTGTAATTTAAACACTGCACGCTACTTCTCCCGACTCCCCACCACCACCACCACACGGGGGAGCGACACATGAAGTTTAAAATGCCTTTAAACAACGGAGCCAAGCACTTGGCTCTGTTGCTTAAAGGCATTTTAAAATTTGTGCACGCCCCCCCAGGCCCCACCCGACCTGCATCCGTATATTGCAGATTTTCAGTCATTGCAGGTTGGGTGGGTCCCTAACCCCCGCGATAGACAGGGGGGTTACTGTATTTTAAAATCTATTGTTGCATATAAAGCCGTAAAAGATTTGGGACCTCGATATCTGCAGGACCCATATGTCCCAGAGGAGTACTACTTGTTTCACCCGTTCCACCAAGGCTTGACTTTGTAGAGTTGCCACACTGAGAGAGGCCAGAAGAAGGTCAACTAGGAATCAGGCTTTCTCATTGGTGGCCCCATCGTTGTAGAATGCCTTCCCACTAAATGTATTTGCCCGCATTCTTAAAATTTATTAAGACAAAACATTGTAAAGAGGCCTTTAAAATACACATTTCCTCTGAGATAGTGATTTGTAATTTTTATTTTGCAGCCTAACTTGATGTTGTGATATGAAATAGTTGCTGATTCTACTATTCAGTTATTTTGTGCTGTTGCTGAACTATACTGATGTTGTTGTGGATTTAATTTCCTCTGTGTTCACCACCCATAACAGTGGATTTCCACTAAGTGGAGGGAAGATATAAATCAAATAAATAAATAAATACAATATTTATCTGACTGTTTTGCTTCGTTATTATAGTAGTGGCCATTTTATTCTGATGTACAAATTTCCTTGGCACTGTACGGAAAATTAATTCTCTTATGGGTTATCTAAGAACATATTTGGGTGCCGGCTATATATACCTGCTGTGTGTCAGTAGATGAGAGGATTCCCCTGAAAATAATCTGAGTGCAGTCTGCTTATGAAATCATCTCTTTTGAGGTTTTAATGACATTGCCTCTTAAGAATATTCTCCAAGTAGTATTAACCTGAGTTGAGAAGTAGTCGATTACACTGCATTTTCATACATTCCCAAAATTTTGTATATTTTAACTTTTCTTTGTCAGAATAAGCTTCAGCAGTAAACCCTTATCTGAGTTTGCAACTTTGATATATTATGCGTGAAAAGAGACTTAAGGATTCCAAATAATGTACCTAACATGTATGATTATATACTTCTTTGATTGGGTTTTGCATACTGCTGTAGTGGTTAGCCAAAATTGTCCAGCTGGATAGAGGATCTTTATCTGTTACAGCAATTTGAACTCAAACATCTGCTATAATCTACAAAGGTTTTACCATATCAAATGAAACTGTCACTTTGACAGCTTTAATCCAAAATAGTAACTCATTTCCATTTTCATTGTTGTTGTTTCCAGGCCTTTGTTGAAAATAATCCTTCCATTAAATGGTGTCCAACACCAGGCTGTGAAAGAGCAGTCCGGCTAACAAGACAAGGGTCCAATACAGCAGGTTCAGAAGCTCTTAGTTTCCCGTTGCTAAGAGCTCCTGCGGTGGATTGTGGGAAGGGGCACCTGTTCTGCTGGTTAGTAATACTTGTTTGTAGTTGACTTTAAAAAATACTATTTATATGTTAAAACTCCTGTTAACCGCTACACTACACAGCCTGATAAAAGTATTAAAATATAAAGAATAGAATCCAGTTTAAAAAATGTAGCACGTAGCGCTATGCAGGCAGAGTGCTCTGTGCAATCTCCATCTTGTGTTTGCATGAACTGAAGATTGGCCTATTGAAAGCACAGAGGCTATTTGTGGCAAGGGGGAAATGCCAAGGAAAGAACCAAGGTGCTAATTTTCTTTTGCTTTTTGTTGCACATGAGAAACAAATGGGATTCTGCCCTTTGTTTTTGTGAAATGTATTACTTACATAATCGGCTGAAATGCATAGGAATTCCTCCTGTAGGATATAGAGATGGGCACGACTCAGAAAAATTGTTCGTTTTCGTTTTCGTCTAGGGGCCCGTTTCGGCTTGTTTCTGTTTTCGTGAGCTAATTTCAAAATTTTTCGTTTTCGTTACGTAACGAAAAACAAAAATGAAATTTTTTTCGTTTCTTCCCATTTAGCTCCATTATGTGCTTTTCCAGTAACGAAAAACGAAAATTGGCTCAAAATTAGTCGTTCCGTTTCCGTTCCAGTTCTGAGCCGTTTTTCATTTTTCGTTTCGTTACGTAACGGAAACGAAAAACGAAAACGGAAACGAAAATACCGCTAAGTCGTGCCCATCTCTAGTAGGATATGTTGGTGCATGATGTAGAGTCTTAGAGTATTTTACAAATACTCTGTGCAGCTGTGCTTGTTTTCTACAATTGATCTCTATTTTCTTCTGCACAAGGAACAAGCCCATGCATAAATTTGCAAATTTGGTTTTGGTCTCAATTCCTTTTGAGAATTCAAGACCAAAAGCAAATAGCAATGGGTCTACAGCAGTTCACTAATATTGTTCACCTGGTGTTTTCATGAACCAATTATACCCTCTCTCTGCAAATGTTAAATTAAATATATGCAAACTTCTGTATCTTTCTCTCTTTTTGTGCGTGCACTTATACTCGTATACTAGCAAAAATTCAAAGGTGGATGAGAAAAACGAGATTCAGGTGACTTTGACTTAGTCCTAATGTAACAATTTTTTCCCTTTCTATGTTTTCCATTTCTAGTCATATGTCTGATGAACATGAGGAAGAGCTTGATTATTTTGCTTACCCTTTTAAATGCATTCTTTTACTTAGCAAGAAAGGGGAAAATCAAAACCTTCTCATCATTTGAGTCTCAGAGAATACCATGTATTTTTTGAGTACAAGTTTTTTTTAATAAAACTGCATTTCTTAAATAATGCTTATTTTAGTTGTTATCTTGTATGTTGGATTTGTGGTAGATGTCTGAAACTATTTGTTGTATTCCCTATAAAAAGTGAGTCGTGACCAATTTGGCAGTCATATTGACATATCTACACCCAGGCACCATCTGGAAGCAGTGTATCTCCTCCTGTAAAAAATTGATTATCTTTCACACTAGCATTAATAATGAGGAAAGAGTCTGAAAAATCTGTGGGCTGTTTTCAGCAACATAATCCTAATTTCGAATAGGATACTTTATTCAATTAAACAGGACATTAGAGTAGACGAGATATATGTACTGGCTGTGCATTTTTCAATATAGGTCGAATCGCAGTCAGAAAATTTTGTATTATAAAGTTAATTTCCCCCAAGTTATAAGACCATGAAGACCTTTTCCAATGATAGATATTTCCTGTTCCTGTATAATTATAGCACCCACCCAGGCCAAATGGCTCTTTGGGATTTAATGTTACTGTAATATGAACATGAGAGTCTTTCGGAGACCCTTCATCTCTCTCTAGCTTGGCAATTAGCAACATGTAATACATACAGTGATACAGTAGGACCCCAGTATCCGCTGGGGATTGGTTCCAAGCCTTCCCGTGGATAATGAAAACTGTGGATAATAGACAATGTCAAAATGTCCCCAAAACTGCTCTTTTCTGATAATAACTTGATTTACAGCTGCTTTTTTTGCAACAGTAGCTTGCTTTACAGCTGCTATTTGTGATGGTAGCTTGCTTCATGGCTGCTATTTTATGACAGTAGCTTGCTTTACAGCTGCTCTTTGTGACAGTAGCTTGCTTTGGGGCTGCTGAATTACTTATTTATTTTTTCCTCTGCCAACCGTGGATAATTAAATCAGTGGATAATAAATCAGTGGATATGGGAGTCATACTGTACTTAATAACCCACCTCCCATTTGATGTGAAACGTGGTTTACTGGTAAAGAGAGAATGATTGAATATGCCTTTTCCTAGACATTGACACATCTTCCTACCAGTCATAATTTTTCTTTCCTAATGCCTGTTTTTGGTCTCGAGTTAAGCCTATGGGTTCTGGTCTGAGCTGGAGGGAAATAATTGTTTCCATAATGTTTTTGTATAACCAGCCAGGTTTTAAGCATTTCTTGTAGTTCCAGACAATGGTCTATCATTGCTAGAGTCATGACAAGGGAGAGTGACTGTTCTTGGATTGCCGCTCTTCATGGAGCTGACTTGTTTCTGAGACATAGAAAATGAGAGCAATTCCGCACGTGCAGTGTAGCATATCATCTTATTCCACCAAGTCAAGAAACAGTTGTAATGCCATTCTCAAATATTTCAGGAAATGGTAGATATAGTAGTAATAGATGGATGCAGCAAAATGAATAACTGCCTTCAACAGGACTTGGGAATCCTGACTCACATTGGATTGGTGTATGTTTATAAATGAGGGTGAGCATGTTTGAGAGACTACACACTGCTCCAGAAAGTTATTAGTTCTTTATTCAGTATTCACCTAATTAAATAAGTAATCTGTAAACCAGTTAATTTCTAAGTATGCACAATACAATAATCATTTGGAAACACAAAACTTTCAATTAATATCCATTGTGGATCATGAAGTATTCAAGTTTCAAACCTATTTGTATCTTGAGATATCCTTTGGGAAGGTTCTTTAGTGTCTTCATCAGTTATGAAAATAATAGAATATAAGTGAAGTTTTATATATTTCAACATCTTAATTATTGCTTTACTCCTTTGATTAAAAGCTTGAGTTCTAGAGTCAGTGGTTTTCAACAAAAAGAGTCACTTTATTTAAATTCTTGAATCAATTTTTCAGGGAGTGTCTTGGTGAAGCACATGAACCTTGTGACTGTGAAACATGGAAAAATTGGTTACAGAAGATAACAGAAATGAAACCAGAGGAACGTAAGAATGGTTATTATGATATTATGAACTTAAGCTTTAAGCAAATACTTAAGTCAGAAAATATAGGATAAATAATATAATAAAATACTGTACCACAGAGAATGATTTAAATATAATATATAGGGCAGCGTTGGCGAACCTATGGCACGGGTGCCAAAGGTGGCACTCGGAGCCCTTTCTGTGGGCACCCAACGTCACCACTTCACAGCCACCTGTATTTAGGTTAAATTGCTATACTGGCACTTTGTGAAACATTAGTGGGCTTTGAATCATAGTTGGGCACTCGGTCTCTAAAAGATTCACCATCACTGATATAGGGGCTTGTAGTCTGTAAAGGTAGTGAATACATTTCTAACGCTTCTTCATCTCACTGAAAAGCTAAAACTTGATCAGCTTCAAAAGCTGAAAAGGCATTCGTAAAAAAGCATGAAAAAAACTCATTCTCATAATAAGGAAATGTAAGCATTTCTGAGTCTGTAAACATTTTTAGAATGCATAAACATTTCTAATAGAAGTTCACCCAGCCTATTAAAATCTGAGGAGGAAATCTCATTGTTGATTTTCTGGAGCTCCTTCCTTATCTGTCTTGTTGAATACGATGTCTCTTGCAGCAGTTGCTTCGCACTCACTGCTTAAAATGTGAGAAACAACGTCTATTTATATTCTAAGTTTTGTTAATCTAATTTGCTAGGAAGCAGTGGCTACTCCCCCGACACTTCTAAGTGATAATTGTTTACCCATTTCAAGCAGTTGAATAAACAACATATACACATGCTCAAAAACAATTAATTGCCTGATTTCTGTTTTTCCCTCCTGAAAGTTGCGGGAGTTAGTGAAGCTTATGAAGATGCTGCCAATTGTTTATGGTTACTTACAAACTCCAAACCATGTGCAAATTGTAAATCTCCAATTCAGAAGAATGAAGGATGCAACCATATGCAGTGTGCAAAGGTAAATGAAGACTTTTCACAAAATAGTGTAGTTGTCAAAAATATTAGAAACAGTGTTTTGTGCATTTTTAAAACAGGCTTCTGTTACTTACTTTGATGATCAGTGTCTTCTACACAACTTGTTAATTATGTAAGTCTTTTTCATTCATGTCACACTAATTTCCTTTAGAATTATATTGTTCTATTTGGATAGGTTGCTTCATGCCCTAGGATGCTTAACATATAGGTGGCATTCGGACAGTCCTTACATAAACATAACATTTATGTATACATACCATTTATGTACTTACATAAACATACCATGAGGTATAAATGCTCTCTCCACATTGGGGTAAAGCATAGAAAAGTGGATTAATTAATTTGCTCCATCCCTTGTGTAGTTCTGACAGAAATGGACTTTCTGTAGCTGCTCTCCTGCCTCAAGGGAAGTGTCTTTTGTTTTGTTAATATTAATTATTAATACCTGTGGTTATAATGTTGTAGGTCTTGGTGAAGATCTCTGACAGAACCAGTTTAAGAAATTAGCTTTCTTTTCCCTTTTCAAGTGTAAATATGACTTCTGTTGGATTTGCCTTGAAGAATGGAAGAAGCATAGTTCTTCCACTGGAGGTTATTACAGATGTACTCGCTATGAAGTAATTCAGCATGTAGAAGAACAGTCTAAGGAAATGACAGCAGAGGTAAGAAGCTGACTAATTGTGGGGAAAGGGACACAGTATTCTCTCAAGTCTTTGAAATCTGTCATAATGAATTTATTTAGGGGGTTTCAGTCTCCTTGCAAGCCTTTTGCTGCAGATGTTCCAAATAAATTTGATGTGACAATCACCCTCTGCCCTCCCCCCCCCCCAAGCATCTGTCTCTCATATATGGCTTCACATTTCACTTCAGGCACACTCAAAAGCTCAGTACAGTATGTTTAATTAAAGTTTGGGACTTTGGTAAATACTGTATACGTTTTAAAAATATTTAGTTTGGCTATATTTTGATAGAGCAATCCTGTCAGTATTCTTGGATGTTTTGACAGGGCAATCCTATGATTTATTTCTTCAATCTCTCCAGTTTTTTTTACTGTATTTTTAAGGAATTCCTCTGATTCCAAGATACTACACAAGATTCAGTCTCACACTTTTTAATTGTACAAGTTGTATATCTGGATATCTTAAGGGTTTGAGATGTGTTAATAATTGTACCATTTATGAATAAAACTCTTGTCAGTGTTGCATATTTGCTTATGCTTTGGGGTGTTAAACTCAATTCTACCTAGTAAATTATTAAATGTATCCTCTTTATTTCTTACAATTATTTTTCAGGCTGAAAAGAAACACAAAAGATTTCAAGAACTTGATAGATTTATGCACTATTACACAAGGTTTAAGAACCATGAGCTCAGCTATCAAGTATGGTTGCAGATATTTCTTTACTATTTAATATTATTTTCTGGCTTTATTAGTTTACAATACTTCATTTACCAATTTTCTTTATGATTTATTCCTTTTTTCAGTTGGAACAGCGCCTTCTCAAAACAGCCAAAGAAAAAATGGAGCAATTGAGTAGAGCTCTAAGTGGACGTAAGTTTGTTCGATATATTGGCCGAAATTGAGTAGTGTAAAGTTACACCGTAAAGTTTACAACAGCATCATGTTTGGCCTTTTGTTAGTTTTGAGAATTTGAAATCTTCTGATCATCTTCTCTTCCACAATGATTTTGAGGCTCCCATGGAATCTCCTTTGTTCTGGGGAAGCCTTTGTGGGCTACATACAGGATTAGGGATAAGTTTCTAATTTCCAAAAATTAAGCGGTTGTGCTCTACCTTTCTCTCTTGACAGCAGCCCTCCACTATCATGTTGTAGGATACTTTCAGGTTGATTTCCAGTACTCTTCAACAAACCTAGTGCTGTTGAAAGATTTAAAAGGCCAGAAGTTTATGAAAAGAAGTGGAGATACTGACCTGGGTGCATGTTAAAGATTATGTATGAAAGATAAAGAGATCTGATACTTTGGTTTGCAGCCTTTTATGCTGTTGCTGTCCACATGGGTCCTTTCCAGCTCTCCATTTCTAAGATGATGGTTATTTGAAAAATAACTAACACAGTCAATCAAAAATACATAACTATTGACTGGTAATACAATAACAGGTACAAATGTTAACCTAAAATTTAAGTATAGAAATATCCCTCTATATTGTGGTTTCATTATATCGTGGTATCCGCAAACCTTATACAGTAAAGGTTTTAAAATGAAGTAAAATGTGAAATGTTATACTGTAATTTATAAATACACTGCCGGCGCATCCCCCTCCTCTGCCATCACCTCGCTGCTTCCACCACCTCTGTGGCCACAACCCCTTGCCGGCGCTGTCACCCTCCAAAGCAGCTTTGGAGAGGGGATGATGGCAGCGGCGGCAAGGGGTTGATGGCAGGTGTGAATGGCGGGTTTTTGTTGATCAGGCATGGTTTTGGAATGTAATCCCCGAGAGCAACAGGGGACTACTGTACCTTAAATCCCCACAATAAATGGGGGACTAATGTATCTTAAATATCAGCACAGTATGTATGGTGTTGTTAAGCATCAGCAAAGTCTATCTGTATGTATGTCTGTAGGTAGGGAGGGATGACGACGATGAAGAAGAAAAAGAAAAACTTTGTCACAAATCTTTGTTTTGAAGCAGTGCTGCTGCTCTCTGTTTTCATGTCTGCTGTTTAGCAAGATATATTGGTTTGGACTGGTCAGTTAAAATCAGTGTGATAAATTAGTCGTAATTTAAATCTTTGATGTACACTTAGTGCAGCTGACTTATTCCGGATCCAAACCAATGGGCAGCATCCTATTGGTTATATACCTGCACATATGTTCAGTAGTATAAATCATAGTTGTGAGTTACTACTAGTTAACGGGCTGCTATTTGAATTCTACATCATGCACTAATTGCATAACTTGACATGGCTATGAATCCAAGTGGTGAGGTTAACTAGCAACAACTCATCATTGTGATTTATGTTGTTTTCACTTATCCTGACATAAATCACTAATAGGATTCTGGCCAGTTGTGTTTTGTATTGATAAATATGTCTTAGTTATAGGTCTCTATTAACAATAATCAAAGAGTTGCACCTGGATAAATTACAACAGCCGAGTGCCCAAAATTATCTTGATCAAATGTTGAAGCCTCTAATGCTACCTTCATTTCTAAGTGTGGTTCCAGTTCTGTAATTGGAGGGTTTTTAAGTGTGTGATTGGTTTCAATACTTTATTCGTTTTTAAAAGTTGACTTATTCATGATCAAGTCGTTAAAAGAATGAAAAGTAGTAAACATGCATTTTGAGTTGCTAAAAAAAGTGGGAAACCAAGAATCTGAATGCCACCATGCAGTGCTGTGAGTATAGAAATCACACAGTGGTCTTATTTGTAGAGGGTCCCCCCCCCCGGCCAATTTTAGATCTAGTTTTTGATGTATTTGAGAAGTAGATAGGATTTTACAGAAATGTAACATTAAGTTTAGAAGAAATCCTATTGTTAATGAAAGTCACGAGAAATCAAACACAGTTCGCAATGTTTGAACTTCCAGCTGAAGGAGGTTGTCCAGATACTACATTCATTGAAGATGCAGTACATGAACTCCTCAAAACCCGACGCATCCTGAAGTGTTCTTATCCCTATGGGTTCTTTCTAGAACCAAAAAGCACGAAGAAAGAAATATTTGAACTCATGCAGGTAACGATGCACTTGACTTCTACTGCTTTTAATTTTGTACAGCTTACAAGCAGCATGTACTAAATTGATTTTTCATGGGTGTTTTTCCCACTAATTTCTCCTAGGCCTGCTTACTTAGGGCATACATCAGCAAAATAAGAGTACACATTAATCCCATTGGTTCAAGTAAAAGCGACAGATCAGCTTTTACTCTACTATGGAAATAAATAAGTCTTAAAAGTGCTTAACTTGGATGGCTTGTGTCACTTTATGGTGAAAGAGTTATCCATCTTGGAGTCATAATAGTGCCTAATAATGATCTACGAATAGCACTGTATGTGTCCATTCTTACTCTTAACATCCACTTTCCCTGTGAGAGTGGAAAATGTAAGGTTATGGAAGCAGGAATTCAACCTTGTCATCTTCAAATCTTAGTTAGAGCAGTAGTTCCAAACCTTGGGTATCCCAGAGGTTCTCAGACAGCAACTCCCAGAAACCCTTTCCAGCACTGCTGGTGGTTAAGGCTTTGGGGACACCTGGACAAAAGTTTGGAGAGTATTGCTTTAGACCAGTGTTGGCAAACCTATGGCACGGTTGCCAAAGGTGGCACTCGGAGCCCTTTCTGTGGGCACCCAACATTGCCCCTTCACAGCCACCTGTACTCAGGTTAAATTGCTGTACTGGCACTTTGCGAAAAGTTTGTGGGTTTTGAATTGCAGTTTGGGCACCGGTCTCTAAAAGGTTTGCCATCGCTGCTTTAAACTATGACTATACAGTACCTAGTCATGCTAAAGGGACAATGATTAGAAATGTTACTGGCTGAAATACTAATGCTTAACATAAACCACAACTAGATTAGGTCCACCGTATCAATGGGGCTTACAGAGGAATTGACTCGCCAGATCCTCACTGATTCAATGAGCATACTCTACAGTAGTTGCTAAGCAACAAAATTTCAGCTATTGATTTAGACTACATCTCCCAGATTCCCCAGAGGCCATGCTAACTGGGCTATCTGAAAATTATATTTGAAAACTTTTTCAAGCTCTGCCAGAAGAAGAATGTGCCCGTGACTGGAGAGGAGCAAGAAGCATGTGACCCTTCGGCTTACTATTTATCCCATAAAAATAGCTCATGACGGATTTGTTATATCCAAAGTAGTTCAAACCATATATACATTAAAATGTTTAAAATCAACTATACAGCACCTTTGGGCTAGATGGCTGTGGTATATTAACCAACCAAGCAAGCAAGCAAGCAAGCAAATAAATAAATAAATAAATAAATAAATAAATAAATAAATAAATAAAGTTTCTTAAATGCCTTCAGAGAACCTACTTTTTAAATATACCTTCAGAGTGCCCACCACAAGTGATGCCATGGGCAGGATCTCAAGCTGGTCCACAGCTGGAAATCATCTACATATTTCTGTCTATATTTTACTGTTGAAATCTGACAGCAGAGTACACTGTGTTCACATTGGGCAGGTGCTAAAATTATGATAGTCCCCACTTGGTCATGTAAAATCACTTAGGGTGTGGAACTGGTAGAACCACTTCTTAAATATTACACTTACCTTGAAAGTCCAATTAGGATATTTATAGGTCAATTCCAACTTGATGGCACAGAACACGGACATAGGTTGGGGTACTCAGTGAGGTCTGGTGGATAGAGTGATGGACTAGGACTTGAGAGAGACAAGCATTTGGATCCCCATTGGTCATGGAGTCTCACTAGGGGAGTGAATTGGTGAAGCCGTTCCTTAAATATGTCGCCTTTCAGGTCACTATACATTACGTCAGTTCTGACTTAATTGCGCCTAACTTGAAAACTAACAAAAGTTGACAAGGGTACTGTTTTTATATTATAGACGGATCTTGAAATGGTGACAGAGGATCTTGCTCAGAAGGTAAACAGGCCTTACCTTCGAACTCCTCGTCATAAAATTATCCGTGCAGCCTGCCTTGTACAGCAGAAGAGACAAGAATTCTTGGCATCTGTGGCTCGAGGAGTTGCCCCAGCAGATTCTCCAGAAGCTCCAAGGCGCAGGTAACCTGATCATAAGTCCTTTACACACTCAAAGAGATTCATTTTTGGCCATCAGTTCTGGTAAGCCTGCCTAACTAATTTGTTTGCTTACAGCGATAGAACTAGTAAGTTTGCTTGGCAGAATTAAATTTTAAAATTTATTTCTTCAACCTTTTAAATGACAGTTCTTAACAATAAGTATAACCAAAATTGTAATATGTCAAGCTTTATACATGGACAAGGTGGCAATAGGTTTCTTTGCAGTACAGAATCCTGGAATAATTTGTGTCTCAATTTACTTGTTTGGTGCTTATGAAAATTACGCATGTTAACTTGTGAAGGATACAGTACAGTTTTTAAGTAACATACTACAGCCTTTCAGATAGATGCTCCAGTAAGTTGGACATGTTAGGTGTCCCGCATAAGTTACTACAAAATAAGTATTGCCATGATAAATTGAAAGTTTTACACTAAAAATGAGAGCTAAAGTGTAGTCGATCATTATTCTGGTAGTGGAATTCTAGATGAAAGGTTATTCTGGTAGTGGAATTCTAGATGAACAGTTCACGATGGTATAAGTTAGTGAAACTGAGAAAGCTACAGACATTTTTGATTAAACTGGCACAACATGAATGCAAAATATTCGGTATAATTTCACACTTGAACAAATTTAAGATACTGTGTTTTTCAGTTTCATGTACTTTTTAAAGAGGTGTAAAATGGAAAAGGAATACCTTCTCTGAACCTGTTCAAATGCTAATTACGAGTAATATGTTGGATTCAGATTTTGCTATTTGAGCAAAATATAAGCCTATAAACTTGGACAACGTTCCCATTGTCTATAGGTTAAAAGATCTGTTCAGATGTCTCACGTTATGGGTAGAAAGATACAAATGATTGAAAATGAAGTGAACATTTAAGAGTTTGTGAGGCTGTATTTTCTAATACAGTAGTTAATTACAGAACCTTCTTTTGAATAATGAACTATGCCAAGTTTGTTTAACATACTAACCTAATAATTGTTTCTTATATTATCATGCTTTCTTAATGAAATATTTATTTATCTTAAGTAGATTTTTTTAAAAAAGGGTTTTAAACAAGTATTTTGACTCTGGCAGTGTTACCCTTCTTTATGTCTCTTGTGACTGATATTAACTAATGTTTAAATGAGATATTGTTTTTCTTCTCAGTTCACCGTGTGGAGGGAGAGCTTTTTGTAATTAATTCTATTCTCCAATAACATATTTTTAATTTATAGCTTTGCTGGTGGAACATGGGATTGGGAATATTTAGGATTTGCATCCCCTGAGGTAATTTCTGTCACTTTTAATTATATATATATATTTGCATATTGTGGTAATGATGAAATTGTACTCTGCATGATTAGCTTTCTAATACAGCTGCAAACTATACCAAAGTTTGCAAGGCCTAGATTAACTTTCTGGTTTTGCTGCTTTACAATTGAAGGAAATATATTTAAATTGTGTACTTTATGGTGGTGATACAGAAGTTGGATCACTGTCCTCCAAAGGGTTTACACTCAGTCTGGTTTCCTGGTCCTCCAACTCTGCTTAGTTATGGGAAAAGAGAGGGTGATGACACTGACAGCTTAGGTAGCATTCATGTTTCTACTAAATGAGCAACAACTATATTCCTTCTTTCATCCTTCTTTCATGTATTAAGGAATGGAGGCCTTATATGGTGCACATGTTATTGGCATGCAATCCTAGTCAGTAGTGCAGCACCAACTACGTTTACTTTTACCATTCCTTTTCCTCAATTGACTCCAGAATCAAGGCTAGGATTGGGTGGTGACATCTGTAGTGTAGGTGCAGTGTGTTCACTTTCCTTTGATGCCTTTTTTATTGGCAGTAATATTGCACCCACTTATAGGTATTTATATCTCTCATTTCAGTGAAATTGAGTGCAAGCTTCAATTTCAAGCAGTGTTTTAGATATTGTTTGCATGGGGACTTGACCATAGATTTATCTTCTGATAATGAAGGAGCCACTGTCCACATTCAGTGGTTACATTTAAAGTTACCCAAAATTAGCTCAAGAAGTTACTTTTGTATTGCATCTCTAGTGCAGCCTGTGTATCTCTTACATTGAAATGCTTAAGAGATTTTCCACATTTGGTATGTGATGTTTGGAATTATGAAGGAATTACATAGTGGGTGTTTGTAATTGAATAGCATACTTTTCTTTGTGGCACAATGAAATTCCATCTATACAAGTGGGACAGTCCAGATATCCCATTCTGATCTGTCAAATACAAACATAGTGCACAGGGAATCAGAGTGAAACAAATATAAAATCAAGATGGTAAACAACCACCATTTAGCAACACAAAAGTATTACTAGGTGCCATGGGGAATGATATAGATCACCATTTGCACCAATATTTCTTTCTAGATTGTTGTGTGTATTTTAAAATACCTAGACATACATGCGTGGACATGATTGCTTTTGATAAAAACATGTTCTTCAGTATATTTCCTTTATTGTTGCCAGATAGCAATTTACTTGCAAAAATATAGTTTGCTTTTATAGGCATATCAGCTTCCTTGCATTTTTCCATTTCTTCCAAAAATGTTTTGTTAGACAATTTAAATTAATAGTTATCCACATATAAAAACAAATGCTTAAATCTTTTAAGTAAATTAAATAGGCTTTGGAGTTTTGCAGTCAGTAATAGCTTTAGTCTTTTTAGCATAATGTAGTGTTTCAGTAAATGCCTCTGAAATCTCTTGTGTTCCCCCCTGCCCAAATTTATAAAACGCTTGCATGGTGTAACCCAGAGGTGGGCAGAAGGTGGATCTCTGTCTACTGGGAGGTATCTCAGTTATCTTAATAAATCAGCAAGAATTTTGAACTTCCTATTCTGGTTTCACATTAGGAGGAACAAAATATGACTCACCTGAGCCTAAATTAAACTGGTTAGATAAAAGAAAATGTAGTTTAACAAGGAGTGTGTTTTTGTGTGGGCTCAGAATTCTGTACTGCTAAGTGGATGTCTTATGTCAGATTACAGTTTGTGCATCTCAGATTTTAAGTAAAACAAGTCTCTTAATGCAGGCTCTGAAGCCTTGCCCACCTCTGGTGTAGGCTATTTATGTGTTTTGAAAACAAGTGATTTTATAATGCATAAAATCACAGCCATTTTTTCTTTAAATGTGCTGCTTTGTTATGCCGCAAAAATATTATTGCATGCTCCCCTGTATTTTATAACGTTTGGTTTATGCAGGAATATGCTGAATTTCAGTATCGGAGGAGGCACAGACAGCGTCGACGTGGAGAAATGCACAGCCTACTTAGTAATGCGCCAGACCCCGATGACCCTAGTGAGAGCACACTGGGTGAGCTTTTGCCATTTTGTTTTTAATTTTTCTTTCTAACTAGTAGTGTTCCTCATTTTCAAGGGGATTTTGGGGCCATTTTAGATTGCTTGTAAATTTTCTTCAACCAAATTATTTAGTATTGGTTGATTAGCAAGAGAAAATGTGCTGGATGTAGCAAAATAATAAATATCCATGTGTAGACTCACAGAAGATAAATTGGTGACATCTCATGAACTTTGTGCTAAGAACATTACCTGACTTCCAAGTGTTTTTTCCCAGGGAGACTGTTCTTTGGTTCAGTAGATGGCCTCTTGGACTGTCTCTACTGGGGAGTATTGAATAAAATGTTTTCCTTAACCTGCAGCATTCCTCCTCACAAATTCTTAAGAGAAGCATTCTCCACACTACCATTAGAACAGCATATACCGAGACAGAATGGTTTTTTAAAGGCAATGGTGTCAAACAAAGACACATTTTGCCCCCTTATCCATTCATTCTCTATGCACATGTTGTACAGAAACCCGGATTACATGCAGATGAAGATGGAGTGAAAATTGATGGAAGAAACAATAGTAATGTGAAATGTGTAGATGGATACCCGTCTTATTAGCAGGAATCAGCAATGACCTGAACCAACTGTTAGCGAAAATGACAGAAGCAAATGCCAAACCAGGACATGGCAGCTGAATGTTAATGATTTCCTATATATATCAGTTTTAGATTTTGTGAGAGAAGCTGCCTATTCTCACTACTTAAAGACAGTTCACTGATTAATCTTTTGTGGAAATGCTAGTGGAAATACATAGTAGAATTATAGCCAATATTTTTAAGTTGTGGAATATCAGTCCTTAACAGTAAAGGATTTGATTTAAGTTGAAACTTTGGGAATGGTTACCTCTTTCATACTATGCTGAAAACCAGTTAGATGTTCTTATTTGTATAGAAAAGGTATATTTATTGTCCTTTGAGGTGTTTTGTCTATTCCACTGTATATATATTACTAGGATATTTGATAGTCTAGAAAACTAGCTTATGCCAATTCAAACTATTTCCTTGTCTAGTCCAATACTGTGTACTCTGGTTTGCAGGGATTCTTCACGATGTTATCCTGAGATCTTTCTCATGGCCTGAGGATGACTTGAAATACTTTATATGTATATTACCTTGAAGTTAATCCACAGCCAAAATAAACCCAAACCTAAAACATGATTCTTAAATTTGCTTCTTGTCAATTAATGATAAATATGTACTACAAAAATCCTGTGGCATCAGAGTACCTTTAGTCTTCTATTTTCCCTTCAGCATGTTTGCGTAGTATTTTATTTCAGATAAAATTACAAAAACTGTAATGTGAAAATAACAAAAGACAAGTTTTTGAAGTAAAATAAATATAAACGGTATTTTCCTCTCTTTTGATGTAATTTCTAATTGTTCTTGAACAGATACCCAGGAGGCTGGCAGCAACAGAAGGCATGGTAATTCCATGGTGAGTTCAGCTTCCATGAGTATCCTTCACAGCTCTTCTCTCCATGATTATACTCCCGCTAGTCGCTCTGAAAACCAAGATTCTCTCCAGGTATACTCTTGTATCTGTCTCTTTTCCTCTTTGCTTTGCTCTACTTTTTCTTCACCTTACATGGTTCAGTCTTCTGAACTTGTCAGTTTTTGATGTTATGAACTTATACATGTTTTAGTTTCTGGGTTTAATTTTAAGGAATGAAAATTAGCTTGCTAGCCATTTGATAAAAATTGCCAAAGTGTGTTTCCATGTAGACACCTCTTAATTCTTGTTATCTCTTATAGGCACTGAGTTCCTTGGATGAAGATGACCCAAACATCTTACTTGCCATTCAACTGTCTTTGCAAGAATCTGGTTTGGTTATTGATGAGGAAACTAGAGACTTTCTGACCAATGAAGCTTCATTAGGAGCAATAGGTACTTCTTTGCCTACAAGGTTAGACTCTGTTCCCATAAATATAGATAATCCAAGAGCTGCTTTAAGTAGCTCTGAACTTTTGGAACTTGGTGATAATCTGATGAAACTAAGCGCGGACAGTGATCCCTTTTCAACTGACCATCTTAGTTCTCAGACCTTCAGTGATGCAAGAAGTGGCTTGTATTCAACGTCTAGTGAAGCTGATTCAAGTAGCCAAGACCCCAACATAAATGAAAATCTCCTTGGAAACATAATGGCCTGGTTCCATGACATGAATCCCCAGAGCATAGCACTCGTTCCTTCAGCCAGTACAGAAACGGAGGAGGACTCCCAGCAGCCCAGTACTGAAGAGAGGTCAGTGGAGCAACCCCACCTTCCTGATGCAAGACAGGAGCCTCTGGAGGAACATGCACTTTTTGAGGATGCCCTCAAAAATGAAGGCCGGGGCACCCAGACTGACGAGAGTGCTGCTGCTGCGGAGGACACGGCTGAAGCAGCGCCCCAAACCAGGGACTCTACTGGGGAAGCAGCTAGCCAAGTTGATGCCTCAGGAGATGTTTCAAGCCAGACATCTCAGACTTCAACTGAATGGACTGAACATGTACATTTGGTGTGAACACACACAGTCTGAACGCAGGAGTATGATTATGAAGCCAAAATGGCTGGGCAGTTGCCAGTTGTGGTACGCTATGTGGAGTAAGGTTTTGGCCCGTGTTATGCAGTTTGCCAGTGGTATAGAGGTGAAATAAAACAGGAATTCCCTTGGTGTTCTTTATGAGTAAGTGAATGTTTCAGGGAATTTCTACTGTGTTTGACAATATATGACTTGCTTGCTTTGAAGAAAGAGGAATAGCTTGTACTCCACATTCCTAATACAATACAGCATCTATTTAGCCTTAGGCTGGTGATACTTAACTTGAAATTATGGGTTAAAGGCTTACTGAGACTCATTTGAGTTATTGATCCTAAGAAATGATTTTTCCCTTGTCCCGTATTGGAATTATCTTTTTTAAAAGCATAGGTTTAGCAGTAAATATTTTTAATAATTTTTCCATAGCCTTTCCCCAGTTCATCTCTAAATAGCAGTATGAATGAAGGTATATAATACTTCACTGTAGTATTGCTACACAACCAAGAATAAGATACTGTTTTCTATTTGAAACCAACGTATTCACATCTATTTACAGTACAGACGTGCCAAACTGAATAGCAAACCAATGTCAATACAGAAAGTGTGCAGTATTGCTCTTCTGAAGGTAACAGATAATTCTTAATGACCGAAAATATCACGTGAAAGAACTGCTTTTTCCAAATTTAACTAAAATTTATTGGCATGATGACTGTATTAGCATAACCTGTACTTTAAGTTAATTCATCCTGATTTCACTGTTAAGAACAGTTATTTTAAACAGTTAATTAGCAGCAACTATGCTGTGCTAAGAAGACACTTTAACAGAAGTGCAATCATGGGTCTCTCTTTTTTTTTTGCATAATTAACAATGCATTCTACACACTACATAATTGTTTTTGACAATAGGATTTTCCTAAATTAAAGATGTCTGAAATTTTCTCAAGTTAGAGGCAGACCCATAGTAGAAGTTTAATAATACATATTACTTGCAACATGTTACTGTGCCTTTGCCTAACCCAAATAGTTGCCACAGTTAAATGAGTAACAGTTATCTGTTCTGGAGTTTACTATGCTATGGATTACAAAAACCTCCATAAAAACCACTCATGGCCTTGCCTTTCCAATAAATAATTACTTAGGGTACAATCTTCTCCCACACATGTACAGTGTTCAACCATACAAAGAACTCCATATGGCTCCCCCCTTCTCTCACAATCCATGTTCATACCTAAAGCACTCCATAATCAGGCCTTTTCTCAATCAAGTTGTTTGAGTCTCAGTTTTCAAAAACTAACTGAGTGGAGTGGGACGAACAGGAGAATGGTGTACAGAATGCATGTGTGCTGCTGGTGAACGCCCTCTGAGAGGGATGGGAGAACAAACAGGATTTTTTTTTTAAAAAAAAAAGGAATTCCTTTGCATATGGCTTCCACTATATGCTGTAGCTGTACCCTCCCAGGGAAGCATTGTACCCTAAGCATTCAAAGTTTTTATATAAGTAACAAAACACTACTGTGTGTTCTTTCAACTGCACAATATTTGTTTGGTGTATGGTTGCTGTTTCCATGTAAAAAAATAATTGAAAATACCTTCCCTAGTTGTGTCCTACTGTGAAGAAAACTTGTTGAGATTGGCTTAAAAGTATCAGAACCTAATTGTAAGTTACAGTGATGCAGTTTGTAATTTTAACTAGAGAAAACTGTCAAAATAACTGTTTTTCCTTGCATATAATCAAAGCCTAGGATAACACAAGCAAAATAAATTAAATACTCCATTTTTATGTTTAATTTCATATGAGAGATCTGCTGATGTCTGATACAAAGGTTTCTCACTACTGATTGTGTATAGTAAAGTATTACGATGGCAAATACGGTTATATCTATATCTATATATATTGATTAGTGTGAGTTACGAGAACAAGTGTTCACTCCTTTTCATTTACAGATTGCTGTTGGAATTTTGCAGTCCCTGTGGCTCATAATACAAAAGTATGTATGAATTAATTACTCCAAAATACAGAAACGAACCTGTTTCTTCAGAAGAAATAGTCTGCTGCTCTGTTACTATATTCTGTAGATCCATTACATCTACTAGCTTGGCTTTGAACTGCCCTGTCCTGAAAGTATTGTTGTTGACCACCAACATCCTTTCTCCAGACATGGAAAATCAGCCATTTACACACCTATCCAATGTAAAACATCTTTAACCTAAAATGTCTCAACAATGTTATCCTCATTAATTGCCCTTATTTGTTAATTTGGGGTGCACACACAGCTTCCTTGAGTTCTACTCTCCAAATACAATGATTCTCACACCAGTTTTGTGTAGTGCATTAAGATGTTTTGCAAAGCTAAGAGAAGATACGTATGAGTGCTCTCTGTGATGATAGTGAAGTTTGTAGGTTCTGGTTTTTCTGTAACCTGGTTTAGATTGTGCAGTATATTCCATTGTTTCCGTGTTAAATTTTATTCTCAGCATGACATTCAACATATTTCTTGGTACTTACTTAAAATTTAATACCACCCCAGTAACTGAATTTACAATTCAGAAAGAAAGTTTGGCAAGCCTATTTTGTAACCCAATTAATTTTATAATGTAAAAATACTCTAATCTTGAAAATGCTGTTTGCACTTTCATAGTCTATACTTGATACATTCCCACTTTATATACAGTAGGATATTACAACCATGTAGATGTTTGGCCAAATGAATGCTGTTAATAATATGTAAACTTCTTTGATTAAACATTTATTACTTAAACTAATTTCATTCTGCCTTATTGCTTTTTTTTTTTAACTTCATGAAATACCAGGCTATTTCAGAAAACTGTAAACAGAAAGAAAATAGCAACCGGTGATATTCTGTATAAGTCTGTGCAATTATATAGTAGATGTGTTCAGTAACAATTCGTATGTGCAAGGCATTAAGAAGTGTGCAAGTTACTTCCCAGGCCTAAATTCTTTTATAGCTACACTGTAGTGACCAGAGCTGTTTGTTTCTCAAAGTATTTAGTAATGCTTTAAAATTCCACAAGTACTCTTCAGATTTTCTCTCAGGTAATTTCTGTACATTCTTGTTTATTCGGCTTACATGCAGCATGCTTCTCATTTCATGAACCCAACAAATTGTAGTATAAACAAAAACATGTTGATAATGTCAATGTAGACATTCAGTACTGCAAAAATATAGTCATCAGGATTCAGGCGGTAATGATGCTTCTTTCCCAGCATTAGTTGTGTATCCACCAACAGATACTTTTTGGAGGGAAAAAAAAGATCAGACTACATTAAAGTTTTTATTCCATTCCAATTCTAGGATGTTACTTGCTTTGGAAGCAGTTACTTAGTGCAACAATTCACAATGTTAATATCTAGTTGCATCTTGTTTTATCTCAAATAAAATATTTTTTTTTCAAATTTTATCCTTTCAGACATTTTTTAAAAAATAATTGGATGTAGAGGAAAGATAGCTCTCTTTACTGCTATCTGTTCTGGAAATAACAAAAGCTGCTCCAAGTTACAGTTAAGTTTCTAGTAATCAGTGACCAATTCAAATTAAACAGTATAAAGAGCTCTTGATTGTTCAGAATTGCAGAGTTCAATGCTGACTAAATTAAGTGATCGTTGCTCTATTAGTCTCAATTACTTAAGTCTGATGTATTTAAAGAGCACTAACTTAAATCTTATATAAATTCATCCAGCAACAAGGTCTGGATGAAATGCACTATGTGCTAAAAGAATAACATCATCAGCCCACCCAAATACAACTTTTGAGATACTCAATACTTGAACAATGAGTGTTAATTTACTTAGGCATGAGGGATTGCTGTTATTTGTACAAGCTGAACTAGGCACATTTTTAAAAATCACAAGAAGAATCAAAAATTGTTTTCAGTAAGTATCTTTACTTATAGTATATGATTGATATAAAAGGTGTCAAACCAGATATAGGGATGGGGCTCTTTGAACAAGGCATCCAAATGTGTCAAAGTCAGAGGGACTGGTGGGACCAAACTGGGAGCTGAACTGGAACACAGATGGAAGTAGCTGAGAATGTAGGGAGAAAGCCTTGGAATATTAGGGGGAAATTCCTATAAAGGTATATCTATTGCTTAAGAGGCTTGCTCTCAAAAACAAGAGAAATGGGTTCTTCACACCCAGCATGTGAAAGTCTCGCCATATAGGCCATCAAATCTCTTTCTTTCAAGTGTAAGATATGAAAGGTAAAACCCATAAGTGCCTCAGAAAATTTAAGAGTGGCACCCCGATGCAATTACTTTCTGAACAATATGTCCATTCTGATAGTTAAAAATAAATCAAGGAAGAATATGGGAGATGCACCCTTGGCATGCACGCTGACAGGATGGAGACTTTCAACCTTTAAAATGCTTCAGCTATTTCAAAAAAACATTCCAAAACCCTGTGCACTCAAATGTGTGCTGCCCAGATATGACCACTCCCAAAACATCAGAGACACCTACATATCAACAAATTGCATGGCCCAGTTCAGCTAATCATTTAAACTGTTATTTATTTAGTTAGTTAAAAGATGCCAAGGGGATCCGCAGCCTCAGATGTCCCCCCCCCCACTTTCTAGAGGAGAGAGAAGTAGAAATGCTTTTGTTCAAGCACAAATGTTCTAAATACCAAACCATACTTTGGTATAAGGGAAACTGCAAGATTTCTCTTTCCTCTTGCATATAACAGAGGATGAGAAGGGGAGAGGTACAAATGGCATGAGACTGGCATTCAGCACAGTTTGCCCAACAGATATTTTTAAAAAATTAAATTACTGTCTGTACAGTATAAAGCTGGCTTCTCCATGATCCTCTGATTCAGATCTATTTCAAGGAAACATTAACACAGCCACTGTTCTTTACTATTTGCCTAATGTGTAATTTTAGTAAAAGGTCTTGTCCTTCCCACAAAAATAGTGTCTCAAGAGATTCAGCCTTCAGACTTACTATGCTGAAAAGTAGTGTTCCAACAGCAGCATATGTTATTCGTAACCACTACAAAAAACAAAGTTTTACAGTTAGTGACAAGGAGGAGTAAAAAGCAATTGGATATCCTCAGACCATGTTGGCATCTACATAAAATAAAATGAAAATTCTAATAAAACAACCACTTTTACTCAAAGGATTAATGCTAATGCTCCATATTTAACCTTGTGAACCCTTCCTTGTTTAACCACTCTGGGAATCAGTATGTTCCAGCCGGACTCCAAGTCTTCATGGCCAAAGTAACTAACCAACTCCTGTATGGAGTTCCAATCTGGATTAAGGCTGCCAATCAGGAAGTAGATCGTATTGCAGCTATTTTTTTACGTCGTATCTTGGGTGTACCAAACTCGATCAACCTACCAACAATATGCTGTGAACTTGGGCTTCACTTGCCCTCAACACTAGCATGGACAGCCACTATCAAGTATTGGTTACGCATTCATTTTCAAATGTGCCCCAATTCCTTGCCAAACAATCTACTAAGTGACACTTATAGATCCAAATGGTATCAGAACATCTGCATAAAGATAGCGTCTATTGGAATTGATCTAGACTATTTATCCAGCTGCAATGAACAATTCTTATACAACTTTATTTGTCAAAGACTTTGGGACATTGAGAGACAGAATATTGTTGGAAGAGTTAATCCAATTTGCTCCCCTCTGTATTATGGCCTAACCCTCAACCCAGAATTTGGTTCAAATTATTTCAAGAATCTCTTGAATCCTCAAGAGAGACGGGCATTTATGTTGGCAAGACTGAACATCTTTCCTTCCACCATCACTCTAGGAAGATACTCTAAAATGCCTTACAAGAGCAGACTCTGTAAATTCTGCAGGTTGGAACCTGATTCTGTTGCACATATTCTAACTCGATGCCCCGGCCATCATATTAATCGACAACAATTAATTGGCTCCTTTATTTCCAAATTATCAACAACCCCTGAGACTATTACTGCTACTCTCTTGGCAGACAAAGATAAAAGCGTGACAGAACTAGTAGCCAAATATTTATTACTAGTTTCTCAAAAGAGTAGCCCTGCTTCCTTTTAAGTTTGGTTTATGGTAACCCCAGATTAATATGGTTGCTATTTAGGCGCTGACAGGTTTGCCTATTGTAACTATTTTAATGACTTTTTAAAGCCAATAAAGGTGACTTTGACTTTGACTTTGACTTTGACCACTAATATTTTATTTACTTATCCCAAAGCGAAAAAACAGTGAATCTTTTACTATAATATAAAACACTCTGAAAAATGCTATTTGGGGCATAGCAGCACCAACATGATTCTGGAAGAATTATGTACCAACACTCCATCTTCCTTCCTAGAATATTTTCCCTTACATCCATCCACCCACTAGAACAGTGGTTCTCAACCTTCCTATTGCCACAACCCTTTAATATAGTTCCTCATGTTGTGGTGACCCCTTGCCCTGCTTGGAAGAAGCCACAAGCCTCCTTTGGTAGGCCACTTCTGCAGGTGCCATAGAGAACTTCCCTCTACAGGCACCCTCAGCCAATCGCAGCCTCCGGTGCCATTGACTGACATCCCATCCAACCTATCAAGCCATAACTCACTCTTCCCCTCCTTCCTCCCCCTCCCCCTCCAGACCCAAGTCGTTTGTGCCTTTTACTTCACTGGCCCATGGTGACCCCTGTGAAATGGTCGTTCGACCCCCAAAGGGGCCCCGACCCCCAGGATGGGAACCACTGCGCTAGAAGAAGAAAAAAATTTCCCTTGCTGTATCTTGGACTGGGAGGCATTTCCTACTTTATAGCTAGTCTTGCTCCTCCCTCTGCAGCGAACAACTCTAGCTCTCTGGGGCTGCCCTGCTGCTGTAGATCAAATGGAAAGAAAAAACAGGTGGAATAAGTCAATGCTATAGGCTCAGCCTAACCACTCTTTCTTTCAGCACACTGATACCTTCAAATTGGGTGGCTGCTCCTCTTCTTGCTGTTTTGGCTGCCTTGGTTGGTTGGGTGGAACTGTGCCCTCTTTCCCATGGTAACATGCTACCATATGTGGGGAACTGAGTCTGAGATGACAGTGGGCCTTTGGTGGGTCAGTGATAATAGTTCAGGCCATGTCATAGCAAATGTAGGGTTTTGTATTTAGATTCTCTTTCTCTCCTCTTCTCTTGCCAGGTGAAACCACGTTTAGGAGAGGTACTCCTTGCAGAAACTAGACCCTGACTGAGTCAGTTGTCCAGAGTGTAGCATACTATATTATGACCCATTATTCAACATGGCATACCTCCTGGGCCTTTGTACACAAATATACCTCACTTCTAAGGCTGTGCGACATTGGACACACAGACTGCATGGCAGTTCACATCACACTTTGGCTAGCTCCTGCTTAGCTGACCAGTGTTGGACTTAGCTGCATTACAGTCCCTTTCGTTCCTTGGTTAAGCCAGATAACATTTTGAATGCCATCGGTTGTCCAGATGGCCTGAGCAAAGCCATCCTGCACAGAAGGCTACCACCAGTCTGTGCAACTGGCATAACGCAGGGCCATATTGATAGTACAACTCCCTTTTGTCATCCTAGGTGCATATCTTTACTAATTTCAAAATCTGCCATTTTGTTATTTCTTGATGTAAAGGGAAATCATTGTCTGCTCTTTGAAGCTATTGATTGCTCAAGTTTAGCAACCAATCCCATAATAAGCAGTCTATAGGATGCAGAAAGACAGACTAACTTCAGGATAAAATGTTAAATCTCTAAAGTCATTGTGTCTACCAAACTGATGGCACTTGGTGGCCCAACTCCACAAAGTAATGCATTTCCCTATTAATGGCAGTGTGTGTGTTTTTTTCCTCCAGAGAAAATACAAGGACAGACAAGGATCAGGTTAGAGTCTCTCTAAAAGAGAACACAGTAAATCAGAGACAAAACTGTGTTTCTTTATTTGGACATAGACTAAGTAGGAGACAGTGCATATACCTTTAAAGAACTATTTCTTTCAGACAAAACTTAAAAAAAAAACTTTACCTACCATTGACTGCAGGATGGCACAGAGAATTCCAATACCGACTAACACAAGAAACATAATTAGCAGAACTCCAGATGTAATGGTAAGGTCCCACTAAAAACAAATAACATTGCAATCAGCATCTCCTACAAAGGCAAGATGATTGCGATCAGCATCTCCTATGAAAGCAGGATGATAGAAATCACGACACCTTAATACAGTAGATATACTGAAGGCAAAATCTACCATCCATCCCAGAAAACAGACATTGCCAAAACATTTAAATTGCTTGTTTCACTCCCAGAAAAGTACATGTAAGCATTCTTCACCAAGCATGTTTCCAAAATGATTTTATTTTATTTTATTATGCATGTTCTCCTTCCATTTTACAAAATACTTCTCAAGAAGAGTACCAAACTAAGTGAACACAGGAAAGGAGTCTATTTTATAGCAGGGGGGAATAGGATTTAGAGTTAGAATTCCAAATCTGCTTGGCATGGAGGAAAATACCTTCAACCCAATATATAGGTAATGGTAAAGGTTCCCCCCATATGTGCGTGCGACTCATATCCGATTCTAGGGGCAATGCTCATCTCCATTGTCAAGCCAAAGGGCCAGTGTTGTGCAAGTCTGTGGCCAGCATGGCTGCATGAAACGCTGTTTACCTTTCCGCTTTTTATGGAGGTATCTATTTATCTACTTGCATTTACATGTTTTCGAACTGCTAAGTTGGCTGGAGCTGGCATTAACAGCGGGAGCTCATTCCGCTGTATGGCACCCGGGATTCGAACCAGTGAGCTGCTGAGTTTGCAGCCAATCATTTCAGCACTCTAGTCCACTGAGCCACCACACACACCCCTGAGCCACCACGCCCCAATATATAACTATACAGCATTTTCGTATAGACATTTGCATGATTTGCATACGAATTTGAAGATCACACCTCAGTGGCATCTGACTAATTAGTGTTGCTAAGCATTGACATTTACAATAAATAAAACTTGTTCATCTTTAAGGAGCAACAAACCTTTGTTAAGTTCACCACATATTAGAGCACCATGCAGAAAAGCTTTCAAATTATAAACCAATATAAGCAAATATTTACAGCATGTAAAGCCATCATATATTATAGGACAGTGATGGCGAACCTATGGCATGGGTGCCAAAGGTGGCACTCCGAGCCCTTTCTGTGGGCACCCGACATCGCCCCTTCATAGCCACCTGTGTACAGGTTAAATTACTGTATTGGCACTTTGCGAAAAAAAATAGTGGGTTTTGAATTGCAGTTTGGGCACTCGGTCTCTAAAAGGTTCGCCATCACTGTTATAGGATGATAAATCCCAAAGCTATTCTAAACTGGAC
The DNA here is from genome assembly GCA_023846285.1 of Phrynocephalus versicolor. Classification (NCBI taxonomy): domain Eukaryota; kingdom Metazoa; phylum Chordata; class Lepidosauria; order Squamata; family Agamidae; genus Phrynocephalus; species Phrynocephalus versicolor. Next base: position 62,096,348 of record JAHTLZ010003542.1, on the reverse strand, counting down.
ACACAAAAATAAACACAGACAATGTAATTATCTGTTGTCTAAATCATAACTAGTTTAGATATCTATGTAGATTAGTGGGGAGCAATTAGGATTCCAACTTAGATGGCACCATATTTCTGATCAGGCTGACTTGAGCTTAAGCAGTAACTAATAACCAAAAAAATTAATTTCTCTAAAAACTTACCAAACAGTCAAATGATTTCTTCAAATGAAACATAAATAGCTATACTAGGAAACACCAACAATATTGCAATAGCTTTATGCAGTTATGTCATAGCAAACATTTCCAACTGGTCTGTAGGTAATACTATAATTCAGGGCATTATGAAACACACACACACTGCTAATTAATTGTCAGCATTTACTACTGTATTATTCTTTCCTAGTATCTTCTTCACTATGCAAAATAAAACCCCACATAGTAAATATAAAGTTCTCAATGAAACTACGTCATGTTGTTCATTGTACCTAATGGCCCAAACCTGTTGCTTAGCTTAATAAATCCCACTAGAATCCATTGAATCAGTATGGATTTGGTAAGTCAACTCCTCCAGAGGTTCTATTTATTCAGATAGGCCTACTATAATGCTGACTAACTAAAGCAAGTTGAAATAAGCAGTCCTATTTGAGTAAATGGGACTTTTGGAGGAGTTAGCTCAACAAACCTTCATTGATTCAATGGATCTGGTGCAGTGTAATTTACTAAGTTAACCAACAAGATTTTGGCCAATGTTTGATAGTGACCTACTGAATCATGTCTCCAATAGTTATGTAGGTTGTTTAATCAATGACTGCTTACTTTTTTTTGAAGAGCAAAGATAGACAGTCCCAGTGTTGCAAACGTAGTGGAACCAGCAGCCCACATCACTGCGTCTGCATCAAAGAAGCTAAAATTTAAAAACAAAAATATTTCTGCAACATAGAATTGGGCAAGTATAGCCAACTGCAATTGTACATTAACAACTTACGCTGCGATTGATCCAAGTAATGTTCCCTCAAGAATTGTCTAAAAATAAAAACATAGAAAAATTATGCACAAATAGAAAATTAAAATAGTTATTTATTAGTAGATACTTATTAGTATATCCTTGTTATTTCACATAATCCCCCTTTTGAATATTATACTGCATGAGGATGACTTGTCTGTAAAAGCCTTGAACAAAAATTAGCTTATTTAAAAGCTATTTTTACTTCCACATAAGTATCAATAAGGGCGCTTTTACATGACCCCTAAGATCCGCTGGTCCCTTAAATTCGGACCAGAGATCTTAGGGGCTTGTCGCTCTTCCTGTGTCCCCCCCCCCGGCTGCTGGCTGCGTGAGGGGAGGGAGAAAAAAAAGGAAGAAAAGATCGTGGTTCACCTTTGTTTTGCCTCCGTTCTTGCACGGCAACATTCCTGTCTCTGTAAAGGAGCTCTTAAAGGGGCGGGAGCCAAAAAACAACAAACAGAAGCGAGGAGAGCCCCGCACTCACTATCCTTACACTGCATCAAACAATTTTCACCAGGGAAGAGCAGGTACAAGAAAAGTGTGCTGGGTTGCACTTAGGTGGGCGGGGTCGCACTTAATTTCCTCTAAACTCTGGAGCTGGTGGGGAAACATTTTTAAGCTCCGGAGCTTGCAGCCATTTGCTGCGGAGTTTAGGGGTCGTGTATAAACGCCCTAACATGATAGCAGATAACTCCTGTTCATTCAGAACTGGCTCACAAACTACCATATGTGATTCCAGCTCCATCATTAAGGAAAACACACTAAAACTTGATATTTCAGAAATGAATACTTAATAAATATTACCACTCTGTGGTACCAGACAAGGAACAGTAATCCAGAATATAAAAAAAGTTTTAAAAAATAAATTTTGTAAAGCAAGGACAGCACAATTAGTAAATGATGGACTTCTGCAGCTTTCCACCCAACACCATGGAAAACACGGACGTGCAAGGCACACAAAAACCACCACAGCAGGTTCTCATTTAGCTACAAATGGGTCTCAGCTCCATAAGAAGTGTGGTAAGGGGGAGGACAGTTCCATTTCCTGTCCTAACTGTGTCATATGACACAAACCAGCCCTCCCCTTCATAGTGCCCTCCAGATGCATAGTAAATTCAAAATTTAATGGGAACAAGAATGCTAGCCACAGCAGCCATACCACCCTGAAACCCAATCTTGTCAGATCTCAGAAGCTTAGCAGGGTTGGGCCTGGTTAGTACTTGGATGGGTGACCACCTGGGAATATCAGGTGCTGTAGGCTAGGCAACAGACTCTGTGACAGGCTGGTCGAACTTCCCCATCCAAAAAAGTCACCTAAAAACAATGGATCTGTCTAGTGGAGCCCACCACCAAGTGGGACAAATGCTGAAGAAGAAGAAGAAGAAGAAGAAGAAGAAGAAGAAGAAGAAGAGGAGGAGGAGGAGGAGGAGGAGGAGGAGGAAGAATGCTACAATGATAATGATAAACTGACATCAGTGAGATTATTGTCCTAAACAAAACATTACCTTCAGAAGATACTTACAAATATTAATAATAAAATGATGTTCAGTGGAAATTTTCTACGAGCATGATCACAGCAGGCTAAGGCAATTGCTAGTATTAAGATTGCTGGTCTAAATGGAAAATTAAAAAAAATGTATTTTAATAATAACCTTTATTAAGTGTTGCCAGAATACAGTAAAGCTATATATCTTATATTGACTAAAAACCCTACCGCTGCCCCCCAAAAAGACACAATAACAGCAGTGCAATTGTATGTTCATTAAAAACATACAAAAGAAGTACAGATTCTTTTCTTATTTGGTAGAAATGTCCATTAGGGAAATAAGTGCACACGCAGTAGACTACATAATAAGAAAAGTATAGTTGAATATCCCATTCCATTAGATCCATTTTTCTTGCAAATTTGTATTGATAACTGCAAATAATGAACAGGTGGCTGATTAATATCTCATATAATAATAACAGCCGCAATATTAACTGCTTTCTTTGATTTTGTTGAAGCATATGTTTATCAGCTTTTTGGTTTACAACAGCAATGGGAAAAAATTGTTTGGAGTCATTTATTTTAGCAATCTTAATGATTAAAAGAGTAAGAACTTGTATTAAAAGCTATTACTAAAAAAAAAAAAAAGACAACTCAAAGAGATTTTTAAAAACATATCCAAAGTAGCAAAGTCTCTTCCAAACTGTGTAGTAGTTAAGAAGTAGTAAAAGTATCACTGGAAGTGAAACAGAAGTACATCCGGCCTAGTCTCCTTTGGGAGGGAATGCTGCTACACAAGGGACATCCGGGTGCTGCTTCCAATGTGCTGGGAAATGCAATACGATCTTTACAGGGGGAAAAAGTCAAGGAATTTCATATCAATAAATGCTTGGATAAGCATGCAAATACCATTAAAAGCTACGCTGATCAAGTACTGCAGCAATTATATGTACTATACTTACAAGATTGAATAACAAAACCACGGGCGCCTTCGTACCCATATTTTAAGATACCTCCTGACCAAAAGAAAAATCAAAATACTGTAAATAAATAAATAAAATGGGATTTGTATGCTGTTCTCTTTCAGTATTCAAGGAGGATCAAAACATGATGCACAATTTAGGAGTCCTACTGAGGATTACACCTCGCACCTTGTTGACATAGTTAATTCCCAAGTGATATAAGGAATATTAAATAATCAAATTATGCCTGTGTTGACCCCTGCTTTTGATAAGAATTGGAAGGACTCGGTATTAGTACATAATTCACAAATGGTTTGAGCCAGAACTTGCACCAAAAGAGTAAAAGACTTAGAATCTTGTCTGATTTAAGAATAGATGCAATATCTGCAGCATAAGGGAAAACCCAAATGTGGAAAATGTTTTGATGCATGACTTCAGTGACCTTGATATCTCCCTGAGTACATTCAGAATAAGGCAAAATGACTGTGCCATATGTCTAGTCCAGATAACAATGAAGCTGAAAGGATGAAAAATATAAAATATTTCTATACAAGAGTCACTGTGACTAATCCATAGACCCGTATTAGTACAAAAGGCAAATACATTTTGACACATAGCTTTACTCAGCAATGGCACCTGTTTTATTGGATTCCTCATGCCATGTTAGATTCAGAAGCTGAGTCATGGCAACTAGACTTCTCTTGCGAGATCGAAACGTTTCACTACTCATCCAAGCTCCTTTGTCAGCTCATGTACAGGCATACGAAAGGAGGGACATATTTTGGTTCAAGATGTGCTTGGACAAAAATACCCTCCTGGAGCTACTAAAGGAGCAGCAAACGAGGCTGAGCGCCTCACCACGGTAGGAGGTGATATTTCCATTCTTGCAATTCAAACTTGAGACAAACTATCACATTCCTCCTTCACTTTCTTGTCTTTCTCTCTCTATCTCTTACCATATTCCATTTGGGATTAAATTAAAATGGGATTATTAGACTGTACTTACCAGTAGATGAACGTGCATATTATACCAACAGTGAAACCCAGCTGAATTGTCAACATGAGATATATTTTTCTCATGAAAGCTAGAGAAATAGCACAGACATTACTTAAGTTTTTGTGATCAACAGTTGTGACTAACAAAATGCTTTGATTTGGAGGATACTCAGAAGACAACATTAAGTCATTGTAAAGATTGGGCAATTATTAAAAGTAGTTTTACTGACAAAATTCAGGATTGGCTACTGATAATGAATTGAGAAAAGCTCTGCCTATGGGAATAGATCTATCTAGGTACAACTTCCCATAACGATGAGAATCTTGAACATATATGTTAATATTATTGTAAAGTGTGGCTGTAGTCGCAGCTGCATGCTCCAGCCAAGCTGATAAACCAATAGTTAACCAATAGGTAATAATAACTCTTCCGTGTCTATTTTCAGTATACAGTATTGGACTCAGTCAAGACTTATACTCTGAGTAGACCAATCGAAATAAACGGGAAATCTCATAGTGGGTCCAATACATTATACTTCCATTCTTTGAATAATCTTACAACTTTATCTCAAAATTGGCATTCTGAATAACTACTTTTCTAATGTCTTTACTAAAGTTTATTCTAGATATTCTGTTTACTATCTTAGAATGGGGGAAAATAAAATAATCCAATTTTCTGTGTACTACAACTATATGATGTTCAACCAATAAAGCAAGCAATCACCAACTTTATACCAGATACTTTCTGTGCTCTCCTTATAATGAGTCTATCGGAGAAACTGCTGCAACTTACCTCTACGGACAGTTTTATCTGAAAATGGACCTGCTTCTTCACCAAGGATTGCCATTTGTCGCCGCCTTATCTGTGCTGATCGGGTGCGTCTTGCATGTCTGCCATGTGACGGTGAAGATCTTGTTGCTCTTACTTGTGCTGGAAGTTCTGTGGGTTTCCTGGGATGCGTTACATCTGTACGTTCATTATTACTAATAGATGGCAACTCTTGTCGTGTGACTTCTTGAGAATCTCCATCAGGTTGTAGGTATTTGAGGTACAGGATGTCTCCACCAAAGCTTACTGGTATATGATGGTCCATCTTTCGTAAACGCATACTAGTTCTACCTTCAGAAAAATCTCAGAAATCTGTCAGTTGTTGGCTAGTACACCTGAAGCATAATCCAGAAATAAACACAATCCTTGCACGTTTGTACACCCAAAACCTCAAGATGATTTTAAAGATACAACTTCTGCCCTAGTTGGTATCACCAGTGGGCATAGATAATGGGGCCTGTAGTCAAAAAAATCTGAGGAAAAAAGTTTTGGCAAGGCTGCTATACTGAATTTGTTAAGAACCACAAACTTAAAACCAAAGGAATGCTTTAGAACTCTAACAGATGGCAAGAAAGGGGGAGAGAGGCAGTTGTTCTCTAAATACACTAGTTACTAAACAGCATCCCCTCTAAGTAGAGAAGAAACAACAAGAAAAATGCCATTATATTAAGAAAATGTTACATCATATTAATAGAGATGGGCACGACCAGAAAAAATTTTTTTCGAGTTGTCATTTTTCGGGACGGGTCCGTTTCGGGTCGTTTCCGTTTTTCGCGAAATTTTTCAAAAATTTGTCGTTTCGTCATGTCGTTTGTCGTTACCGCCACGATTTAGTGCAACTTGGCTTCCAGTTCCCAGAGGATGGGGTTAGGGGGTAAAGGCTAGACTTAGGGTAACGGTTAAGGTTAGGGTGGGTTAGTGGGCTGTACCTCTGGGTGCCTCTGGCCCACTAAGAACACAGTGTACTGGCGTATGGGTTAGGGTTAGGGTTAGGATTAGGATTAGGATTAGGGTTGGTGGGCTTTTAATGCCCTCTCTGGCACACCCAGAAGTCTCAGCAAAACCTGGCCATGCGATTGGTGGAATGGCTCCAAAAATTTGCATGGTCCCATCCCATGGCCAGCCCATCATTGCGCGTGCGCAGGTGTAAAAAAATAAAATAAAATAAAATAAAATAAATGGAGACGTTTTATTGCAAGAAAAACCCACTGCTGCTACTGTAAAAATTCAAGCATTTAAAATAGCTAATTTTCGCATGTTTCTGTGGTGCTTTGGTGGGTTTTTGGACCACGATTTCAAAAAAAATATTGCGGTCGCCATTTTGGATCCCCCCCGCACCGCATGGCAAATGGAGACGCCGAGGATGCCCCCTCCCAGCCTGGTACCAGCAGCCCAGGACAGGAGGGGGGAAGGCTGGAGTGGGGACCCCCCCCCCAGAAACCACCCCTCTGGTAGGTGCCCTCAGGCAGGCATATTTTCGCCGGCTTTTAAAACTTTTTTTCTGTGCCGCTTGGCATCGCGCGATCGCTGCAATGCCAGGAACGACAACAACAAATCAGACCCAATTTTTCTTTTGTCGGTTCGAGTTCGAGTTCTGGGGGAGTAATTGTCGTTACCGTTTCCGTTGCATAACGGAAATGAGTAACGGAAACGGAAACGAGAATTTCACCAAGTCGTGCCCATGTCTACATATTAATGTAAGATGAACTGAAATGTAGCTGGCACAATAGTGTCATCAGCTTTGTCAAGTTAACACCTATTTATATACTGTACATGTTTATCCTTCTTAATTAATGTCAAATTATGAAAGTGTCATGACTTTTTCTGCATTTTCACCTTTCATGGCCTATGAAACACAGATCCTTCAAAGCAGATGGCCACATGAACACGTAACTACATCCTACAATCTATTTGTGGCTTGAAAGATACTTTATGTAGTTTTGAGCTTGCTAAGCAACTGATGTTATCGTCTCCTGCTGTCAAGGCTAGACCAGGGTTGTGGAAACTGGACTTGCAGTAAGTTATGTTCGGTACTGCCTTCTGGTGTTCATACAATGCAGGACTGAAACTAGTTTCAACAGAGTCGAAGTGGGACCAAATCCATTGTTTTCTGATTTTTTTCACCGACTCACTGGTTAGTAGTGTATTTTTGTTCTGCTTTGCTCCAATTTACTCCACTGCAAGATCTGCTCATGTTGTCCCTAGTGCTGCATTGTTCTGTGCTGATCTGCACAATTTATGGTTGGGTGTTATTGATGACATTTCTTTGTGGGCTTTTCCCCCTGACGGTCATTTTCCACCTTTCTACACCCAGTAAAACAATGGGAGAAGAGAATATTGTAGGTGGGCAGGCAGACGAGGAGGACCATTTGCGTCAAGTGTGGCACATCAAGCAATAATTTTGTCGTGGATAGGCAGTACCAGGATAATCAGGAAAATGAGCAACAAACACCCTCCACATGTATGGATGCAGATACTGGAACGTTCTGTTCAAATCTGCAACAAAAATGCCAGAATGATCCAGAACAATTCAGAACAGCACCTGTGTGTGTGAACGAGCCCATGGCATCTCAGAACAATCAGGAATTTCTCAACAAAGATGTTGGAACACCAGCTACAAACTTAGAGAACACTACTGTTCAGGGGAAAATAAAGGGCCTCTTCTTCAGTCAATAGGGAAGAAGAAAAGTCAGATAGAGTAGATAACTATCTCCTGATCTGAATCCTGAGCACATTTAGTCCCAGAAGGTTCATTCACCTACATTCTGTCTTCAGTTCCCAATGTAGATATTTCCATGTCAGGATCCTCTGATACTGATTTAAAATAATCTACACAATCTCAAAAGTTCTTTTACTGTAATTCTTGCTTATTACCATTAGGATACTTACCCATTGTTTTTATTTTGTATCATAATATCCATGCATTAAAATCCTTTGTGTTATTTCTTCTGGATGATTTCTGAAGTAAAGGCATTCAGGTAAATAAAAGAAAAATATTTGTATCTAGTTTATTAGTTATCATCTAATTTCAACAAAAAGATCAAAATTCCTGGCTGAAACTACAACAATCAAAAGAGGTTGGGAGAAAACTCCTGAACAACATTCATAGTATATTTTGAAAGACTTGTTTTAAAAGTGATAAATATGATCAAGTTTTATGCAAACATGATAGTAAAGGTTTTATTGATTTATAACAAGCTTATTGATTAGCAAAATATTTTATGGTAAAGTGAACAAGTATTATGTATTATTGATGTGTTTCACTTGTATAAGAAAACAAGGGAAAATTTCTGTTTTTCAAGGGCTGGTTAATTAAAAAATGCATCTTTAAAAAAATCCCTGCTCAGCCACTCAGTTAACAGGTTGATTTTTTGAAAATCTCAGCCATATTTGCTACAAATTATTGTTGTACTATAGCAGTTAACAAACATACACTAACATACACACAACTCCCAAGAGAAAGGTTGGATACAAATAATATATAGAATTATATTGCTGAACAATGAATCGACATTATGAAGCAAAGATTAAGACACCAAATGAAAAGCTAAAATACTATATGATATGCGAAAGAATTAAAATTTAATCCACATAATGTTACATTAGAAAAGCATTCAAGTAAAGCATTTTATCCTAGAGTAAAAATTTCCTTGTAAGAAAAGCAAATAATTCAATATACACACTGACTGAAATCAACACCTACTACAAGCTTGCAACAGGAAATGTACAGGAAGTTTCAACCCTCTTCACTTTAGATATTTTCCTGCCCCTTTATGGACTGAAACGAGATGGTAGTAGTTAAACAAGTAATAAGTCCCTAGAAGATATCACTAAGGTGGGCTTAAGAAAGTCACTGTTATAGCACTATAATAGGTTTCTGCAGTTAATTGTTAGGATAGGGCAGTGGCAGTGAACATTTGGCACTCCAGATGTTTTGCATCACAACTCCCACAGTCCTTGGTCATTGGCAAGCTAGGCTTGGAATTCTGGGAGTTGTGGTCCAAAATATTTGGAGTGCTGAAGATTCACCACCACTGGGATAGGGCAACCTACCAATGATACACAAATTGCAGCTGCGAGTTGATCTTCAGCAAGGACACTATGGCAACATGGTATGAAGAAGCTTCAGGCAACAAAATTCTAAGTGACAGTTGGTAAAAGAGATTCAGAGAGACGAACACAGGAGATATGGGGGGAAAGTAATGGAATGGAGGAAATAAGATTAGTTCCTTTCCACATGTGCCACACTAAAGGTCTGTAAACCATGTTGATTAAATAATTCAGAACCATCACCACCACATACATAATTGTTGACTATGCCATACAAAAATGCACAAACAACTGCTAAAACTGTATGTATGTATGTATGTGTGTGTGTATGTATGTATGTATGATTTGCTGCCTTTCCCCCCCCCATAGGAACCTAAAGCAGTTCAGAACAGCTAAAACTATTCCACAATCAATACTTTTGAAATACCACATCATATTAAAAATAAATTGAATGAATGAATGAAATTTTATTTACGGTCAACGACCAAAAACTTAAAAATAAATTAAACATACATCAAGATTAAAAATAAGATTCACGCTTGTTGATCCATGTTTTAGCACCACTGCAGTACCATGCACTCAAGGATGCATGATTTTTGTGCTGAAATCTGTGGACGCAGATTGATTGCGTCTATGGTTGGACTGTGATTTGGGGATAATGATCCTACATAAAATTCATGTTAATCCATGAGGAGCTGTGCCTTGCATTGCTGTTTATGTGCCACTGCAAAGTCATTTGCCAAAGGACCCATGATTTCTGTGTTGTGGTCTATGGGTCCAAAAAGGATCTATGATGAAATCACAGTGGTTTGGAGAGGATTCAATTTTAAACTCCTATGAAGCGAGGATCTGTGCCTGGGATCCTTGTTTTTGGACCACTACAAAGCCCTGCCCTAAACCATGCTGTTTGTGTTGCAATCTGTGGGCACAGATGGCATTTGTGATTTGAGGTCAACTGGCAAAGGATCCCATGTAAAATGATAGGAATCCACAGGGATCCGTTCTGGATTTCATTCATGCGTCTTTCACCCAGACCCTGGTATATATATATATATATATATATGCTGCTATATGTCTGAAGAAGTGGAGTGTCTACCAAACGTTACATTAAATGTCTGAACTTCTGGGATCTGCTTTGAAGAAGGGTGATTGACTGCACTCTAAAGCTTGCAATGTTCCTTTTTTATTTTTAGTAGTGGCCAATGAAGGTATCGCCTGTAACCTATTTTTGCAATTGTGTTTTGTGATGGCCACAGGGCTCGACTCCTTTTTGCCTTGATTATATATGAAAGTTAGTCTTTAAGGTGCCCCATTGATTATATATGAAAGTTAGTCTTTAAGGTGCCCCATGTGTTGTGTCTTTTGTTTTGTTTTTTCTTTGATTTTTGCCTGAAATACAACCAGAGACCCAACCCAACCCAGACGGACGAGCGCCTGAGGCAAAATAAATCTTGCAATCCTCGTGTCCGTCTCCTCACCCTCAACCGCAGCAACCCCACAGGAAAGCGGCCCCAGGGTGACCGAGGCGCTCCTTCCTCAGCGGCTCTCGGACCGCAGGCCGGGCCTGGGGTCCGGGCGTGGGGCCTTGCGCGGCGTAGCCAGCAGAGGGCAGGGGGGACGCCGGCGCTCCGCTCTCGCGGCGCTTCCTCCGGAGCGGCGCCGCTTCCACCCGCCAACATCCGCCGTGTGGGGCCGACCGAGAGCGGGCGGTGCGAGCGACCGCCAAGATGCCGCTGGGCCTGAAGCCGACCTGCAGCGTTTGCCGCACCACCTCCTCTTCCATGTGGAAGAAAGGGGGCCAGGGCGAGATCCTGTGCAACAACTGCACGGGCCGACCCGGGCCCGCCGGCTCCGGCGCCCCGGGCTACGCCACCACCTCGACCGCCGCGCAGCACAGCAACGGAGGAGGAGGCGGAGGGGGCGGCGGCGGCGGCTCCGGGGGCGGGAAGGTGAGGCTCCCTCATCCTCGCCCGTCTCCGGCGGGAGCTGCGACGGGTTTGGGCTAGCGTTGGCCAACGGCCTGGCTCCTGAGGGACCTGAGCAGCCGGTCCCGGCCGCGGCCTGTCGCCTTCCGAGACGCCGCCGCCGCCGCCAACCTTCCCCAGAAATGGGGGCATTTTTTCATTTTCCCTGTGTGGTTTTTTTCAGCTGCAATTTCACTCCTCAGGAGGTCTCAAAAGGCCAGTCCCTTATTAGTGACGTGCCTCTGCTTTAATCTCGGCTTTTAGTGCGAGCTAGGAGCGCTTCCGTTAAAACATGCGTTTATGAAGAAGTAATTTTCAGGCGGCAGAAAGGACACTCATGATTATATTATACTGTATTGTATTTTATCCTGAGTTCCAGAGTAGACTTAGGTCATCAAGAGATCCAAATAGGTGGATATATAGGATGACGGACTTAGCTTTGTGACCCTGCGTTGACCTACTTTGGAGTAAGCATTTTTGGCTATAGCAGGCCAGATATCTGAGTAAACACACCTAGGGCTCCACTGTGAATTGTATATAATCTGGAATTGTTTCTGAAGATCTGAGATGTCTGAAGATTCTCAGTCATCCATGTGAGTTTATCTGGAAGTTGAATCATGGTAACTGGACCTCTTTTTCTTGAGAGATAGAAATGTTTCGCTCCTCATCCAAACAGCTTCATCAGTTTTCAGAAGTCTGATGCAGCTGTTTGGGTGAGCAGCAAAATGTTTCTATCTCTCAAGAAAAAGAAGTCCAGTTGCCACGATTCAACTTCCAGAGAAGGTCTGATATGCTGATCATTTTTGTAAGCTACTGCGGTAAAGTTTTTGTTTTTTTTAAAGTTAGGGCATAAAGTGCAAGATATATCTTTAAGTAAAGAGGTATAAAATAGGGCTTATATCTCCTTTAAAAAATCTGGTAATAATTGATTCTAGGCACTCAACCCTAGGAGCTTTGTTACTGGGCAGTGTCCTGAAATTTGGGAGGCAGAAACTAACTACAGTGGTACCTTGTATAAAGGAATTAATTCGTTCCAAATGAAATTATGTTAAGCAAATTTTCCTTTATACAAATTCCCATAGGAATGCATTGAAATCGGAGTGATCCCATTTTTATGTTGTATGGATTTTCCCCATAGGCGATTATGTTAAGCAAATTTCCCCTATCTCCGAATTTTTATGTTGTACAAATTTTATGTTATACAAGCTGTTTGTTATACAAGGGTCCACTGTATCCCAGTGCCCACTCTTGCTTTTAAAAGGATATTTTAGAAGTGATGTAGCTTGTGAGTTAATAAGTGTTCCTTATTTTTCCATGCCACAGAGTAAGCAAGAAATTCATAGAAGATCTGCTCGATTGAGGAACACAAAATACAAGTCTGCTCCTGCTGCTGAGAAGAAAGTGTCTACTAAAGGAAAGGGAAGAAGGCATATTTTTAAGTTAAAAAATGTAAGGTGTTTAAAGACTCCTAATAGTGAGAAAGTAGCCATATGCTTACCATGTAGTATGCTGTATCAGACAAGAACATACTGCACTTCAGAGTTCGTTTTAGCTATGACTTGTCCAATTAGATTATATTTTTATGCAGGAAAAAAGCAATACATACATGGGTTTTGTTCATTTATGCTAATTTCTGCCAATGATGCTAATTTCCTCTGAACATGTGCCATGTGACAATCATCATGCTCTGCAACTAGACTGTCCAAACCAAATCAGAAGAGTTTGGTTTTGCTGCAGTTTGAGTCAGCCTATTTTACACTTCTGTTCAGATTATGAGATCACACAGAGAGCACAGATTGCTTCAGTGCCTGTGTCCACATTGGCTCTCCTTTTGTGGCTTATTGTAAAGCCGGTGGGTTGTTTAAAGTGTTTCATGGCTATAGGGAAAAAGTTTAGTTTTCTAGTGTTTTTCTGTGCATGCACACGCACACGCACACACCCCCATAGGAGTCTAGCATGTATGACAAAAACAACTGTTAGTTTTAAAGGTGCCACAGTATTTCAATTTTGTTTTGTTTTTATTATACATGTTGAATTACATCTATCAGTTCCTATCATCCTTTATTTCTTGTTCTGGCAAACATTCTGCAATCATCTAATGAATTGCAGTACTGTATTTTGGGTATTATTTCATTTTTGCCTCTCTGTGATTGCCTTTCTAGATTAGAAAAATTTGAAGGAGTGCAGTTAAAATTCAATGTGTGATCCAGTAAAAGGAATTCATTCAGGTTTAATAAATATCAGCTTTTATGGATTTGTGATTCTGGAGAGCTTTATAAATTAAGAGTAGGTGGCTCCTTGTATCAGTTTTTCCAAAATAACAGTTGCATGCAATTTCTCATGTCTTGTGTTGAGTCTGTGCTCTTCTACTGAAATGGCTGCACATAACCTATGGCTGCACATCTATAAAGTATAGGTCAGTGCTGGCAAACCTATAGCCCGGGTACCAAAAGTAGCACTCAGAGCCCTTTCTGTGGGCACCCGACATCGCCCCTTCATAGCCACCTGTATTCCGATTAAATTACTGTATTGGTACTTTGCAAAAAAATAGTGCAGTTTGAATTGCAGTTTGGGCATTTGGTCTCTAAAAGTTTCACCATTACTGGTATAGGTGATTGTCTGGAAATGCTTTTGAGATTTTTTTTAAAAAAACTACACTGCTGTTGATTTTGAAATGCCTCTTAGTTAAAACATTCAGTATAAATATTTACGTAGATTCTCTTTTATCATACTTTCGTAATACTGAAAGTATTAATGATAATGGTCTCGATGTTGTCATAGAGTATGTTGTGGTTTCAAGGTTCTCAATTTTTTTTTAAATAAATTTACACCGAAATGTTCAATTGTATTTTATTTGTTTTCATTATTTTCCTTGTGTAGTTAAATCAGTATAACTTTTTTTTAGCCTATCAAAGCACCAGAGTCGGTAGCCACCATCGTAACAGCAGAATCTATCTTCTATAAGGTATGGCTTCAAAATTCTTTTAAGTCTCAAAAATGTCTGTGAGGATTCCCAGTCATGCAGCTGAGATTATCTAGAAGTTGAGTCATGGCAACTGGACTTCTTTTCTTGAGAGACTTCCTCGGGCTGACAAAACTGCTTTGATGAGTAGCAAAACATATCGATCCATGACTCAACTTCTAGAAAAGTCTCAAAAATGTTGCTGCCTTTGCCTAAACCCGATATCTCAAAAATTACTAGAATTTCCATACCCAGAATGAATATGTTTCTACAAAGTCTAGAGAAAAATATATTAAGCATTATTTGGAGCCTAAACACCACAGTGTTTAGTCTTGTTTAGTGGGCCTTACTGGTCTTTTCCTGAGAGTCTTTTACATTGGCCTTGAAGGGTGTGATTTACAGTTCGAAGACTGTTCTGAATACTGTGGTGTCTGCAATTTTGAGGAAGAGGTCAGATGTGCTTTCTGCATGAGCAGAGAAGTCGCCCCTTTCTCAAGGGGTTTGCAGCCAATTCAAGTTTTTGCAGTGCTTTTCAGTAAAATTTTCATTGGTTACAATCTTCTAGCAAAAATCATCTTCTGTATGACTTGAAGTATGAAATCTGCATCTTGGTTTAGATTGTTCTTCTACTCCGTTGCTGAAGTGCAGAACAATTTTTTCTACAGAAATATTGAATAAGGAAGTAAGCAAGTGTATTATTTAGCTAAGATTGGAATTGAGGACTTTCAGGTATAGCCAGTTCATGATCTTCAAGAGCAATAGTATGGAAGACTGAGGCAGAAGCTCTTGCCAATTTCTGTCAAGCCATGGACTGCTACATAATTACTTTCCATTATTCATCTGTGTTCCAAAGATATGAGAATCTGTTGTTTCCATTTATTTATTTTGTATACTTCAGAGAGGAGAGTAATATTTGTTTCAGAATACTGTATATGGAAATATCAGTGTTTTTATTTTTGTAAAACCAAAAACCCTCTAATTATCTGTGTCTTTTCTAGGGAGTTTACTATCAGATTGGAGATGTTGTTTCAGTGGTTGATGAGCAAGATGGTAAAACATACTATGCTCAAATTAGAGGGTTTATTCAAGACCAGTACTGTGAAAAAAGTGCAGCTTTAACATGGCTCATTCCTACTACAGCTAGCCCTAAAGATTGTTTTGACCCTGCAACTTACATAATAGGTAAGTTTCAAGGCCTAAAATGTTAAAATTCCATTTGTCCTGGTAAACCATGGCATAAAATGTGGTACAACTCCAGGTTGGATTTTCAGCTTTAGAGGGGGTTGTGGTAGTACTGGACAGCATTTCTATAGGAAGCAGATGTATTAGAAAGAAATGCAAGTTTCTCCGTTGACAGTAACCTGTCCTTTTATCCTTCATGCTGATGCTGGCATAGCTTGTTGAGAAGGCAAGAAATCGGCAAGGTGAGATCAGTCCTTAGGTGCCTGGGATCCCCACTAGGGGAGAAAGATGGATAACAAAGAAATAAGCAAATAAAGAGGGCCATGATGTCTTAGTATCAGGAGACAGATATCTAATCTCATGCGCTCTCAGACACATTTGGTAGGGCCACTGTGAGATACAGGAAGCTGGACTAGATGGGCCTTTGGCCAGATTCATCATGGCTTTTCTTATGTTCTTATGACATGTGAACTTTGTTTCTTAAGGTAGGGAGGCAGGCTAGAGGTCAGGATGATAAAACGTGCAGAGTGTGCTGTGCCATCAAGAATAATTATGTGGATTATCATTAGACAGCTTTGAGTCCTTCGTTTGCCCAGCTGTATGTGTAATTACTGCATAGGCACTGAACCCACACAAATTAAATGTAAATATAATTTATTGATTTATATATTGGTATTTTACCCCACCTTTCTCCTTGGAAAAGGGCCCAAGGCGGCTTACAGTAAGGAGGGCCTCGTTAATCCCTTTATTGAGGGATAATATACAATTAGTACAATTAAGTACAATTGTACAATCCAGTACAATTAAGACATGTTCAAGTATTGAGAACAGGGAACTGAGGGACATCTTACAACATTAAAAGACTACATTAAAGCTACAAGAAAACGCAAGCAGTTAAAAAGAATTAAATTCCATGTAAAAGTTATGAGTGATGGAAACTTAACATTGAAACATAGTGTCAGTGCAATCACACAAGGTTACAAGTGGTTATAAACACAAAGTCAAATTATGTTGTGTTCCTGCAGTTTGTTAGGATGTATCTTCCTACCATTTAACTTTCAATATAACTTTGAGTGAGTCAGATGTATATGTATAATTGAGTGAGGCAGACGTAGTCAAACTCTTGATCCTACAGAGAAGGCTGTGGGAACAACCAACCCCCCTCCAAAAAAAAAATGTGGCAGCTTGCATGACTTTTTCCCATTGTAGGACAGGGGAAGGTATCTGCCTTTCCTGTGGGACTTAAAAAGAAGTACCATATAAGAATGGCATCAAGGTGTATTGTACATTTTTGTTTGGAGAGGAAAATGCTAATCCTTCTTTTATTTTCACTGAAGGACCAGAAGAAGATCTTCCAAGGAAAATTGAATACTTAGAATTTGTTTGTCATGCACCCTCAGAATATTTCAAATCTCGATCATCACCTTTCCCTACCATTCCTACTAGGCCAGAAAAAGGTTTTATCTGGACTCGTGTTGGGCCTACTCCAGCAATCTCAATCAAGGAAACAGTTGCCAGCAGCCTGTAAATTGTCTTGCTTGAGGGACTTAAAACTTATATGTATATTAAATTTGCTACAAATACTTGTTTATGTAGCTAGCCCTAGAAGTGGCTTTTATTTATTGTTTACATTGGGGTGCCTTGGATAAAATTACGTTATTTACCTTACACAAAACGTTTTTTTCTTTGTCCTAAGAAACTTTTCTCACGCATTTGTTTAAACTATTGAGAAGCTGTATATTTTGTACTTGTCTCTTGCCGTATGTAGAAATATAGGCTGACTGCCTTTGTTTATTGAAGTGCTTTTTTACTACTAATTCAGAAATCTCCTGTTATCTATGTTTGTGTTTATATGCAGAAAGTTGCTACTTTTAGTAATTGAAGCTTAATTTCATCACTGAGTTAGAAGGCAGGAATAGTAATTCAGTGAGAAAACAAAATAGAATTAGGTAAAATCCCTTAACTTAAATAATACTAAATATAAGGTGGAACTCATTTTGGAACCTGCTGTGTAGCAATGACACCAGGGAAATCAATGTTCTACCATGGCATTGGATAATTACCATCCAGTGTTTTTTTAATGTGCCTAGGAAACTTTGGTCCTCAAGGTTAAGTGGGTAATTCAATTATAGGTTATAGCAGAATTTCAACAAGGTGCTTGAAGCAATATATTCTATTTCTTTCCTTGATTCTCAGAGTTAATATGGGTTAGGTACCAGATTGGCAGGTTGTCTTATAATAGAGACAGCTCTGTCTCAGACATCTGGGACCAAATGTCAGCTATGGATGCAGGTAAACCTCCCAGGAAGCCCAGTTCTCGTATTTTGATCCAGATAGTTTGATACTCAATCATGTTTTATTTCAGGGTATCTTGGAGAAAATCGGAAGGCATATAATATAGATAGAGAATATTGAAGATCAGAATAAGCAGCGAGTCTAGTAGATGGGCAGAGAGACCTGCACAGACAAGTGCTTGGGATAGAGCTCTGGATCAATCTTGATTGGTTTACACATCTAATTGAGTAGAAAGAACATTAGGTTCCAACATAATCTCCAATCACTTCATAAACTGATCATCTGACAGCAAGTACTAACATTCCTTTTAAGGAGTGATCTGTAGTTTGGAGAATGTCCAGTCAAATTTTCAGTCCCCTTTGGACTCCCCCCCCACACCCCGTTGTGGTTTTGTCTCAAGTTGGATCAAAAACGGTCACTGGGGGTGCATGGAGGAGGAAAACCCCTGTGCTTGGGGGAGGGGGGGGGCTAGGTGCACACATACACCTTGGAAGGAACCTTGGGTTAGAACTAACAGTTGGGTGTAGTGGTGAAATCTAGCTGAATGGAAAGTTTTCCCTGTGCCCTGGTTGAGACTACTATGATTATATTGTCTTTCCTGGATTGAGGGAAAGGTCTTTTGACACTCTAACCACTGCGCTTTTTTCATTCCTTATTTCTTTGAAATTAAGTGCACCAATGAAAATCTCTTTATAGTTGTTTAATAGTTACAAAGCTGTACAGCTATCATCTGACAAGCTACAATCTAGTTACAACTTACCCAGTAACAACAGTGAAAGACCGCCATAATACATCTTACTTATTCAGACTGCTAATAAATAAATCCTGCTTTGTGCAAATGTATGTGTTGAAATGCCAAACAAAGTGAAGCAGATGATGTTCCTAGAATGATACAACAGCAGATATACAAATGTATATCTATTTGAACAACGGAAATTTAGAACACTTTCTTAGAAAGTAAAATATAATGGTGCCCACACCCATCTCAAGCTTCAGCATTTTCTCAATATTTACATATAACCTGACTGCTCCTTTTAGTAGATGAATCATTATTCAGACTGATTCAGCGGGTTGTCAAAGACCGAACACAGTCACATTTCATCTGAGCATCAGTTTCCAAGTTCAGATATTTGAAAGTGTGATGAGAGCATGCATGAGTGAAATTAGTATAGGAGGAAAGAACATGGGGAGCGGCATATCTTGTGCTTAAATGCAATTACTGTTTCAAAGCACAGTGAGGATAGGCAGGGCATGCTGAATCCCCACCCTTATTCCAGCTGTTTTTCCTACAGTAGAGATTCCTTTTGGTCATCAAGACTTACTGCAGGAATGTCCAGGGAGATGAAGCCATCATATTATTTGGCGTGCAGTGTTCTGAAAAAGCTGATAAATGCTCCACTGACGAAAAATCAGGATAAAAAGCCTGCTAAGTTCCAGGAACAGTAATCCTCAGTTCTAGTACTTCCAATAAATCAAATGCATACATCCTAAACTATAAAACAATGAGTCACAAGATTACAGTAAATTGCAACACGAAGTGCATTCATATTCTTAGAATACAGCTATTTTCTTCAGGTGTGAATATCCATCTGAGACATCATCCCCAGAAGTACTTGTGCAGTTAGCTGAAATGCCATCATCTAACACAGGACACTCCTCTTCAGGAGACAAACTACTGGGAATGGGCTCATTCATTTCTTCATGCAGCATCTGCTGAAGTCTTTGAATACCTACAGAAGATGGAAAGGGGTAGGTTTTAGTCAGTTTTATGGAAACCTAACAGAAACAGTTTTTGAAAGATATTCAGTCTTAAAGAAACATTGAAAGTTCCTATAAGAACACTTTCAAAGTGTTTTAAAGTCTAAATTCTCATACAAGTCATGTTGGTTTATTTTTGTGCAAAATCTAAATGTCAATTCAACAGAATATGCAGTTGATATAACTAGCTAATCAGTCTGGCTATTCATCTGGAGAATTCCCAGATGGCACAATTTTCGCACCTATAATCAAATGCCATACATGAGCCAAAAGGGCAATGTTTTGTATGGCAATGGTTAGCACATTAGATAACATTCTTATTTTATTTCATGCATGCTGTTGTTCCCAATACAGCTGTTATACAGCTATATTCCTTGGTTACTTAGTTTATGGGTGTGCAGGGATGAAGAGGTGTAATGTGGGAAACATAAAATAGTTGTTTTCGGTACTGAAACTTACACAAATAAATCTTATCTACAGAATCTGAGAAGACCAGTCTGAACCATCCAGGTTCGTAACAGCAAAAAGCTTTCCCAGGACTAATGAGAAGTTTTCTATCAAGAATCTTCCACCATAAATCCATTTCAGCTTCAAATGTCTGTGACTTTAAGAACTAGAAAGGAAGAAATGTGCATTAAAAGCCACATAAAACCACATTTATTACAAGACTAAGCATCCTCCTTTAATAAACCAAAATGTTAGGATTATTGAAGCTTCTGATGGTGTATGCCATTCATGTGTTGATCTTGTTTAAAGAGCTTGTTTAATGCACTGTATTGCATAGAACTAACGTATTACCGTAATACCTTGTTTTAAGAGTAACTTGGCTTAAGAGTGTTTGCGAGACAAGCAAAAATTTCTTCTAAATTTTGCTGTGATCAACAAGCAATGTCTTGATATACAGTACCAGCACTGGAGCAAGTCACATGATCACAAGTAAGCCAATGGTGGCTGTCTTCCTCCCGCTCCCTGCTGGATTGTGGGTGATTTGTCTGGAACTTTCATCTCAGGCAGCCTCCAAAGCAAAGGGAGGAGAGGAATAGCCGTCTCCCTTGTACCAGTCAGGAACATGCAGGCTAGGGCTTTATTTTTCTTTCTATTTATATTTCATTTTTCAACATTATTTTATCAAACCATTTCTAGTCATGGGGAAGCTAGTCATGTGTGTATAGGGCTACTAATTGCACTTTATTATTGTCACATTAAAAATAGAGTAAAATCTAGTTGTTAGTCCCAAGCAGAGCAGATTCCACAGCCATGTACGTAAACCACGATGTGGATGTGGACTTCTAGTCTACTACTTTTGTGAGTTTTGATATTTTCTGTGTAAAGTATGTGGTCTATGGGACCCCAGAATGAATAATCTAAGTTTCCATTAGTTCTTATGGGGAAATTTGCTTTGATATAAGTGTTTTGGTTTACAAGCATGTTTCCAGAACGGATTATGCTTGTGAACCAAGGTATTACTGTAGTTCTGTTTACTTATGATCCAGACGTTATTTTCTAAGTAAATTCTCGCTTTATTAGAAATCCTTTTATGGCCAAAGTAAATACGTTGTTTGTCACATATTTTACAGTAGTGCACTTTTATGCTTAAAATCAGCTGTTGGGATTGTAGGTGCAAAGGGAGGTTCAATCCCAGGTAGCCGGCTCATGGTTGAATCAGCCTTCTATCCTTCCGAGGTCAGTAAAATGAGCACCCAGCCTGCTGGGGAGGCAATGTGTAGCCTGTATAATTAATTTGTAAACAGCCCAGAGAGTGCTTGAAGCGGTATGGGGCAGTGTATAAGTAGAACACTTTGCTTCAGTACTTCATCTTCCCAAGCTCTAGCTAGAAACTCACCTACTCCCAATTAGCCTTTAGTTTGTTCCTTTCATAATAGAGAAATGTTATTCTTCCAACAATTTAAGATATAATGCATTAAGCACTCGAAATGGGCATCAGAGTCTACCTGTTGTTTCAATTTTAGGCAATTCCTTTAAATGTTTCACTGTGAATTACATGTAACAGGAAGACACAACCTTACGATTGATGTTCCTGTCACAGGAGTTCCTCCAGGAGGAGGAGGGAAGCTGCGGAGATGATAAAAAATGAGGACGGGAGGGGTCTGCTTCCAGTTATGAAAAATTGGTGTTTTGGCTTGTTAAAAGTGGGAAAGGGACCCCTACTAGACACTGCAGCTCACTATTTTTGGGAGAAAATTGAGGTGGACCAGTAAGAGGACCCTCAAAAACAGCAAAGAATAGAGATGTTTCTCCCTCGGTTTTAAAGAACTCCTTGTTTTCTTTAGTTCACCTTCCCTGGCCCGCTCCTTACGTACTTTTCTGAAGTCAGCCCACACATACAATCCTCCGGAACTTTTTAATACAGGTATTCCTATCTCTGCAAGGCCATCCACGAGAATGTGCTGTGCTTCTTTAAGTCTTCTTCTGTTGATTGGGAGAAACACATTATCCAGCCATTCTGTCAAAATAAATAGGCAAACATGGCAATTATTTTATCAAATATGAGAATTAAATATGACAATTATTTTATTGTATTATTCAGGCATATCGGTGTAAAGGCCATCATTTTACATATACTGTACTGTTCGTTCCTATTAGCTAAAGCAAAAACCTTTAGATATAAATACTAAGGTATTTACAAATTTGTTTGATTTATCTCCTGCCTTTCTCCTAAGTGGA
This sequence comes from Phrynocephalus versicolor, assembly GCA_023846285.1. Classification (NCBI taxonomy): domain Eukaryota; kingdom Metazoa; phylum Chordata; class Lepidosauria; order Squamata; family Agamidae; genus Phrynocephalus; species Phrynocephalus versicolor. Next base: position 62,074,190 of record JAHTLZ010003542.1, on the reverse strand, counting down.
ACTAAGGGCTGTTCAGAAAAACCTAAAAAACTCATTAAATGAATACAAATTATGCTAAAACACAAATTACAATATTAATGTACTGTTAAATTAAAAGTCCACCAGAATAAAAATGTCTACAAGTGGAAGAATAAGGAAATTTTCCTTGCCTTCCTCAGTTTCATTGACATTACAAGCCACCAAGAAGGGTTCTCTGCTCCAAAACTATCGAAATAATATAATAAGGCTCCCTTCCACCTTAGATTTGCACATTGGCTCAGCAGATAAGATATTGTGCAATTTTATACTTAGTTGATGTGCACCAATGCTTTTATGTTCTCAGCACCTGTTTTCAATGCTATGCAGATTCTCTCTCTTCATAAGCCTGCCTTACATTATTTAGTCAGAAATACATAACCTAGAGGACGGGCATTTTGTGCTTCATGCAAAGCACCAGGTGTTTCTAATGCCTTCCTTCCCTCTCCTCAGGCCCCACCCAGTCCATTTACCACCCTTCCTCATGCTGAAGGAGTGCTTCTTTCTTCAGCAGTGGCACTCCAATTAAGTAGGAGCATCCCCAGCCTTTCCCCACCTCCCCAGGTAGCTAACCACTCCTCTGCTGTGGCAGGAGACTCTCCCTCCTGCCTCCCTGCCGGAAGCACGAAGGGCCTTTCTCTAACATAAGTCTGGCTTTACCAGCTCCGACTGTTGAGGTCATCTAGTTCAGCATAGGCTCTGCTGAATGGTAGAGGCATACTCTCATATTCTCAGCCTTAGGTGTTTCAAAGCTATTTCAGACACAGAGAACATTTTTTCATTTGTACTAACCTCGGTCACTTAGGAATTGTTTGAGAATGTATTGCACAGGTCCAGGGCATCCGTGAAATACAGCTAGCTGATTAACGGCCTCCCTGACTGCACGGTTTCTGGTATATAATATTCCAACTCTGATACCACACATTCCAAAATCCTTGGAAGGGAGAAGAAAAGGTTGAAATTGAAATAATCTTAAAATGCTAAAGAACAGAGCATATTTCTATACAAATGAGTATTATTTAGAATAAATTTAAATAAATGTCTTAGTTTCATATTTGAAGGGGTCTTTTTGGGGGGGGGTTAAAGACTTCCCTTTCATATATATGAATAAAATAAACGTCTAAATCAGTGTGTCCATGGTACATTATCAAGTTAGTGGCCCTAGACCAGTGCTGGCGAACCTATGGCACAGTTGCCAAAGGTGGCACACAGAGCCCTTACTGTCGGCACCCAACATCGCCCCTTCACAGCCACCTGTGTTCAAGGTTAAATTTCTATATTGGCACGTTGCGAAAAATTAGTGGATTTTGATTTGCAGTTTCGGCATTCAGACTCTAAAAGGTTCGCCATCACTGCCCTAAACTATAAACTTTAGCTGAGAGCCCAATTTTGGCCCCATTTGTTTAGTTTCAGACACCTCTTGTTGTAGAGACAAAAGATAAGCATTATAGTGTACAGTTCTTGTATTTACAACTTGGGCAAAGCCTACATTCAGTGTCCTTTCTCTCTTGCCCTATTTCCACGAAGCAGCCAAAGAGGCTGAGATTCAACATGGAATTTGTCTAACTTGCCATGCTATGGATAACCAACTGACATGTGGCTGCAGCTCCCATATGGTGAAAAATTATGAAGAACCACTTCAAGTAATTAGATATTAGTTCAAGTAATTAGAAACAGCACTTCACTGCCTGTTGGAGTTGTATTGATTTTTCCTTCGAGTTTTCATGTGTTGAAGAGGCTTTTACAATTCGTCCAATGATACCAAACAGGACAACTTGTATGTTTAGAATTATTTGCCTTGTAGTGTTCTTAATTATTTTGACAAGTCTTTTGATTGCAGAGAAAGAGCCACATGTGAGATAAAGACTGCAGCTTTAACGAGATTGCATTGTTCCACTATAAGCTTGCTAATGGTAGCAGAAGTATCACTTTCAACCCATTTTTATGTTCTCAGTGTTATGCTCTCTTGTAAAGATTTCTTCAGAGAAGCATTGCAAATGTGAGAAAAGGTGAGAATGTGGTCATTTAAAATATTAATATGCATTTTTATTTGGGGGGGGAACCTCATAACATACATTCTTAACATACCTTGCTAAATCCCCACATGAAGTGTGTCCGGTCTGGATCTGGTAAACTGTGTGAAAAATTTTAAAAGAATTAGTATCTTACATTTATTTATTTTCAATTCAATAATAAGGGCAGTGATAATTATTACCTAAATTCAGGATGCTACACTATATTGAGTGCACTAAGAGATATGCACAGGGAAGTGTACCTCTCACAGAAGGAAAGGTAACACTTTACATGCACAATAGGTATTCAGGGAGTAATCAGTACATCCACTAAATGAAAGGACCTTATCCTATTTATTTCAGTTGGGCCCCTGCTAACTAGAACCAAAACTAGATTTTGCTCATAATATTGTTAGCTACAGTAAATCTAGGTCAAACAGATCAAACAAATTTATCACATGAGTCTTAGAAGCAGTCAGCCAGACATGAAGCAATAAGAAGGCAATAAGTAAATAAAAATAAATCTCATCTGGTTTTTATACTCATACTTATGCTATTATTATACTGGCCAATAGAATAATTTATAGTTTGGATTATATTTTAAAAAAATTAAAAAATTGTTTTTAATAGCAACAGAAGTTATACTTGCCTTTCTAAGCTAAGAATGCTTGTGAACGTGGTATCATCATATACGGACAGCATGTAGATTTCATCCATTATTACATGTAACTTGTATCTACACATGGAAAGAGAAACTTAAAAGAAATTCTTCAATTGTAAAAACATGCACTTATTACTGTAATTACTGTTAGCCCTTATGTAAATCTGCATACTGGAACTTCTATGTGCATACAGGTTAATTTATTTCTATTTAATACTCGTTTCTATTTCATTTTCCTTCCTTAGCACTGAGCCTGCATCTATTTAAAGAAAATGTAGCTACCCCATCCACTATTTGAATTGTTTTAACACCAAGATATTTTAAAACTTTAAATTTCAAATACTGTGCAAGACAGAAAACACTCACCATGCACTCAGTGTGTGTGTCTTACTACATTCCATAGTGAAAGCCACAAAAAGGCACAGCAAATTGAATTCTTAGTCCCAGTATAGGCAGGCATTAAGAAGCATGCTATTGGCAGAAAGATGCCTCAAAATGATCAGTAAACCAGTTAAAGTTTACTTTAGAAGTATTTCTTGGAAAAGAAGGAACATCATAGTTTCCATCTGAAATGTTATAAGCAGCCTGCAACCACAGGGTTAATTAGCCATACAGAGGAGGAAACAATTACTGTAAACTTTGAGGTTTTCAAAACTTCTCATTGTTGGGTTTTTTGGTTGTTGCTGTTGTTGTTTTTACAAAAACTCATTTATAATTTCATAAGAATTTATAAGATATAAGAGTTTGGTAGGATTTGAACATAAGCAAACAGGATATTTGTCTGCACAAAAGCTGCTTGTGAAATCAGTGGTATGCTAATAATTTAGACTGCAATCCTATGGCTGTATGCTTAGCTATCATAGTGGGGCTTACTTGGAAGTGCATGTGTATAGAATTGCATATTCAGCGTTACAAAAGTCTATTCAGATAAAAATTAATTCCGAGAATGTGACATATATAGCAGCAAAATTAGTCAAAAAAGAGAAAAATGAAGGGAATGAAGGGGAAAACAGATTTTATATATGGATGTGTTGAAAAATAGGCCTATTTTCATTATATTCCCTGCATAAATTTATCTTAAAATGCTTTTCAAATCAAGATATCTATTCAAATTATACAGTGTACAATATGTATAATATACACACTATAATTGATGTTGGTAATTACCAGCTTTCACAATTAGGGCATATGCTATTCAATATTTAAGGTCTGGATGACAGCCTTACATGCACCACCTTTTTTTCTAATAGTTCATAAATTTGTCACCTTAGATTATACATTGCGGAGCTCGAAGTTTAAGAACACTGAGGTTTTTCACCATCATGATTAAGAAAATCAATTTTAAAACATTTTCTAAACATTTTAGACATATGCCCAATGAAATAAGGCGATTACCAAAATCATTTTTATAACTAAGATACTGCATCATGGAAAATTAAAAGCCCAAACAAATAGCGCTAGGATTCAAACCTGTGCGCAAACTCTAGACATTCTTTCAGTAACTGTGCTGGGTAAATGTCCCCTAATGGATTGTGAGGGTTGATCAGGATTAATGCTCTGACTCGGATGCCCTGGAAAAAGAAAAACTGATAGTCGGAGACGCCAACACGACGTCAAACAAAAGTCTAGCGAGCCTGCAAACATGCTACCCATGAACTAAATCCAGTAGCTAGTCCAAATTGAAGCAGACCTGCTGAATCAATGACACATGTTGATTTCAAAGGTCCATTCATCCAACTGGTTTACTCTGGCTAGGACTAACAATTAAACTAAGCCCCTTTATTCAAATGCCAAATATTGAAAATACTTTTACTACACACAGACATACATAATCCTGTAACTCAAGAATATGTTTGAATATTGTTGACTGGTAGCAAAGCATGAGAAAATCTTCAAATATTTTAAGAATATATATTTTGTGTCACTTAAACCAGATAACTTTAACAATGCAAAATATAACAGTTTGGCATTTATGATTATAAGCAGTAAATCGACTGGATGTACAGTATATGGGCAAACAAAAAAGTATATTCTCTTGTAACCAACTGAACTGCTCCATATTTATTAGTAACTTCTTTAATAAGTCAAGTCAATAAAATAAATTAAGAACAAAAGCATCGAACTATGGAACTGTGGAATAAGACTAAAAAATAAATAAATAAAGAGATGAAAGGGAACATATTAGTGGCCATCCTTAGTCCTGAATGTATATAGTATATATAGTATAGTATATAGCACTCTCAGCCACTGAGTCAATTTGGAAGATCTGAACTTCTTTAATAAATGATCAGAAATAAAAAAATGAAGCCATCCATTAAATTGCTGTGCAATTATTTAATTATAAGTACTAGAATACTACAAAGGCTTGTCGTGCCATTCAGAAGCATTCAGAAAAACTAAATAGCTTCAAAATGTACTGAAAATGTCTTAACTCATCTTTATGGTAGCACGAGTAAGAAATCCGCTGGTTTAAAAGTCACCATTCACTTGATAGTACACATTTGACAATTTAACGTCTTTAGTAATATAACATTAGCAGTAACATTTCCAAGCTCCGTGTAAACCTTCATTAACTTGAGTACCACATGGTACTACAACAGTCTGTAAGCGAGCTTGTGATAGGAATCGGCTTCAGATGCTATAATGGCAGTTTGTTCTGCAAAATCTAAAAAGCACATTCAAACCCCGAGAAGCCAGGCAAAGATGGTCTGCCCTTAACTCCACTTTAGGACTATGAAACAGGAGTGCTGCCTGATTTAGTTGTGGTTCAAGGACCACTAAAGTGCAGCTGGTGGGGAGCAGAGTATTGAGGCATGCATACAACCCAACACACATATGACTACCTTACTCAAACTAGGCGACAGCCCTATAGTAGCTCTAAGAAGACAGCTCTCTAAAATTTTCCATACAACTCTTCTTTTCATTATGGCATCTAATGGGGGATTAAGTAACTGAACATAAGATGGCAAGAATGTAATATTTGATGTAGAAAAACAGCACTGAATTTCTCAACTACATTTTTACCCAGAAGATAAAAAAAGTATTGGCCACCTTTTAAGTACAAATTAGTTGGACCATACGTCCCAAGCAAGTAGAACCTAAACAGCCCTCTGGAATTTATGCAAAGCACCTTAGATCTAAGAGAGATTTAACAGATTAGGTAAATTTCTGCATTGGAAAGAAGGGAGAATTTTTCTACATGCGTCTTGCATTGCATACAAACTAGTATATATAACTGTCCCATACTTAACCAACAAAAATTGTAATGTAAAAAACCTATTATTCATAATTAATCAGATACATTTTGAAATGCAGCTTCTCATTTCACACATCAGGTACCTATTTTAAGAATATAACTGCAATTCCCCCTAATATTTTTTTTACAAAATCTAATGACTCTAAAACTAGGAGGCCTAGGATCAAATTTGAAGTAATGTTGCTTCCGTTTAATGTTCATGTTTAAAAGCATCAGCAATTGTTTCCTACTACCCAATTTGTAATTGCATGAAACTACTTCATAATTTTTTCAGTTCTTTCCCTCTTAGAACGCTGTATATGATGCAGACAATGGGGAAGCTAGCTTTTTTAAAAAAACTCAAAACTTAGATTCAACTAGTGCAAGCTCCTTGTGTGAAAATGTAAGCAGAAAATCTACAACCTGATTTCAACCTGAAGTACCATATTTTTCTGTGTATACGACACAATTTGTTTCTAAAACCATGACACTAAAAATTAAGGGGTGTTGTATACAAGGAAGTAAGCCTTTCCCAAGGGGTCGAGGTGGGCGGGGGAGAACACAAACTGAAGGGGAAACAGGAGAGAGAGAGGGAGGGAGGGAGGGAGGGAGAGAGAGAGGGAGAGAGGGAGAGAGAGAGAGAGAGAGAGAGAGAGAGAGAGAGAGAGAGAGAGAAGAGGAGGAGGACCCAAACTGGAAGGGAATCCTCAGTGGGGCAGGGACTATGCTTAGCTCATATACTGACATCGTTGGGTTCTCCCCCCCCCACCACAGTTTCCCTTCCTTTCTGGCAGGATTTGTACATTTTGGGTTTCAAAAAGTGGAGGGTATCTTGTTAGTGGCAGCATTTTATAGACTGAAAAATACGGTATATTCTTCTTTTCTAGCTCCATATATGTTAGTATGACACAGAATAATCAACCTGCGATTTGGGATCCTGATTCAAATCTGAATGATTAGCATGCTGATTCCAGTGGCAATCTCCTTTTGGCCACATTATGCATATGTCCTAAGTATGTTGGAAGTTTACTTCAAAATATTCCTACCTCCTCTTTGGCCCTCTGATATGCAGCTTCTAATTTTTCAATTGTTAATTGAAAAGGCTGGCTTTCTTCATCCATCACCTAGGGAAGAATTCAGGAGGTTTAAACATAGCTGTTTAGGACAATTATGTAAAGTTGCTTGAAACTTACTTAATTACTTAGGGTAATTTTACTTTGGATAATAAGTGGCAGAATATTGAAGCAAGCAGCAGATTGTACATGCTGCATGGTACTGACACCAACCCTTCTGGATTTTTGTAAGACTTAGATTGTTGTTAATTAAGACTTCTTGCATCAGTTCCAAGCCATGTGTGAAGCCACCAAGTTGCACACAAAGATCAGGTTTAAGCAATGAAGAACGAGGCTTAAGCTGTGAGGATTCTGTAATTAGAGGCAAGCTGTTGCTCATTTTAGCTAACATTTCAGAATGTTATACAAATGAAATTTTACCTCACTGAACAAAGGCACATGAACGGGTTGCATTTCGCCATACATCCAGGTTTTAGAATTTATGCCACCGTAATATGGGGCAGGAATTAGATACCCATCTACAACAAAAAATACCATGAAATTCAATTATATTTCTGAAATATATTTTACCAACTGTAAACATTAATGTCATTTTATCTCACAAATATTTTGCACTAAAACTTTGAAGCCATTGTAACAGAACATCTGATTCTTTGGGACGTGCCTATTTCAATAACCTTATCAAATAAAATAAGATAAACTGTAAATGTCCCATATCCTAGCACACTTGTACTGTTTTGCATTCAAAAATTTGTGGCTTTGAAAAAGGTCTGTCTCTCGGCAATCCAGAACGGCAAAAATTTCCTGAAGGCCTCAAGAGAGCTAAACATATACTGTACACATGTACTGTGTTTGTTTGGGGCATGTGGTTTCAGAGATGTGTATTCATGGCAGGGCAGGCGGGCTGCTGGATGTTGACTGAACGCAGTCCATCAGCTGGACTCTGCTCAGCTTCATTCTAATCCAAGGGCACCATTGAAGCAGTTTTCAAATCAGAAAAATTAAGTAACCACAAAAACTTCTACCTCAACTACCCCATTCACCAGCTATCAGAATAGTGAAAAATAATTTGAATATTTTATGTCATAAATTCAAGTTAGGTTACCTCCAGGATCACACAGTACAGTTGATAGCGTTGCAAAAACAGAACAGCAGCCATTCATCACAATAATCTAGAAATTGAAGACAAATATCAAGCTCCAGTGAACAAATAGACACACACACACACAAATAAACAAGCATATCCAGGTGACAATGGCAACAGCCCAAATTTAAAAATAGATCAGTGTAACATAAAATAGTTAATCAACCTATATTACCCCACATATTATATGAATCCTATTTAGTGAACTCAGTTTACAAGTGCCCAATTAATGTACCAAAGACACAGAATACTGACTGAACAGTATGATGTTTTGTATTATGTAGACTAACAGCACAGTTTCCTAAAGCTGCAACAACCAACATCAGATTTCCAGTTAATTGACTTGATATATATTTTACTTTATTTTAATGAATTAATTTATTTTTATTTCTATACCACCCCCTTAGTGCAAACTGCACTACCCAGGGTGGTTTACAAAAAAAATGTATTGAGATCAAGACAGAAGAACATTGGACAAGGACATTAAACAGAAGGATGCTCCAACATAGGAGGGGCAACAGTTCAGGACCAGAATCAGCAGTGTACCTCCATTTGAGAGGGGTCAGGGAAGCCATTCATGCCTGTATTAAAGCCCCCTCTCTCAACAGAGATAAGGGACTCATACACAATCTGCTAATTACCAAGCAACCATTTCATCAATCCCCAGACAAATCAGAAGCACTTCACACCTCCACCAGCAAGGCTACAGTTAACAACCCATACTTAATGTTGGGAAAGGTTGCATAGGTGGGATTTTCACACACCTTAAGCCATTGTCCATCTAAGGAGCTTCTTCAGGCCACTGTCCAACTTATGAGCCTACTCAGACCAGGGTGATCTGAAATCAAGGTGAGCTATAAAATGGAGGACTCGCCACTAACTTTCCGCAGAATGAGAAAGCTGCTTGGATTAGCGAAATGTTTCAATCTCTCAAGAAAAGAAGTCCAGTTGTCATGACTCAACTTCCAGATAGGACAAGGACAGGTTAACTGTTCAAATCTGTCTATGATGCAACCTTGACAAAAGTAGATTATTATACAAATCAGAGAAAGGCAGTCTAGTTTATAAGTTTTTCCTTTGATTTTATATGCATGTCCCATCCTAGCAACTACTGAGATGAACCTAAAAATGGACAATAAGCCTTCTTTTTGAGACAAGTGTACTCGTACTGAAGAGAAAGTTCCCCCTATATATTTGATGTATCTTTGAAGTCCAGTTGCATTGTTTATTTACTGCCTCTATGTAGTTCTATTTTACTCATTAAGCTTAGCATTACTCTCACACACAAGGATTTTTTTTCCTTGTTAAATCTGAGTGGACTATATTTATTTATTGGATATTTTTTATACCGCTCCATCTGGCAGCAAGGCATCCAAGTTAATATAGTATCTATTCTACTGTGTTGATATTTTAAGTCTTCTGACAGAATAGTTTGCTTAACCTACTTGATGAAGAAACAGCAAATCTATCACCTTTAGAAAGGTGCATAAAGAGAATTGAGAAGGATGTTATATTCAAACTATCTGCCTCATGTCAACTGTATCAGGGTTCAAAATACAGAATTTAGAAACCTTGCACAAGCCGTTTTAAGTTTCATGTAAGAAGACAGGGTATAAATGCAATTAATAAACTACTTATTGGGTAACCCAGATTTGTTAGTATCTTGACAATTTCTCAGTGTGTATATTTTTGAAGGCACTTTTAGTCTTGAACACAAGCATCTGTAAAAAAAAAACTTTTATTTGAGATACTGGGGAAAAATCCAGCAAACTTTCAGGATATTAAAAAAGTACTGTGGTTTCTTACATGTTCTGGATCCACTGCTGTTGAAGCTTTTGCATATTCAGTAAGAAACTTGGAAATTTCTTCTCGGAAGCTGAAGTTTTAAAACAACATATTATTAGATTGCCCGTAATGATACATTCATACATGGGCAAGTTTTCATGATCTGAGTAACACCAGTCCATGAAAGACTTCCACATTTGAAGCAGAAAGCACATAATTTGGCTACACACATTATTAATTTTGGAAATTATATTTTAACTGACAGAAGGTCTTCTTTTGACAGCAAAAAAGAAGAAAATTAAAGATTGCAATTCAACTGTAAAGCCAGTCCTGCAGAACTGTAAGTGTCTTGACAGACACTGCCAGTCATTTTGTTTGGAGCAATGTACAGTGAAAATTGCTGCAACATGAAAACATTTTTCCACCATATTTTCACTTCACTTCTCTAGTTGTTTCTAACAGAAGTGAAAAATGACGACTGAATCTGATCCCAGTTTTTACTCACAGTGCCTTATTCCTGGGCCTTCTGCCAAAAGCACCACCATTAGCTGTAAAACATCTCCTGCAGGTATACTAGAGATATCTAAAATGCATTGTCTCCCTATGTTAGCAGTTTAGCACCTCTAATCTATCCTAACCCCACTGAGAAAACTGAGCAAACAGACTTAACTGAAGTAATAATTAAATGAAAACATTAAAATCAAATAGGCAACTGGAATGAATGCAAAACTAATCAAATCTAAAATAAAAATTGATGTTAACTTTTTAACTGTGGCATTGACCTATTGGATACACAGAGTGGTGTAGTGGCTAGAGTGAAGGACAGGGACTCAGGAAGCCTGGATTCAAATCTCTGCTCAGCTATAGAATTTCACTGGAGGTGCTGAACTGGTAAAGCTACTCTTTAAACCTTACATAACATTGGCTTACTAGAAGCATCTTGCAAACATGGTGTTTTTTGGTTGAACTTTATTTATTCATTCACCTATTTGAATGTGGTAGCGCTTGTTTGAAGACACAAATGGCTGTTTTTCAGCTTAGTCACTGTTTGGGCTAGTTCACAGTTCTCAAATACTCATGATCAGTATTACCGGTAGCACTATGTATCCATTATATTACTTTTAACATGCACATTTACTGAAGAGAAGCTGAGAAAAGCCCCAAATATTCTAGTTTATATGAGATATTAAACTGTTCAAGAATTATACCTTTTAAGGCCTTGCGTATCCAAGTACTGCAGCAAATGAGGGTCCAAATAATTCATATCAGGTTTTGAAAGCTACCAATTAAAAAAAGAGACAAATTACTGTTTTTCATATGCAAGATAACTGTTTCGCAAATTAAAAATAGCATGTTGTTTTGATGAGAATACCTGTACATGGACATCCTCCAACTACAGAGATCTTCCCGGGTTTAGAAATACAGACCACTGTGAAGCCAGACCCGTATAGGCAATTATACTAACCACAGGAATTGGTCATACAATGGATGGTCAAGTTTATGGCAGACACAATGATTGGCAAACACCTTTGCCACTGGGGACCGTTATTTCTGGACGCCAGGTGTATGTAAAGACAATAGCACAGTTATTCCTCCCCCCCTTGCCACTCTCCTTGATGAAAATAGTTGCACAAATTGTCATGTGCCCAATTTTGCCGGCAGTTTAAGACTGAGCATATGAGTATATGACTGCCGAGGAAGATGCTAGTAAAACTGCATAAGCAAACAGGATTTTAGTCAGCATCAAATCTTGGCATCTAATTATTGCAACTGAAAGACTACATTCAAAATTCTGTAACATAGAATACACTTACCCTTTCTTGTATTAAATCAAAGCAAAGTTTGTTCTCACTTGTTCCAAAATTCAAAATGCCCTGAAAATAAGAGTGACACATGAGCTAGCCATACTTATTGTCTTTCTTTAAGCTTATATTTATCAGTACTTCAAGTTTTTAGTTTCTGCATAAACTGTCAGGAAACTATCATATAAGCAGAACATTTTGCTTTGCTGTAGTAGTCAAACAGTTATCCAGCAGAAAAAGCAAAATGAACTACCACAATTACACATTTTCCCAATATACAAGAAAAGGCGGACCAAATAAGCCCCCCCCCTCTCTTGGTTCCTCAGCAAAAGGTTTAGTCCTTTTAATACAATTTAAGACAGCTGGCATTTTTACTCTTATATCTAGCTTGCTCTACATTTTAAAACCTATGCATCACACTTTCCTCTCGCTGACACAAGTTCCCAACAAATGAAGCATGACCTACTAAGGAGGCACACGGTATTAGGATTTCAAAAGAGTTGTGTCAGACAATAGCATACTTTTGAGGACTACTATACCATATTTGCTGCCTTTCAATAAACAACCAATTGTATCCCCATATTACATGTAGCACTGCATCCTAATTAATATTTGGAAGGTTAAGGTTAAGGTTTCATTCCACTCACCCATCTGCCCTCAATTTATTAATAGTGTTCTGCTTATATACCACCCCATACCACTTCAAGTAGTCTCTGGGCAATTTTTACAGTTTAATTACAGTATGCAGGCTACACATTGATTTGCTTCTGGTTGAAATATTCCACATACAAGTACTGGGAGAAGCAGACTTTTTTGGGTGGGGTATGAGATCTTTTTCAAAAGAGGAAAGGTTGGATAAGGTCAGGAAACACTGCCCTACATACAGACGAGTCTCTCTTATGTAAGAGCGGGTTATTTATGCTCCCGCTCAGTCGTTCCCCTCCCAGCCAGGCTCTTCCAGTGAGAAGCGCTGGCAGCAAGATACCTTTTCTTGGGAGGGAATCTGAGGCCAAGGGAGAGCGTCGTGCTGCCCCACTGGGACCAGACCAGACATCACGATTCCAAGCTGTGCAGGAGCTGGCAACCCCCTTCCCCGTGGTTCTGCCACAACTCATGGCGACGCCTTTATTTGGTCCCCCCGAGCCTGTTGCAAAGCTCTGGTCTGGAGTTTGCATTCCTCCATCAAGTCGAGGGGACTTGATCACGGGGGACTCCGCGTTGCTTTTTTTACCCCAACCTTTCTCCGGGCATCCTCCTTTCCTTTCTTCCCTCCTTAAGGGCAGCCATCTTCCAGCCGCGATCTCCCAGACACCCCCCTCCCCCCCACATTCAGCCTCTATTTCTCGGAGATTTCGATCTATTATTCCCTCTCCGACCCGATCCTCTTCTCGGTTAGCATCCTTTGACATGAACATCGCCATCGCCACATTCCTCCCCAGGGGCCGTGACCTACTTTCCCATATTTTACTCGTCCCGTTTCTCTCCCCCCCCCCCCGCCGAACTCCCTGTTCCTGCAATGGCTCCACAACCATCCGTCCCCATGTGCCACCCCCCTCCCGCTTCCTTCTCGGAGACCACCGCTTCCTTTACACCAGTGGTGGCCAAATTCTGGCCCTCCTGATGTTTTGGAGCTCCCCTTTTAAACCTACAGTGGACCCTCCTATAACAAACGGTTTGTATAACATAAAACCTGCACAACATTAAAACATCCGGAGATAGTGGAAGTTTGCTTAATTTATAATCGCCTATGGGGCGAATCTGTACAACATACAATGGTCATGATTAGGGATTACTCCATTTTCAATGCATTCCTATAGGAAATTTGTATAAAGGAAATTTTGCTTAACATAATTTCATTTGGAACTAATCAATTCCTTTATACAAGGTACCACTGTACTTAACTCCTTTCCCCACAATTGAAGGCTACGCAGCCAGCCACACCCCACTAAACCCTTTACCGATATGGGGTCCCCATTCAACAAATTCAGCCGGGGTGGGTGGCGGGGCTCCAGGGCTGCACAGCCGCCACCCCGCCCGAAGACTACCGGGCAGAGTGGATAAAAATCAATGAAATCCATTTTTAAATTAAACCAATTTAAACCACGATTTGTTTTTTTTTCCAAAAAATCAAGTTTATTTTCAATTAAATCATCCAAAAATAATTCCGATGATGGATCGATGGATGAAAACTGCATCATCCACCTTCCCCCCCCCGGGGCGGGGCTACTCGCAGGAATGGAGCCGTGCGCGGGCCACCCCCAACCCGCTCCTCACCTGGGGGTTGGTCTCGGCATCGAAGGGGTCCCCGAGGTACATGCTGAAGCCTTTATCGAGCAACCCGCCGGGCCTGCTGGCGAGGCGGGCTCCGCGAGCCGAAAGCCCGCCGGCCGGAGCGTCGCCTTCCGACATGATGATGATGATGATGATGATGGCGGGGAGGCGAAGGAAGAAGCCCCAGCGGCCAAAGGAGAGAGGCCACGAGGCCCCGGCGCGACGGGAGGCGGCGCTGCCGGTTGAGCAGGAAAGCAACCGCCAGTGGCCGGGCGGGCGCGAACGCCTTTTTTGAACCCGCCCCAGCCGGCTCCTTCCCGCCCAAAGGGGCCGGAGAGCCCGCCCGCAAATGTGGCGCCTTTCCCACGAAACGAAGCGCCTTTTCCACGAAATGTGAGCCGTTTCCAAAGCCCGCCAGAAGTCGCAGCACAGGCAGGATCCGCGTTTCACAGAGAGGGCCGGTGGCTGCCGTCTTCCTTCCTCGTGTTATTTATCTTTTCCACTCGCTCGCCGTCCTCAAAATTCTATTTCTTTTTGATGGAAAGCAAGTGTTTTGCTTTCTGAATGACATATTGGGAGCCGTGCCATGGCTATTGAAACCCCCTCTTCCCCCTGTAGGGTCAGGTTACACCGCCCGAAAGTGCAAGACATAATACAGTAACATCTTTTAACGATCTTGCCGTTATTAAATCACTACTTGCAGCTCATTCTGAGCTTGCTCTCCGTTTTGGTTGTTGACAGCAAAAGGGGAAGGGAAAATAAATACTGTACGCCCAATCCCCTCATCAGTCCCAGCCAGAGACCGACCCCTATGTCAGAAAGGGATAACTACAGATAACAGTTAGAATCTTAACATCAGAACGTCTTTCAATTATCCTATGTTTGCATTTTCCAACAATTAAAATTTGAACAAGTGCAATACATGCACAATATGAGGAAAATGCATTGAAAACAGAAAACTAAACCAGCAAGATAACCATGATTATATATTATCTCCATTACAAACACCAGAAGCCAATAAATCAAAGCTTTTCAAAGCATCATTTGGAAGTAAATTATCTGTCAACTCTGCTCCCTCAACGTGACTAACCCTGTGGTCTCTCCAAGTCAGGCAATTTTATCCTTTCCAGGTCCGACAAGCTGTTGACTTGTTTTGGGAGGTCAGCCAAGGACAATGTTTCTATGTATAAACAAACATCCATCCTGCAGTTACCTAATAGCAAGTGATTGCTATGGCCACAGTTGCATAATAGCTTAGACCAGGGCTGTTCAACTTTAAACAGGCCGAGGTCTACTTTTTCCGGCCCAAAGTGCCTGAGGGCTACTACACTAAAACCTCTACTTACAAATTTTATCCGTTCCAAGCACATGCTCATAAGTAAAAACTTTTGTAAATAGATCAGCAGTTTCCCATAGGAATGCATTGAAAACAAATTAATCAGCTCTGGAAGGAATAGATTTCAATACACCATGGCCCTTGAACTGCCCCACTTGGCTGACACAGTGGGCTGGCAGACCCAGGACTTTGCTGGGGCAGTGGTGGTCCTTGGGATGGGGGAGGGAGGGGTGGAGAACTTATCCCCTCACTTTTTTAATTGATGGCCAGCGGGCTACTTTTGAACCCTTTGCGGGCTACCAGTAGCCCGCGGTCTACCTGTTGGCCAGGCCTGGCTTAGACAACGTAACAGTCACAGCAACACTTCAGACAACATCGTAAGAGTAATGAGTGTGAAAAAAATTACAGTGGTACCTCTGATAACGAATGTAATTGGTTATCAGAGGCAATTTGTTATCTGAAAAATTTGTTATCCGAAACATGGTTTCTCATTGAAATGAATGGGAAACCGATTAATCTGTTCTGGAGGTTCAAAAAAAGGCAAAAAAGCTGGGGGTGGTGGTGTCCAGACCTCTTTATAAAATGCACTTTAAAGGCTTGCAGTGCTGGAACACCCTCCAGAACATCCCCCTGTAGTGCAATGCAAACATGGACAAGATAAACCAGCAATACTACCCCAGCCTGTTTCCACCCAAGTGCAATGGGAAAACAGGCAAACAAACAAATATAAGCAGGAAGAAAAATCCAGTCCATTTTTGCCTGCAGAGAATGAAAAAAGACTGCAAACACGTAGAAATTAAACTAGCAATACTACCTCAGCCTCTTCCAGCCAAAAATGCAAAGAAAAGCAGTGCAAAAATTAATAAAAGCTAGCTCCCTATCTTACCAAGATTGAAAGGTCCAAAATCCCTCAGCAAAACATGTCCAGAATGGCTCCAAAACACCATGAAAAATGCTGTAGCTGTTTCCACCCCTCCACAAACTGTATCCTGCAATGCATGCAGGGTACACATTTTTTGCAAGGCATTATGAAACATTTGTTATCTGAGGCAGCCCATAGGGAACATTTGCTATCCGAGACAGCCCTATACCTGGAAATTTCCATTTGTTATCTGAAAAATTTGTTATCCGAGGCATTCTTTATCCAAGGTATTACTGTATGCCTAAATCCAAATGTTAGCTCGCTCATATTTAAGTAGACCCACTGAGTCAACAATATTTACATCATTATTGACTTGCCAAATTCCCACTGGTTCAATGGATCTACTGGACTGCAGTCAGAATATCTACTGTCAGTTAATAAACACTTTCTAATTATTTCTCCCAAAATATGTATTAACTGCCATCCAAATCAATTAAAATAATAGTGGAAAGTCTATTTGAATTCTGTTGTTGCAGTGTGACCAAAGCACATATATTTATCTACTTTTTGCTAAGAAACTTATACAAATAGTTTACACAGACCTACAATTGAATGTCCCTTGAATACAAAGATGCCTGATTACAATACTCCTAAAATACTGTACTCAAGATCCAAGTGGTGAACTAGAAAACCATATGTGCTTACTCATAGCATGAATACGGCCTAGTGTCTCAAGCACTGTAAGAATTTGCATCACCCAATTATCTACTACACTAAGGCAGTTGCAAGCAAACAAGTTAGCTGAAATATCTTGCAGCCAAACGGCATTGCAAAATATGCATTCCAACTGAAACTAATGGAAACAGATAGTGTAACTAGATAAATCTCAAACCATTCCATGCTATGTAAGAAGTGGTAATTGTGTGTTTCTTTTTTAGCAAGTTACAGGGCATTACATAACATAGACAGCTGCTGGTACGATGGTTACAAGTTGATTTATTTATTTTATTTACAAAAAAATTTAGCTGCCCCACTACCAAGTGATTTTAGTGTTAACAAATTACACAAGTTAATAAGTACAATGTTAATAAGTAGAATTGAAGCTACAAACCTACAAGGAAATTTATATGCATGTCTATATGCTCAGTCAACATTTCCCCCTTTTCTTTTGGTAAGAAGTTAGTAGAGTATAATGGCAAGGTTATTCAAGGTCTGAGACAGGTCAGCTGAGAAAAGCAGTTCCCGACAAGCCAAATGCCATTAAAGGCAGACACCTCAGGTCATCAGCCTTGACAGTCTGAAATAAATCCTGAGAAAATCTTGTCTAGAATTTAATATATCACATGAACAGAGTGTGATAGAGAGATTCAGTAATCAAATGTTGGTCATTTGCTGTTCCAGATAGAGATATACACAAACAGTTGTGCAAAAATAATTAGCTATTTGAAATAAGATTCTCAATTTACATTGTTTGGAGCAGTAACAACTCCACAGTTGTCTGATACCACCAACATCCTTTGAGAGACTTTCTAAAAAGCTAAATATAATCTCTTTGTACTGTGGAGAGTTTCTTATGAAAGGAAGAACTGGGTATCATAAGGCCCTGAATATATTTAATTTCCACTGAAATGTCATTTATCTAATAAACCTTTTAATTACTTTAATGTAAAAGTTTACACAAACTTACTACAGAGAAGCTTAAAATTATTTGTATGTTTTGGAAGCAAATGAAAAGAAAAATAGCACAGCTGCCCTTATTTTTATAATACAGTGATACCTCTAATTATGAAATTAATCCATTCCAAGTGGGAAATCACCCCCCCCAGAAAAAAACACAGTAACAGGAAAACAAATAACAGAAGATGAGCAACCTACCTTATAACCACTTGAGAAATCCAGCAAAGAAGTCCCCAAAACACCCCAAAATGGTGCCAAATATTTCCAAAATGCACAGTTTGAAAAAAAGTCATTGAAAAAAAGAAGCCCTGGTTCTCAGCTTTGCTTTTCAAAATGGCTCCTTCTTCCTAATTGCAGCACTGGTCATGTGGCCACAAGATGACAGTATTGCTATTGCAAATAAGCAGGAGCCATTCTGAAAAGGAATCTTTCCTTTTCCTTTTCGTAACTCAAATGTTTCCTATACCCGTGGATTTCTGTTCGTAACTTGATTTTTTGTAACTCGAGGTACCATTGTACACATAAGAGATGTTCATTCAATTGTGTATTTAAAAACAGTTACACAACTGTAAAGCAAACGTCTACTAGTATTACTTCTGACATACTATATACTATTTACATTTTTGTGTAGTTTTATGGAAATTACTTTTAAATGTGTACAGTATACAGAGTGAATACAGCTAACAAACCTATTATGCACTTCTTCCTTTTCTCCTGAAGATGGTCATAAGAAACCCCCAATGGTCGCAACAAGAAATTCTATTTTATAAAACTACTATGATAGAAAAAAATAACTAAAATGGACCCAAGGTGGCTTACAGTAATGAGGGGCAATATACAGTCCAGAACATTTAAGACATATTCAAGTTAAGAACAGGGAGTTTGAAGAGGCATCTTAGAACATTAAAAGGTAACATTAGAAAAAGCATGCGAGAAGAAAAGAAAAATCCATCATGAGGGGTGAAAAC
>JAHTLZ010003542.1:62016655-62055309 GCA_023846285.1 Phrynocephalus versicolor | reverse complement strand
GAAAACCAACATGGAAAACACTAGTGTTCTTATGAAATCAGTCAATGCAATCATTTATGGTAAAGTCACATAGTAGGTACGGTAGTCCCTCATTCAGGGAAAGCTTGCCTGAAGAGGAAGGTCTTTGCCTGCTTTTGGAAAGACAGCAGAGATGGGGCAGTCCTGGCCTTCAGCAGGAAGGAGTTCCAAAATCTGGAGGCAGCAGCAGAGGCCCTTTCATGTGTTCTTTTGACACACACCTGTGAAGGTGGTGGGATGGAGGGAAAGGCCTCTCCTGATGACCTTAGCACCTGAGCCAGTTCATACTGTGATATTTGTCCTTTGAGGTAACTTGGACCCAGACCATTTTGTGCTTTGTAGGTTAGGGTCAGAACCTTGAATTGTGCCCAATAGCTGATTGGCATCCAGTAGAATTGCTTTAGTAGGGGTGTAATGTGATATATGTAACTTGCCCCAACCAGAAATTTGGCTGCTGTGTTCTGGACTCGTTGAAGTTTCCTGAGACTTTCAGTGGTAGTCCCCACATAGAGTGCATTACAGTAGTCCAGCCGGGAAGCCACTAGGGCATGTGTCATAGTGGCCAGAACAGGTTTCTCAAGAAACAGGCATAACTGGCATACTAGTTTTAATTTTGCAAATGCACTCCTGGCCATAGCTGTGACCTGGGCATCTAGGCTCAAGGATGAGTCCAGGAGCACCCCAAAGCTATGCACCTCTTTTTTCAATTGGGGGTAATCCCATCCAGTACAGGTTGCATCCCTATCCCTTTATCACCCTTTTGACTGACCAGAAGCATTTCTGTCTTGTCTGGGTTTAGCTTCAGTTTGTTCTTCCTTGTCCAGTTCATTACTGAAGCTAAGCACTGATTTGAAGTCGAAATAGCTTCCTTGGAATCCAGAGGTGACGAGAGGTAGAGTTGAGTGTCATTGGCATACTGGTGACACTTCACCCTAAAACTCCAAATAATTTCACCCAGTGATTTCATATACTGTAAATGTTGAATAACATAGGAGCCAGAACAGAATCCTGAGGTACCCCGCCGGTCAGTGGCCGTGGTGTTGAACATGAGTCTCCTAACACCACTTTCTGCATTCTCTCCTGCAGGAAGAATTGAAGCCACTGTAAGACAGTGCCCCCAAGTCCCATTTCAGAGAGACAGGTCAGAAGGATATTGTGGTCAATAGTATCAAAAGCAGCTGAGAGGTCGAGTAAGACTAAAAGGGACACAGATCCCCTATCCTTTTCCCTGCGCAGGTCATCTACCAAGGCAACCAATGCCACCTCAGTCCCATAACCAGGCCTAAAGCCAGATTGAGATGGATCCAGATAGTTTATTTCATCCAGAAACCTCTGGCGTTGCGAGGCCACAACCTGCTCTAGTACTTTAACCAAGACTGGGATGTTAGATACCAGTCAGTAATTGTTCAGTATTGTTGGATCTAAAGAGGGCTTTTTAAACAGTTTTACTATTGCCTCCTTCAAGCATGCTGGAATCCTTCCCTGTTGCAAGGAGGCATTCACTACTCTTCCTAACCAGTCTGCCAGGCCCTCTCTGGCAGCTTTTATAAGCCAGGAAGGGCAAGGGTCCAACAGATATGTGGTGACCCTCATCTCCCCAAGAGTCCTGACCACCTCCTCAGGCTATAGGGGCTGAAACTCGTCTATTAATACAGGGCAGGCAAGAGGGACAGATTTATTTATAGGATCCGGATCAATAGCAGCCAGACAGCCCAGATCTGTACTATTTGGGCTGTAAAGTGTTGTGCAAATTCTTCGCAGCAAGTTACAGAGTGGTCTGTGTTATCCACCTGTGGGTCAGCATGTAACAGACTTTTGATAATTCGGAAAAGCTCTGCCGGGAGATTCTGTGCTAAATCAATAGTGGTAGAGAAAAACAATTTATTTGCTGTTTCCATTGCCTTGGAATAAGCTTTCCAATGGCCCTTCACTGTTTCTTTATCTGTTTCAGTCTGGGTTTTCCGCCAATGCCGTTCAGCTCTATGGACCACCCTTTTCATATGTGCCAGTTCCCTAGTAAACCAAGCAGCCAGTTTGGCTGTACTTTGAGGAAGGACACATTTAGGGGCAATCCAGTCAATGGCTTTGCTCATTTCCCCATTCCAGAGATCAACTAAGGATTCAATTGAATCATCTGTCAAAGAGTTGGGAAACTCCTCTAGGGCAGCTACAAAAACATCTGGATCCATCAACCTTCTTGGACGAATTGCTTTTTGTCTGACTTCCACCCCTGTCCAGGCTCTGAGTTCCAGTGAGCCTAAAGTGCACCAGATAATGGTCTGTCCATGACAATGGGACTACAGAAAGTTCCTTTACCCAGAGGTTCCCAATATCCATACCAGGGCAGAAGACCAGCTCTAAGGTGTGGCCTGCGAATGAGTAGGGGCAGACACCATTTGAAACAGACTCACAGTTGTCATGGACGTAATGAAGTCTTCAGAAACCCCTGGCAGAGCTGAAAGAAGGCTTAACATCTAGGTAAATAAATAGAATTGCTCTGTACAAGTCTAGAGCTGGTATATTATTCCCTGATGATGGGGTGTTATGTTCCAGCTATGGAGGTTATGCAATCCCTCCCTTTCTGCCACGGTGCCTAAGCTGCCACAGCCATCAATCTTTTGGAGTGCTTCATTCCAAGGAGTCCTGGAATGACATTGGCAGTTTCCTTGGGTAACCCTTCCCTCATATTTGAGTCTAAGGGCCCCTTGGAGCAAAGGATGCCCAAAGACAGAGGCAGGACACAAGCAGCCACCTTTCCCCATCCATCTTCTGCCAGTTGCTATGCCACCATCACGGTCACCACCCTCTCTTTCAGGAGAAGAAGAAGAGATGCAGCCAGTTTTCCTACCAAACTGCTGCAGAAATGGAAGACTGGTTGCATTTGCATGCACTCGCTCAGCTGATGTGTGACAGCAGCTGTTGGTGCTCCAGCACATCATCAGCTGGTTGTCAAGATTATCCCCCGTCTCTTCTCAGTGGGGCTCCTGTGGCGTGAGAAGACATCAGATATCTCTCTGGGCAAGCTCAGTCCACCGCACCAACAGAGCAGAGCAACAGGATTCCAGCCACATGATTTCAGCAGTCTTTCAGGCCAAAGTGCTTCACAAGAGAATTAAGGTACCCGTAACACCAAGATTCCCAGTGTGATGTCGTGGATAGAGTGACAGACTAGGAATCTGGAGAACAGGGTTTGAATCTCCACTCAGCCATAGAAATTCAATGGGGGAGTGAAACTGGTAATACCACTCCTTAAAATATCTAACTTTGAAATCCCTATTATCATTGCTATAAATCAGTTCCAAATTGCCAACATAGAATAACAAGACTGA
Source organism: Phrynocephalus versicolor (assembly GCA_023846285.1). Lineage (NCBI taxonomy): Eukaryota > Metazoa > Chordata > Lepidosauria > Squamata > Agamidae > Phrynocephalus > Phrynocephalus versicolor. The sequence goes on along the minus strand of JAHTLZ010003542.1, from coordinate 62,051,962 downwards.
AAATTTCCTTCAGTAGGTTTTTGATCACAGAGCTGTTTCCAAGGAAATTCGTCCATGTATATAAAGACAGACGGTTCTCAGACCATATGTTTTTTCTACTGAAAAGTCAATAAAAGGTCTAAACCTAAAACTACATATTTCTATTATCCGTCCATTGCATGGGAGAGTCAATTAAAATACGAGGTAGCTAATAGTATTTCAAACATTTTAATACTGGCTTTCAGGAAGACATAATTTAAAAACTAAAACAATATAAAATATTTTATGTGTATTAATTTCAAAGTAATTTATCATGTTTCTCAGTGTTTACGTATGAACAAGTATACATTTTCATATGAATCAGCAATGTAAACAATTTCCTGTGAAAATTACTCCATGACATAATCACTGCAACATTACCATCAGTTAAGCTAATGTCACTTTTTGTCCTGGTTTGAAAGCTGTTCCGCTGGGCCCTCGCCTCTTCGGATTTTTAAAATTATCATAGCTAAAAGAAAGAGGGAAGGAAGGATAGAAGCACATTAACACCAGAAAGGTCAGTATAAGCAAACAAAACTACCAGTGAACGCAGAAATGCTCTCTGACTGGTTTGGCACACACATCTGAAAGTGTCAGTATTCATTTTCTTAAACTTGAGATCCATGAATCTCCTCTCTTCCATTCAGGAAAATTCAGTTTTAAATAAAACTGGGAGGGGGTGCCAAAGAGAAGGTCATGGGTGTGGCAGTTGGCAGACAATAGTTCAAGGATTTTGGCAGTGAGGTGGAGGCCAACCACAGGGCAACTGGAATAGACTGGGAGGCCTGCCCAGGGAGATCAAGTGATATAGCGGGAGCAAGGACAAAGAGAGAGGAAGACAGTGTGGAGGCATGATCCATGGACTGGCCAGTTGGTTGACCTAAGAGGCAGCCTGGGTTCGCTAGTACCGACAGAGGCACCACGAGGCCTGTCGAGGTGAGCACCAGCACAAAGTACAGAGCCAATGTAGGAGGGGGCCTGATGAACCCCACTGGCCTGCATTCAGCATTGAGTGCGGCCCCCAGGGCCAGACTCACTAGAACATGAAATCCTCCTGCTAGCCTCCCACCTTTATCTCCAGATCTTCCACTAGGCAGGTCGACGCCAACCTGGAAAGAGTCGACATTATAGCTGTAGCCAGCTTTGGATACACTGGTCTTTGGATACACTTTCACGCCATTCGCTGGCAGGAAGATGGATACTACCCACATCCTGATACAGGTGTCCAATGTCCATTGAGCATCCTGCTGTGCAGCATCATGCCTTGTTCACCTCTGATGCTTTTTTGAGTTGGTAGAGGAGAGAGGCTTCTGCCCTGATTACTGCCTGAAGCAGCCAAGGGGTAGCGACTCTTTAGTTAATAGAAGACCTCCTGTTAGTATGCAAAATAGCTAGGCCCACTGCCTATGATTGTTGATGTTTGTGTTAGGTACAATAAACAGTTGTATCTCAGCAAAAAATATTGTGTTGTGATGGAGGGGCAACAGGGGCTGCTTACAGAAAGACACAATGATCTCATCATTATAGTCAATCTGTTTCCCTGAAAATAAGACCTCCTCAAAAAATAAGCCCTAGCAGGATTTCTATGCATTTGTTAAATATAAGCCCTACCCTGATAATAAGACCTAGTGATGGGCGTGGCTATGGTGGTGTGCAGGGCTGACATTCAAGCATATTATACTTAATAAAATAAGACATCCCCTGAAAATAAGCCCTAGTGTGTCTTCTTGAGAAAAATTAAATATAAGACAGTGTCTTATTTTCGGGGAAACACAGTATAAGGCAGCAATATTGGGCAGTAGCCTGTTTGTAATCACATGGCATAATTGCACTGACTGGGGGGGGGGGAGGTGTCATTAAACAATACATTCACCAAACATGAATTAACCAGCCATGACATCTATTGTGTAATGATATGTACAGAACCTTTAGTTGGATGTGGGCTTACGCAGCTCCTCTAATCCTGGAAATGCTTGCACAACATTTCATTTCATTCAGAAATTCTGCCAATGGAATAATGGAATACTGGCTATTGTTATTTCAGGCTTTGATTGTACAACCTGGTAAAAAAGATGAAGTACTTTCTCATTTAATTATATGAAAATCTCATCAGGATGCACGTCAGTTGCAGTATTTAAGGAGTTTAAATATTAAAAACAATTCTCTTTGTGGAGATGTAACATAAAGTTGAACTTATGTAAATTTGCGAGCATTATGCCCAAGTAACAGTTGCAGAATTCCATTGTCACACTGTTACGTGATGCACATGTAGAAGTATTTTGGACATAGTACTTCGGCCTGGGTACTATTGAAGCTGCTATGTGTAAAAAGTTGAAGTACACCCAAGCTACACAATAGGAGTCTGGCAACTGTAACAGGAGTTTAGAGTATCTTCATTACAAATAAAAATGTCTATTTTTACAGAAGTTTCATGGACAAATTTTAAAGCAAAATAAATACTCTGGGGTGTATTCAGGGCTGGTAGAACAGTGGAATTCAGTGTGTTGAGTGGGCATGTAATACCACATTCCCCTGCAGTTTTAGGAGCTACCCAAAATCGTGGTATGAAAGACTGGAAAATCCTCTGGAATCAATTTTTGGGCAGCTTCTACAACTGCAGAGGCAGGAGAATGAAAGAAAGTAGTAGATCAGCATCATTCTGACCTTGGATTTAACCCCTTGCATAGTTTCTTTTACAAGATATACTTACAGTTCAGCATAATTATTCCAGTCATCCTGACTAATAGATGGCTTTGTTTTTCTAAGAGCAGTCATTAGATGAGTTTGAGTAACGCTTAAAGTTCTCTTAGTTAGTGTTAAAGAGCTATGAGCGACGTCTTCCTGAAAAACAATCACATGAAGGAAAAGTGTTGAAATATATTTAGTTTTAAAAATATTTAAATAAACTCTACTACAAAACACAAGTATATTCCCCAATGCTGCTTGAGGATCAGTTCTGACGTCATGCAAAATCACCATAAGTCTTGTTCAAAAATGTAATGTGTTCCAAATGATTAAGCAAACCATGATTTGTAATGCAATTCTTCCTATCAGACTTCATAAGAATTCCCGAGATACACTGTAGGGCTCTGTGTTACTGTACTGTTGATACAGTAACACACTGCCTCACTACTGTTAGATGAGAACTCCAAAAGGGCAATGCAGAAGTATGATCTTTGGCACACTGACAGTAGCCCAGTTAAATTTTATTGCAACCAAAATATGCGACCAAACCACAGCTCCAAGAAACCACAGACCTCTAATAACAATTTCACACAACACCACAGAAAAGCTTTCTAAACCAGGATCTGAAGTGATGCTTGAATTAAGCCAGTGTGTTCATTGTCTGAGTATTTCAAAATAGTCTCTTAGTCTGTGCTTTTTACTGCATTGCTGCAGTTGTTTCTGTTATTCCTTGTGCTCCAGAAAATCTCCAAGCAGCAGCTATACAAAAGGAAAATCAACATAAATAGTGTAATCTTCTTCCATACCCCATTTTTGCTCCTGTAGTTGGCCTTGATGGCATTGATTTCTGCCCTGAGTTGCTCTATCTGTTCTTGATTAAGTTCATGGTAACCTTCTTGTAAGGTTGTTCGTAACACTGGGGGTTGAGCGGATGCTAAATCTTTGAGAGAGATGCTGGTTAAATCGTGACTTATGGAGTTTGGTCCTGAGAAACACTGGGAACTCTGCAGAGACAAAAGGGGGAAATATAAAGCAGCAAGACTCAAAATACAATGGATCTTGTATAACAAACAGTTTGTATAACATAAAATCTGTACAACATAAAAAAATTCTGGATACAGGGGAAATTTGCTTAACAGAATTGCATATGGGGTGAATCCGTACAACATAAAAATGGTCGTGATTAGGGATTATTCTCTTTTCAATGCATTCCTATGGGAAATTTGTATAAAGGAAAATTTGCTTAATATAATTTCATTTGGAACGAATTAATTCCCTTATACAAGGTGCCACTGTAGTAGTTTTATAATTGCAGACTTTTTAACAGGTTCTAGGAAAGCTATTTGTAAAATGTAGCCAAACGTGTTTCTTTCCATTCCTTCACCCCCAATAATCTCCACTGACAGGCGGTTCTGCCTTGTTCTGTTCTGGAGGGTAGAACAGGACGGAAGCAAGAAAGAAAGATAGGGGAAGAAGAAAAAAAAAACAACAGAATTTCACCAACTGGTTATTGCTGCTGCTTTGTGTCAAAAACATGCAGCATGGGGCATCTTTTCACAATGTCCAGCTTAACTACAGGTTGTTTGAACCAGTTGAAATGTACAGCAGTTTAGTACAACAAATGGTCGTAATGAGCTTTCATCATAGTACTATATCTTACAGTTAACTTCTGTATCTCCTAGTGTCTCTCTTCTGAGGAAAATAATAAGCAACAAGATACACAGGAGTAACTCCAAGGTGGTAAGACTGATAAAGAGTATTATTCAGAATTTGTATCACCCATTGCTGTTGTTACGTGCCCTCAAGTAGCCTCCAACGCTGGTCCCGCAGCCAGATACCTAAACTGCCGAGTTATCCAGTCAGCTTATACAGACATAGATTCACAATATTGTTCTTTCCCTAGCCTTTTCATCTGTGCTGTGGTAAGGTGCGCAGGCTATTTCAGCCACTTACTATTACCATATTCAATCTAAACATAAAAACAACCTAAAAGGAATATATATGAATCTTATTTATTTATTTATTTATTTATTTATTTATTTATTTAACTTATTAACCACCCAACTTTCCCATAGGGAACAATGTGCTTGTAATGGTTTTATTAGTCATTATAGTGTTACAGTATTTTCCCTAACAAAATGCCCAAGCGGTTCTTTCAGAAAACTGAAAATGTTTCAAAGTCCCCCCCCCCCAAATCAATTATTTTTCCCCATTGCGGTGCTTTTGTTTCTCTCCCCCTAAAAACTACAGATGAAAAACTTCCTCTCAAACAAAACTGGACCAAAGGAGCAGTTTTACGTGCCCTTAGTTTGATACCACCCACACGGATTTGTTTCAGGACATTTGACCATATGCCAACTATTTTGCTTAGGGTAGAAAATTAACTCAAAATTAATGGGTGTGGGCATATGCATTTTTTTCAGTTGTTGGGAGAAAGTCTATTATGAAAAAAGCAGGCAGCTACCATTTCTGAAGCAGTTCCATTGCCAAGCTCGGATTCGTAGGAGCTCCCAAAGTAAAGACGATAGATGTTGGACCTTGGATCTTCAGGAAGTGGCTCACACATCTCGAGGGAAATCAAAGAGGGCTCCAAGGCTCCTTCTCCTTCTCCCGCAGAATCCTCGGACCCACTGCTTTGGTTTAAGAAAACCATGGAGGACAGACTGAGATCACTATCAGAGCTTGAACCAATGTCCTGGGGACAAAGGAATAACATTATAATTGGCAAAATTTTAGATTTTTTTTCCCCCCCCCCCCCCAAGGAAGCCCAGTTCCAAGCTGGAAATAGGGGAGACCTTTGTATTTGACCCAGTATTTGAACTGCCTCCACTATAAGAAAGAATGATTAATTTTAATTTGGTACACCGATGCTACTTATATGTGTCCTATAAGACTGACTGGCAGAGTAATCTTGTGTGTTGTGTTGTTACAGTCATGGCCGACTCTTCGTGACCCCATGTCCATGGAGTTTTCTTGGCAGGAATACTGAAGTCATTTGCCAGTTCCTACTCCAGGCGCCTACAGCACCTGATATTCCCTGGTGGTCACCCATCCAAGTACTAACCAGGGCCGACCCTGCTTAGCTTCTGAAATCAGGTGAGATCGGATGGGCTTAGGGCATTTAGGCAGCAGAGTAATCTTATACAGTACTAATTTCATTCCAGGACCAGAAATATACGGCTACACTAGTGGAACAACCATATCCATTGAGTGCTGAACCCAGGATGGAAGGGCAAAAACTCACTATCTGAATACATACAAGCAATAGATACAACCAGACTGCCACCTGTCATGAGCTGCTGGTGGAGGCACCTGCATGCTGACTCTATAGAGAGACAGCCAATGGTTTCACAATGATGTGCAGATGTTTCAAGCATTCACCCTATACCCACGCATGTACAACATGCAAGAGATTACCATAGCACCTCTAGTTTTTCCAGTCCCAGGGCACAACCTTTAACAACTAAACTGCCTGCCTCTAGCAAAGCACATAGAAATGGAAGGAAAAAGAGAATGTCCAGAAATATACCTATTGGGTGGGAGACTGGCTGAGAACAGACAGTTGTCCTGGAACAAGGTTAAATCTTATACAGGGAAGGAGGGGCTATTTTGCCAAGCAAATAAGTAGCTTCCTGCATAGATCCTATGGCTGTGAAACAGCTGGTGTGGATTTGGTTTCACCAGAGATAACAGCCTTTAATCTCAGTTTGCATCCCAGGAAAACAACCACCCCTACACCATGTCAGAGGCAAATGACAGGGAGTTCCTGAGCCTCAAATCCCTGATGGAATAATCACAGAGCTGTCCCAACTATTACAACAGTTGGCACATTTTGTTGCCACGTTCCATCAATCATCACTTTCTGTCATGGTGATGTACCTTTTGTTCTGCCACAGGTCAGCCAGGACACTCTGACTATAAGGAAATTATGTAAACGCCAACGTACTTACCTGTGGCAGGGATGATCCCAGGTTAGCATGTACTGCCTCCAACTGGGCATTGTACAGCAGAGCTTTCAGGTCGGCTCCTGTGAAATGCTCAGTTTTTTCTGCCACAGGCTGAAAATCCACATCATGTGCCAGGGGAAGAGAATGACTTAGTGCTTTTAAAATGTCAAATCGGGAGGCCTGGGGGAAAAAAATTACAAGCAACCCTCTTACTAAAACCTTAGTTTTTTTGGCCTGGGTGCAATACCTAACATTTTGTTCTCAGTCTGTCTTGTGATCTAAGCACATGGATGGGCCCAAAATAGCACGTGAAAGGTCACATTGAAGTAAACAATCTGTTTTCAGTGGGAAGAGCAGTCTCTTGAATGTTCCACTTTTGAGCATCTTCCATCATCCACAGGGCAGTTGCTGCTCACTTTTTATTCATTCGGCAAGATTCTGAAGAACCTGAATTCTGAATCCACTACTACATGCTGCGTTTCCCCCTCCTTTCTTATATTTGCAGAAGATATGCAGAACACCCAAAGGCAACAGCATTCAAGTAGGTAGAGATCAGTGATAAAGGCAATCGCATCTCAGACCAAGCTGTCCAGCTCCCCTAAATTTTATTTATTTATTTATTTATTTATTTAATTTTTATACTGCCTGTCTTCCCAGGGAACTCCGGGCGGTTAACAATAAAGGTTAAAAGAACCAGTAAAACACAAAGTAACATCCGCAAAAACTGAGAGGAAAGAAAAAACATTAAAAAGAAAAAAAGGAGAAAACAAAACAATAATAAGTAAAAATCATTCACAAGAGGCATCAAAAACAGGGGGGAAATGAATTAAATTAAATTAATGATTAAATTAAATTAAATGAGGAAGTACCCATATTTTTCCATCTATAAGAGGCCCCCATGTATAAGATTTCCCCATTTTCCAACCCAAAATTACAGTTTCACAACCGCACGGTTCCCTCTTTGATTTACTTACTTCCATGCCTAAGACAGCCCTCTATTTTAGTCTTAATAATTTTAGACAAAAATATTGTCTTACACACAGGAAAATTCTGTAACTGAGTTGCCTGAACTGAATTCACACAGAAGAACGAGTCACCCCTGAACCTTTCTTACCATTTTAAAATTGCTACAATGCTTGGTTTCTTTACCTGATCAGGAGGTGGACAGTACAGACACTTATCCAACCGACCAGGCCTCAATAGAGCAGGGTCAATCAAATCAGGACGACTGGTGGCTGCTAGGACATAAACTCCTGAGGAAAGGGGGAAGTATTTGTTACTTAAAAACCAGCTGAGGCCAAAATCCTACTGGAATCACACAGCATAAAAAAGCAATCACGTATGCAGTGTGGGTGATCTGGCGCACGATACACAGCCAGTAAATGCCGAACAGGACTGAATATTTGCGCAATGGTCCAGGTGGAATCAACATGAAAAGAATTACCTTCTAAGCCTTCTACTCCATCTAGCTGGGTCAGCAGTTGGTTTACAACTCGGTCAGTTACGCCTGTGTTATCGTGACCTCTCCGAGGCGCAAGAGAATCAAATTCATCAAAGAAAACTATGCAGGGTTTGGCTGCCTGTGCTCTGTGACACAACACAATTAAGGAGAAAGGAATGAATTTGTCTCTGCCAAGAACGAACATGTGATATCACCATCTTTGCTCTTCTGCACCTCTCCGACACATACCCACTCAGACTGCTTCTTCGTATTACTTTCTAGCAAATCCAGTCACTATTTTTAGTACTGGCCATGAAAGCAGAACCTATCAATCAGCCATACCACAAATCCAGATCCAACCTGTTAAATACATCGCGGACTGCTTGTTCACTTGCTCCAATGTATTTGCTGAGCAGTTCTGGTCCCTATAAAATACAACAATAAGCCCAGTCTTAACAAAAAAAAGGACTTTATATTATCTGAATGTATAATGTAAACACAATTACTTTACTGTACTTGAAAAGAGGGTGAACTAAAATGCAGAAAGGGGAGAAAATGAACTATCCCTTTTTATTGTGGTAACATCTGAAACATGACCAATTATATGTTTTCCAAGTAACAAGGATTTTGTGTATCCTGAACATATGACTGATCCAGATACTTAAATTTATAATCTGTCAGTGTCACAATAATACACTCTATTAATGAGCATAAAAGCAAGCATAATTAAGTCATCAAAGCCTATTATGCTGTAAGCTAATACTGTAAATCTATGACAAAGTTGATGCTCCTTTCCCCAAGAGAGTAACGTACACACAATAACTAGACAGAATTTCTCAAAACTCTGCACGTATCCCAATAAATCTTTCTCTCTGTTAACAAAACAACTTTTTTTATCCAGAAAATACTTCACTAAGTGGAAAAGTGGTGATTTCCAAAAACCTTTGTCTCTCCTGTTATCTCCCATATTGTTCCAAAGCATCCCAAAACTCTGGAATAGGTTTTGAGAGAAGAGAAAATCAGCACAAATTGACTCCCGCCTGCTTTCTATTCATGGTAGAGTTCACTGAATCAAACAGCTTCCGTCAGCAGAGGGAATACTGATGGATACAATTCTGGGAACAGATTTGGTACTGTATGATTTTGCTTATGAGCTGCTGTTGCATTCAGAGATGTTTCTATGTCAGAATTATACATGAGGCACACAAACCCAACCATAATTCAAGATGCACTTAAGTGCCAGGTACAAGAGCTTCTGAGACACTATAGGTGTATCTATTTTAATTTATTATTGGAAGTTGGCCTGTGCTACACATTTTAATATTTTTGGATACTTAAATTATTTGTGACCAATTTAAGTTTGTTACCTTGATGCTGATAAAATTCATTCCACTCTCCCGAGCAATTACCCCTGCTAATAATGTTTTTCCTGTTCCTGGAGGCCCGTATAGTAAGATTCCTGTTCTCTGGCGAATGGGCAGGTTTGCAAATAATTCTGGATACTGAAAATATAAAGTAATCAGACACTGTATCTGATTACAAAAACATATGGTTTCTTATAACTCACTGGAACAGTATTGTACTTTGTTCTATTTATTCATAAAAATGGTTCTCCTTTCTTACAGTTATTGTACCATAATTACTAAAATATCAGCTTCACATATCAGTTCTGGCAAAATTTACATCTGTAATATAACCAGTCTTTTCATCTCTTTAAAATAAGATCTTGTAAATTCTCTATGATTGTGCTTTTTAAGGAATGCAGCTGATGTGTCTACAATATTTAAGTACACTAATATTTTCATAAGGCTTGTATTTTACTCAAGATATTCTGCATTTGTAGGCTTTAGTCTAGACATTTGGAAAGCTGCAAACTGATAACAGTTAAAGTGCCACTGCTTACTCATTAATAGAAAAAGACTGCAAAACACACCTACATTGATAATTTTACTTCTATAATTCTCTTTATACCAGCATCAAACCTTTTTGTTCCATATGACAGATATGATAGATACAGCAAGAAATAAAATCTATGTGCATGTTATATGCCCTGTCAAAGTGAGGATTAAAGAATATATGAATTTGGTGGACAATCAGACACTTCTCTTTCTCTCATTACATCTGTCACATGGTGGCCTGGTATCTCTTTCACACTAAGCATGGATTCTTAATAGTTTGACATATCCAGACTGGATAATTCTGCATTAATAGATAACTGAAATGAATGACAAGTCACCAGAGGTGTGCATCCATATAATTATCAACATATGACAAACCCAGTACTGTATTAAGAAATTATTTGAGTTTTTAAAATTATTTAGTCTTATTGTGTGGTCACAGATCAGACAACATTTGTTTATAAATAAAACATAAAAAGTACCTTTGCAGGTAACTGGATAGTATCTATAAGTACTTGCTGTATCTCCTTAAGGCCCCCAATTCTGTCCCAGCCAATATCCTGAGGTTTATGGAGGTTAACGTTTCTCAAAGATGTTGGGGTAAAACCTTGTAAAGCTTTCTGAAAATCCACAGCTGATAGAACCAGATCTGTTAAAATGGATAAAGACATTGACTTTGTGATATTTTGCAGAATGGCATGGTACGACGCATTATGCACTAGGCCAGGCATGTCCAAAATTTGGCCCTCCAGATGTTGTGGACCACAACTCCCAAAGTCTTTTGTCATTGGCAATATAGGCTTGGAATTCTGGGAGTTGTGGTCCAAAACATCAGGAGGGCCGAAGTTTGGACATGCCTGCACTAGGGCCACACTCCAGTTGGCATCAACAAGCGTGGAAGAGTGTTTCTGCCAGCCTCTTGCTTGCATGGACATGCCCTTCAATCAGTCATGTACCAACAGGTTTCTGGCCTAAATGTTTGGAAACATTTTAAAATGAATCCTCATCCCAGTGAATCCCCAATCAACAGCCATGTGGAGAATCTTTCCCAGGATGCTTTGCATTGGCATCCATTAACAGTAAGCGAGAAGATCACATAGCAGGCGAGGAGAGTTTAACACATTCACACTGCACTGAATTATGTCAAGGTTTAGATATGCTCAAATACTATGTTGCACTTTAGGTGGTAAGACGCCTTTTGATTGGCTAAAACTGCGTGGTTTGATCAAGTTCTCAGGCTAAAACTCACACATGCGCAGAAGCATAGTTATGAACTAACATTCTTGGGCATGCTCAGTAATGTTAAGATTTAGACAAAAATGTGGGAATTTAATCCCGGGAAGCCTTAACGTATAAGGCTTGGATAGCTGGGAATCCTCCCATGGAAGCCTGGATCTGCAAGGCTTCGAGAATTGGGAACCCACAAAAGGCTTGGCCGGCAAGCCCAATGAGGGTTGGAAACAAAGGAAAAGAATAAAGACTCCAACACGTGTTTCTGGTGCAAAATAGAGCAGCTTCTCTCTTTCTCGCTGCACCCAGCAAGAGCCTTTATTGAAAACAACAGGACTACAATTCCCAAGTCACCTTGCGGCGGTTTCTTAACGAATCACAAACTTACACGATTGCTCAATGTCCAAATAAGGGTGTTTCTTTGTCTAAATCTTAACGCTACTGAACATGCTCAGGAATGTTAGCCACAACTATGCTTCTGCGCATGTGTGAGTTTTAACCTGAGAACTTGATCAAACCACGCAGTTTTAGCCAATCAAAAGGCATCTTACCACCTAAAGTGCAACATAGTATTTGAACATATCTAAACCTTGACATAAGTCAGTGCAGTGTGAATGTGTTAAACTCTCCTCGCCTGCTATGTGATCTTCTCGCTTACTGTTAATGGATGCCAATGCAAAGCATCCTGGGAAAGATTCTCCACACAGCCATACATCATAAACCATATGCAAAGGTACCCTTGCACATGGATTATGATATATGGCTGTTGATTTGGCATAACAGTAAAAGCCACTACAAAAGGAGAGTTCGAGTTGCAAGATAATCCATAATGTTCAGTTTCTGATGGACCCTAATGCCTGGATTTGACATAAACTGCAAGAAAACGCAAATGAAAAAAACCTTGCAATCCCATATGAGATAGGAGTTGCAATAATAAAACATTGATAAAACTAGGGGTTTACAGAGCTCTGTTAGCTATTCCAGGGCTGTTCAACTTTGAACAGGCCAAGGTCTACTTTTTCCAGCCCAAAGTGCCTGAGGGCTACTACACTAAAATCTCTACTTACGAATTTTATTGTTCCAAGCACATGCTCATAAGTAAAAACTTTTGTAAGTAGAGCAGTGGTTTCCAATAGGAATGCATTGAAAACCAATTAATCTCTTCTGAAGGGAACAGATTTCATGGCCCTTGAATTGCCCTGCTAGGCTGAGACAGTGGGCTGGCAGACCCAGAACTTTGCTAGGACAGTGGTGGTCCTTGTGATGGGGGAGAGAGTGGTGGAGAACTTATCCCCTCATTTTTTAATTGATGGCCGGCGGGCTACTTTTGAACCCTGCGCGGGCTACCAGTAGCCTGCGGTCTACCTGTTGTGCAGGCCTGAGCTATTCCTTATACTCCTACATAGCTGAATGGAAGGGAATATTATGTGATGAACAAGACCCATGGAGTTGGCAGATTCATGGACTTGTAAGTGGTTCCCTGTGTAACCCCAGATGTAAGATTGAAGTGCAGGACATGTCACACATATAGCAACCCATTACTCGTCTAGAGAAGAGAATCAAGTGATGCAGGAGGGCCAATCCAGTTCTATAAGCAAAGTGAAAGGCCTTAAAGCCGGTTGCATTCCCAAGCCTAGGCAACCCATAGCTTGGAGAAATACCTAATCTCTGCTTTCTGTGACCCCAAAACAAAGCTTTCAATCACTCTGACTCCAACTTGCCTCTCCTGCCCTTGGATTTCCTAGATCCAAACTACTACTCACACAGAAAAGACGTTAAAAAAACCTATGAAACTGTGGAAAAATAAGAATGGTCCCAAGAACATTATGAAATATTATTATGGTACATACCTTCTTTTTTACATGCCCCTTGGTGAGAAACACATGCATGTATGGCACGGTCAACTAGCATGGACAAGTCTCTAGCTACAAATCCTTCTGTTTCCTTCGCAATTAGATGGAGATCAAGCTCACAGGCCCTGTCTACGCTGCTGTCAAGTTTATTTTTTACTATGGACCGGAGTATTTCCCATCTTTGTGTCTGAAAAGAAAAGCACACAGCAACTTTATTTGCAGCTACAAAAAAAACCAAAAAAAAAACCACTGCAGCTAGATCACCTTTCAAAGTACAGTGGAACATTGATATTTGACTTGCAGCAAGAAGGGGCCTGTTTGACTTGAGTCGCAGGCTTTGACTTACATCTCGGAGCCCCAGCGGCAGCCACAACCCAGCATCGCGGCTGCGGCCTCCAAACTGCTCCTGCCTTCTTCCCCTCCTCCGGCAGCGGCGGCTTCGGCGAGGCCAGCTCAGAGCACCTGGAGCTGGTCCTCGGCCTCACCGAAGCCGGCGCTGCTGCCGGAGGAGAAGAAGGGCCGGGAGCTCGGGGCTGGCCTCGCTGGTTAGACACTCGGCTCAGTCTTGTAAAAAATCTGGCTGCAGAAGTCTGGTCCACAATGGAAGCATTTTAGTTGGGGAGCTGTACAGTTGTGGGACTCTAATGGTAAGCATAAAGTTGTTCAGAACTTGGAACATCAGGTTAAAAATCAGTAAAACTTAAATGTTAGACATTGTTGCTATGAACATCAAAAAGTGGAGGCATATAATTTGTGGACTATAATTCCACTGCCTCCTCCTCTCTTTGAAGAGACATTTCATTTACATCCCCAGAAGGAATCTCCTATCCCAGTCAAATTTGTGTTAAATTGTTGTTTTCGGGGGTCTTTTTCATCATCTAGAACAGATTAATCCGCTTTCCCATTACTTTCTATGGGAAACGTTCATTTGACTTAAGTCATGTTTGACTTAAGTCTAGACCACTGGAACGGATTAATGACGTAAGTCAAGGTTCCACTGTAATCTGAAGGGCCTATTTATGATAAAATACATATGTGGGTATGCATCATATTTTACATCCAGTTCTTAATCAGTTTCTTGGAATTAAATCCTGATATTTTAAGCATTTTCACTAAGTGGCAGTTTATTGCTTTTACCTGATTTGGAGCATGAATATGCTGGAAACATTGAAATATATGTATTCCTTGGGCCGAAACGAGGGAAGAATGTAGTGACTGTTCAGATAGGCTTGTGGTGATGACTGCAATCAAGCTATGCATAGAAGTAACTTCTTTGATCATATCTTTCAAGACTAGAACCAGAAAAACAAAGTAGCCTTTTACACATTGATGCTCATATAGAAAACCAACTACAGTGGTGCCTCAGATAACGACAGTAATTCGTTCTCCGAGGTTAGTTGTTATCCAAAACACATCGTTATCTGAAACGCAGTTTCCCATAGGAATGAATGGGAAACCGTTTAATCCGTTCTGGAGCCTGGGAAAAAGGCACAGACACCTGTTTTTTTGCTCAAAACTCTTTAAAAAGTGCACTTTAAAGGTACAGATGCAATTTCACCTGGGATAACTTTTTTACTGATGCATGCTGGAAATTCATTATCTGAGGCAGTCCATAGGGAAAATTCGTTATCCAAGGCAGCACATAGGAAGATTCTTTATCTAAGGCAGCCCATAGAGAAAATTCGTTCTCCAAGGCAGACCTATACCTAGGAATTGCGATTCGTTATCCGAGGCAGCCCATAGGGAAAATTCGTTATCCGAGGCATCCCTATACCCGGAAATTTGCAGTTGTTATCCGAATTATTCATTATCCAGGGCAGTTGTTATCCGAGGCACCACTGTACACCAATTTTTAACGGGCAGAAACCAAATCTTCTTTTGGTGGTTCTCTTTTGGAGAGCCCTGTGGCGCAGTGGTTAAATGCCTTTACTGCAGCTAAAACTGTGCTCAGAATCTGGGGTTCAATCCCAGGTAGCTGACTCATGGTCAACTCAGCCTACTATCCTTCCGAGGTCGGTAAAATGAGGGGGGGGGCAATGTGTAGCCTGCATAATTAAATTTTAAACCACCCAGAGACTGCTTGAGGCACTATAGGGTGGTATATAAGCAGGACACTTTGCTTTTGATTGTTATTTCAATGTACTGTATAATCTATTCCAGTAAAATGAAACTGGCATAGAATATTAAAAGTTTGTTCGCATCTGCTCTATGTAACCCAGGAAGTAACATTCACCTATATTTAGAATTATTTAAGTGCAATAAACTAGAATATTTGCACTAAACTTGGAAGACACTCTCTGTAACCTGAAAGTATCCTATAAAAGATGGAATCCTATTGCAAAAGGTGCAATGCTTAGCCACGTCACATGACACAGTGTGTAACAAACAATTACCGTACTATGTACATTTCTTAACTTACACCAATTTGCTGGCAAATGAATTTACAGCTATTTGCCTTTTGCATAATTGCACAACAGGCTTTCAGCTGCTGTGTTAAAATATGCTATTAAGGTGCTGGATTCTGGTGTTGCTATTGGCAAATGTCACTTTGAGTTCCACAAGAAAGGCAGAGATAGATGAATATAGGTAATACAGAAGCAGAGCAAATAGTTATGAATTGTATTACTGGTATTTAGAAGAGGTGACAGGTCTAAAAACATTTTATTAAGTTCAGGGTTCAGCCTACAGGGAAAAAGCACCCCAAAAACATCAGTACAACAACTAATTTTGCATAAATTGCAGCCTCAGTATATCATATATTAAGAAAATTATTATATTTAAATTGCTGACTTTTTAGTGATTTCATTGGTTTACACAAGAAATTCATTAACAGCAGTACAAGCCCTCAAACCAGAAATAAAACATAATATTCTGAAAACATGTGGACTGGAACGTCCTGCTGGCCAACATTGTCCCTGATGCATCTTTTTGCCTGTTTCTCTTCATTTAAGAACACATTCTGATCTGTCCAGAAGAGATATAAGGCATCAAAGAGAAAAGGTTTCAAACTAAAGAACACCCATGTTAAAAAACTAATAAGCAATTCAGTAGCAGGTAAGTAGCAGGATATTACCATGAGCAAGGCGAGTGCTCTGAACTGCTTCCGGACTGTTCTCGTGCTCTGGAGCAACAGGAACTCCAACGATATGGTCAAGATCATCTAAGAGAACAACAGATGGCTGCCTCCAGGCTGCCTCTAGAAAAGCCTCTTCCAGTTTCTTCCGTATGTTTTCTAATCGTTTTCCTGAAACACAAATACACAATGGGGGCAGTGAGCCATCGGAAACAGAGCAGGCTCCAATGGAATCTATTGTAAGATTATGGAGAACGTTAAACTCTTATACCAATTGCATTTGGATTAGACAAAAAGTTATTACTGTAGATTATTACCATATATGGCATCCTCAAGAAAGTTTTAACATGTAAGTGGAAGGGCTAGGACAGGATGGAGAACGTGGATTAGACCAGGGCTGTTCAACTTTGAACAGGCCAAGGTCTACTTTTTCTGGCCCAAAGTGCCTGAGGGCTACTAGACCAAAACCTCTACTTAGAATTTTATCTGTTCCGAGTACGTGCTCATAAAAACTTTTGTAAGTGGAGCAGCGGTTTCCCATAGGAATGCATTGAAATCCAATTAATCAGTTCTGCGCCGTGACCGTTGAACTGCCCCGCTTGGCTGAGACAGTGGGCTGGCAGACCCAGAACTTTGCTGGGGCAGTGGTGGTCCTTGGGATGGGGGGGGAAGGGGTGGAGAACTTTTTTATTGATGGTCGGTGGGCTACTTTTGAACCCTTCACGGGCTACCAGTAGCCCACGGTCTACCTGTTGGGCAGGCCTGGATTAGACAAAACAGCTAAATTCCAAGTCTTGCTCTAAGGATTAAAAAAAATCCTAAAAAGAGGAAATAATTTTATATAATAAAAATACACAACTGAACCAATACCTCTTAAAGCTTTACAGTCCACTACTTCTACATGGGCATCCAGTTTATCAAATGCTTCTTTACAGATGGCCTTAGCGACTGTTGACTTACCACTCCCCTGAAAAATAAATTAAATTGGGATAACCATCTTATGAAATGTGAATCAGAGAAGAATCATAGTCTGTGTTTGTACTAAGGGAATGCATGTAGAATAAAAGCTACCCAAAATTTATTCCCTATGCAATTCAATTAGTCACTGAATCAAAAATGTGCAAGAATCCTGTATCCTTGGAACTTTATGAGCACTTCCTTAGCAAAGACTAGCCAGTCTGGAAAGAAGCAAGTTGTACTTAGTTCTCATATTGTTATGTGCCACCAAGTGAAAACTGAGTTATAGTGATCTCAATAGGACTTAATAGGGTAAGTGATGTATTTAAGGTGTTGTTTTACAAGTTCTGCCTCCCAAGTGAGTTTCAGTGGTTAAGTGGGAAATCAACCCCAGAGTTTCTGAGTCATACTCCATCACTCTGTCTGCTATATAACATGGGGTATGTAGCTCTCAACCCATAGTTTCATAGGAACTCTTGTTTTCCTCTCACCTCCCAATGGAGTTACTTGCCATGAATGAAGGCTGTTATACAGGCAGAAGGTAGGGAACATGCTATGATTCTTTATTATATATAGACATTTAAAACAGCTTAATACATGACTTAGACAATTTCTATAACCAGAATCCAACTTCTGATTTATTTCTGTGTAAGTAAGATAGCATTAATTTGAGGTGTTTGTGAAGATTCTCAGTCATCCAGGTGAGGTTCTCTGGAAACTGAGTCATGGCAACTGAACTTCTTGCCCAGTTGCCATGACTCAACTTCCAGATTAAGTTGGGGTGGTGAATCATTGCTAGCTAAGAGAGTGCCAGCTGCATTCCTGGGCATGTGCATAATTAAAAAAACATCAGCAATTGGTTCTGGCCCCTCTTATATACATATTTTGCAATGCCTGAAAGTGAAAAAGATCACACAATTCCACAATTTTATTTAAGCTGCACAGTTTTCACTGCAGCATACAGAAGCAACCCCATGGCAACCCATTGTACAAAATGGACTACTGTACTAACAGAAACCAGTATGTTCTTGGTACAAAAGAAGTACGCAGGATTTACCTTTGCTCCAGTCATGAGGACACCTCCACTGCACAGTCCTACAGACAGAGGGGCTAACTTCCGAGACAACGGTCGTCCCAAAAGGCTGTGTGATATGAAGTCGAACGTGGATAATCCTATGCCATCTACTCCTCTGCAAAGGAAATTTTCACAGGATGACTTACCAAATAATGATTTGGCAAACTAAATCAAGTTTCTTTTCTTCCTAATCACGTTCAATATTATAAAATCAAGTGCTAGCTATATTAAGGGCTCTTGTGGATACCTATTTAATGATAGCTTTTTTATTGTGAAACAACTGAAAGTGATTTATTTGTAGAGCTCTTGATTTGTAAGCATTCCTGTGCATTATTCCTGCACCTTCATGCCACACATAACTGTGCAACGTCTTGGTCATAGTGCTTAAAGAAATGATGTTTTAACTTGACATGCACTTTGCTGCAGCTTGTCGCATGTGGGTTATGCTCAGTTAAATTAACCAGTCAAATACAACCAGTTAAATTAATCAACTCAGTACAGCCGTAACAGAAGACAATGGTGTGAATCTAGCATTTACGCATGTTACTAGGTAAGAATTTGATTCACTTATAAATGCAGTGCTGCTTGCTACCTGCATTAGTAAAACTAAATGCATATTTAAATCTCAATCAGATGAGATTCCAAATATCATAAAATTTAATATTCTCTTTAATTAAATCATCATCTATAGTTCAGTCAGCATTTTATATGGTGTAATATGTTTTACCTCCCCACTGCCCACCTTTTAAATTATTGTCTGTTTCTCTTAATCTGCAAGGCCACGAAAATGTCTCACCCTAAAGAGTTCAGACTCGGCCATAGAGACAACGCATCATAAATTGATTGTTCATTATTATCATTGGTTTCTGAAGTTACAGGATGCATCAGAACCTGAATGAAAGAAAAAACATTAAACTATTTCAAAGTGGAGAAAGCCAGAAATAAAAACCTTTCTAGGATGCAATCCTGGATCTACTTACCTACGGTAGTACTAAACCTTACTGAATGCACTGGAACACATACAGCCTCAGGCTGTTAGAATGTGCAGGTGGGAAGAGAAATACTGACGTAAAGGTCTAGGGAAGATTATTCTGTTATCACACCCAAATGTTGATGTCAGACTAGATTTAAACAGTTAAGAATTGCATGGAAGTAATGTGGCTCTCAAAAATCAAAAGAATGTAAGGAGCCTGCTTAGAATAGAATAGAATAGAATAGAACAGAACAGAATAGGTTCGTTCTGTAGACATATTTAAATGTGGCAGAAAAACAACTCAAACCACACTACCAAATAAACAATATTGCATGGCTTTCACTTTGCACTGTATTATGATTCCCTTCATGCTAAGGTTGTCACCTTGTTATTTTTATATTGAAAGAGTGCTCATTAAAAATATAGAAAATAAATATTAGAAAATAAGCATACTAAAAAAATCAGACGATTACAAGCTCATTTTGAAGTGTGGGTATATGGGAGAGTATTCACAATCCATGATATGGAAAAACTGTGATGAAATTTAAGTAGAAGCAGTCATCTTAACACCCCCCCCCCAAATTTCATGCTATAAAGATCCAATCAAGAAAAATAAAAATAAATTAGAATTTAATAAACAAAAACACACTGTTTATAACATTTAAGCTATTGGATAACTGAAATAAGTGATATTTACTTGTATGTTTCCTTTCTGCAGCAAGCTAGGATGCAAGATGAAAGTATTATTTGTTTTCTCTTCTTCATTGTCAGAAGAAACTACACTGAGCACAAAGTCTTCCACACCTTTCAAAACACAATAGACATGTCAATTTGCATATGATGTCAAAGCATACTTGCCATATTTTAAGATTTGGGAAATCCTGTATCATGTATCATCTAGCTCAGGGGTGTCCAAACTTTTTGCAAGAAGGGCCCGATTTGGTGACGTGAAAATGTGTGGGGGCCATTCAGCCACATTTGGCCCCCGGGCTGGACTTTGGACAAGCCTCTAGGACAGCGGTTCTCAACCTGTGGGTCCCCAGATGTTCCTGGACTGCAACTCCCAGAAGTCTTCATCACTAGCTGAGCTGGCCAGGATTTCTGGGAGTTGCAGTCCAGGAACATCTGGGGACTCACAGGTTGAGAACCACTGCTCTAGGACATGCAAGGAGGAAGGGAGGATGCTGCAGCAATGGAGCCATGGCGGGTAGGCAGTGCAGGGGCTGTACTGAGTTAAGGCTTGCTTGCAAACTGGAGCAATGCTTGCAAACCAAGGCAAAATTTTACTAAAAATATTGCTTGGTTTTCAATCCAAGGTACTGGTAAACCAAGGTACCACTGTATAGTATAGTATAGTCACAATCACAGCTGAGGAACTGTTTTGCTTACCATCTTTAAGAGACAGCTGTATATAGCTGGTGACTCCTATTATCAAAGGAAAGTTGAGGTAATCCTCTGTCCACAAATGAAAGGCGTTTTTAATATCATCTTCACTGATATCTTTATGCTAAAAAGACAAGATGAAGAGGACTGTTATTTCAGCAGGTCTTCAAAATTATTTTCACAAGGGTTCACTCAAGTGAGGGCAGTAATACTCAAAAAAGTTATTGGATGAATCCTGTTGCTGAGAGCACTGAGTCACACAAATAGGCCCATTCAATCAGTGCCGTTGAAGTTCCCAAACAATAAATAGATGTCAAGATGCATGAAAAGTCTTAACAAATCTTAAGCCCCTATAAACTCACCAAAGTCTTTTTGGGATGTAGCTTCAGATACACTGGGATTTTAGGATCTGAATTAACCGAGGAGATTCTGACAGCCGCATGCATTTCTACACGTAACCTCCGCCTCAATTCTTCAGGCATCTGAAATAGAGTTAACATAAAGAAAAAAGGTCAAAGAAGGTCAACATTCCACAAAAACTGTCATGTTCAAGAAATGAAACTTATTTGTGCAACTTAAGAGTACTGTAGCTTTAATGTTCCAAACACTACCAATTATATAAAACGTTACCAGTTTTGGACATAGTTAGGGGAAACCTGTGCCTCATTTTGGTCAGAATTGTATTTCACAACTTATGTAAAGACAACAATGTAATTAACAACTCATGTATGCTGCCAGGTGTTCCAGCAAAAGTAACTGGCATACTGACTGAGGAAACCTCTAACATCTTTATATTTAAGATAGACATATTAAGCAACTTGAGGAACTTCCATTTGCAGGGAATATACATTTTAAAAGAACTCAATATATATTTAGAAATAGAAATGGTTTACAATTCAGAACTTGGGTTAGGGAATAATCTCTGCTCAAAGAAAGTCCAATGAAATCAAAAGGACGTGTGCCCCCAAACTGTCTGGGAACACAAATACATTGTCAAGGGAACAATCGTAAAACAAGTGTCTCAATTAAGATGGCAAGTCACAAAACCTTCACTTCCCAGCAACCCATCTTTCTTTCACAGCCAAATATCCCCCTACGCTCCAGTTCTTCCACGAGGACAGAGACATTTGGAAAGGGACAGGTCACAAAGCAACAGATAAAATCTAGTGCTCTTTGACAGTCTTCCCTTGAGACCTAATGAAATGAAATTCTATCTGTGTTTAGCCAAAATTGGGACAAGATTTCAAAGATCAGCCTAATTAGTTGAAACAATAATTATCTATTTTTTATTCCAAATCTGGGGGTGGGGTGGGGGACACCAAGCCAGAAGAAAACAGACAGGGGGAAACATGCAAACATTTTGCACATTCTCTTCTCACCCACTGTTTCTTTGCTTCACTATTTGTTTTGCATCTTCTGCCTGGCAACGGTTCTCTGCTCCTCCTCACCCACAAGCCACACTTTATCCTCTACCTCTCCTTCTTTTAGAGGGCACTCCCCTTCCACCTCTGTCCCAGGCACTTAAGTTTTCTGATCAGCTGCTCATATGCCAAGCTCAGCCTGGAACAGAGCTACAAGAGGAAAGCAGACAACAATGGTATTTGTCTTCTCCTTTCACTTCTACAGACTGTTCTAGCCTAGATCAGGGCTGTCCAAATATGAACAGGCCGAGGTCTACTTTTTATTGCCTACGACACTAATAACTCTACTTAAAATTTTATCAATTCCAAGCACATGCGCGCAAGTAAAAAATAAACGTGTAAGTAGAGCAGCGGTTTCCCATAAGAATGCATTGAAATCCATTCCCTCCGGAACGGATTGATTTTCAATGCATTCCTATGGGAAGGCTGACCATGAACACACTTGCCTTGCACCCGCTCGATCATCTGGCCAGCGGGGGAAGCAGGGAATCCATGCCATGGCCCTTGAACTGCCCCGATTAGCTGAGACAGTGAGCTGGCAGACCCAGAACTTTGCTGGGACAGTGGTGGTACTTGGGATGGGGGAGAGATGGGTGGAGAACTTATCCCCTCACTTTTTAAATAGATGGCCGGCGGGCTACTTTTGAACCCTTCACGGGCTACCGGTAGCCCACGGTCTACCTGTTGGGCAGGCCTGGCCTAGATCAATAGCCCAGGTTCCACTTTCACCTTGAGAAATCCAGATGCTCTTTCCTCATTCCCTTCTCAGTTGCACAGACTTGTCAAGGCTGAGATGGCTCCACTTCTGAAGCGGAGAATTGAGCACAGGAGGGGTACTATTGCAACTGCAAGCACTTCCACTAGGAAACCTAGCAGCAGAGCTTCTTATCAGATAAATAAATTGAAATGTGCTAATCACTGTGGAGCTTCTCAATGTTTGACTCAATATGTAAACAACTGGGTCATTTCTACTGGAGATTTTTAAAATTGGACTAACCCAAACTTTTCCAACATGTAATTGCTCCACATGGTTATTGGACATTATGGCATTTTTCAGATCCTCAAATCCATTCCATATTATTTGTACAACAGAAGTCTCACTGGATTTTAGACTTGTACTATGGCTGGTTTGTTTTTGGTCTTCTGTGTTGATCATCTGCTTTTCTTTCTTTGGTATTAGATTCTCCTTTGACTCTTGATGCTGCTGTCTTGGAGAAAGTAGTCCAGTAATCAACCCATAAGAGACTTTGATATTGGCTTCTAAAGCAGGACATTCTGTATTCCATGGAAAAACATGAACGGTGTTGCATTTCAGAAATGCAGATGTTGTCCATGGGCCTTGCAGACTAGGAGGCTGAGGCTGACATACTCTGAAAATGGAATCCATGCAAATCAGGTTTAAGAGGCTGTCCTTAACAGCATTCATCTCCCCAGTGTCATAAGAAGTTTCATGTTTCTTGTGAGAACCATAAGAAAAAATGTTTCCAATTAGATTCCAAATATTTGGCAAGACCTTAGTACTCTTCGGTGCTTTTATGTCTGCTGTTTGTTCTTGGACTCGCATATTTAAATTAGTCTCTTTGGCACCTGACTTGCTAACAGTTTCTCTTGGATCCAGCTTGGTTTTCGGAACGTTGTCCTGCAAAATGTCTCTTTTCAAAAAAGGTGATATGCCTTCTCCATGATTATGCATTTTAGGGCGTATGAACAGTTCTGTCCGAGCTTCAAGTCGTCCATAAAGAGCAGCTGGTTTTAAAGTTACTGGAATTAAAGGAGAAATCATTAATAAACATGCCATATTCCAATTATTCCTATAAAGCTACAGAAAGGCTTGCATAATGACTTACCAATCTGTATATATATACAAGTATGGCGCTCAACCCATACTGGGAAGACAGCTTTGGAAAACACTATTCGAATTTGATCAAGAAGACTGCTTTCAAGTGATGAAGCATGCAGCTCCTACAACAATTTAAGAGAAGATTAGAAAACACTTAATAATACAAATCATCTTCTTGGGGTAACATACAAAACCTGATTTGAACCATATGCACTGTATACAAAACTCCTGTATGTAATATTAGGCTGAGAAACAGAGGAAAGGGGAATGAAGGTCACTAACATGTTTTAAAAGCATTAATACAAGGCGGGGAATTGTGTATTCCCATGGCACTATCCCAGCATACCATTCCCTACAGCCTAAAACATATTTGGCCAAACAGTGAAGATTCATGCATCCAGAAATCTCCACAAAGTAGGCTTCTACATTTCATGGCTACATCTCACACTTACGAGGTTCCGCTAAAATTGACTTAAATCAAAATACTATCTCCGGTTTGAGGCAAAGAGGATGGTGGAGGAAATTAGGGTGGGTATGGCCACTAAACACTCTATGACTGCATTAGGAAATCTAAATAATTTACTGTAATTAGCTGTATTACCAGTATGTCCCAATCATCTGCTGAAAGAGGTTCTACTTCTACTTGCTGACAGGACAAAACTTGGGAACAAGGCTCCAGGAATACCTGAAAAAGCACAATGAATCTTGTTGGAAAAGGTACCATTCATATAGGTGCAATTGCATAGCTCAAAACTACAGGAGCCAAGTTCAGACCTACATTATTTTTAGGTGCAAAGGCTGCACACAAATGAATAGCAGAAAATATGCAGAATGGCACATTCCAGGAGTTACTTGTTTCTCTTTGATGTCTTTCTGTCTTGATTTCAGGATTAGCATAAGCTATAAGCTCCAACTTGAGTAAGTCAGGTTTGCTAAAGTAAGCCCTTCTCTGCATGAAAATTCTTCATGATATATGACTGACAATATTCAACGAACATTTAAATAAAGACCCATATTTATCAACTTAATTTACATAAATTCACATTTTGGTCAAAAATGAGGGGCAAATGTTGCATCCCATACCTGTTGCTCATCTTCAATGCCAAGTTTCTCTGCTAGCTGTCTGCTTATTTCAACAGTGTTTTCACCATACTGATGACAATGTCTGATCTCTGTCCAGCCCAAGAATGCAGGCTGATCACCCCAGGAAACTTTCACAGCTTGACCCTATTAATTGTATAGAGAAGAACCAGTTACGTACCTGTAAATGAGCACCCATAATCCACAGACCTCATCTCGGCTATCAATATGCAAGTATGCACATAGCACCAATCAAGTATTCAGCAGAGACAGTGCACAGAATATGACCTACTATGAAATGCTTTTTGTAGCTGTAAATACTGTGTTGAGATGCACTTGTAAATTTTTCCCCATTTATAAAAACCCTCAACCACTTCAACTGCAGGAGGGGATCTGTGTGCACACTGTGTATAAACAAGTGTGCACATGGATTAAATTCTTCCACTGGAATAAATACTAATGTACTGGAATAAATAGGAAAATAAACTGGGGAAACCCAATAACTGGTCAAGTGTGAAACAGCAATCTACTTTGTGAAGGTCCATGCTCTGTTGAAATGTACAGGGTGGTAGTTAGGGGCTGGGACCATGGAAATATTAATTTAAAAACTGATTTGAGTCACAGTTGGCTAATTGCACACTTGCTATAGAAAACTGAAGAACAAAGTTTAGTTTAATATTGTCAATGTTATAGTAGTGGAGATAGGTCAAAGACAAAAACAGTGACCTTGTCCTCCAATTTCTACAGAGCTAATGAAGACAAACAAACGTGGGCCCTTCATATTGTGTCAGTCTGAGAACTACACGCCTTATCACACTATTCATAGATTTTCATTTGTTACTGTATTTTATTATAGTTGTTGGGTGCCCTGTCTAAAGCAGCTGAAGGGCAGGGCGGAGGTTTCTGAGTAAGCAGATTAAAAAAATAATACAAATGGAACAAGGATAATGGGGCGGCCACTCTCGCGGTTGCCATAGGCGACGGAACGCCAGTGGAGGAAGAGACGACGGCCAGGGGAGGAGAAAGGAGGGGCATCTGAACCTTCCCCCCCCCCACCTCAAACGAGACGCAGCAAAGCAAGAGTGAACGACACGAGGTCATTCGAAGGCCGCGACGGGTTTGGCGGCTGAAGGAAAGCGAGCGCGTCTTCTGAGAGGAGGAGGGGCCGCCCTCCAGGTCCCCCCAATCACCCTCTCTCTCTCGGCCCAGCCCCCCCCGGAGGAACCCTTCCGGCCTCCCGCCTTCCTGTACCTGCAGCAGACGGAGGCTGGAAGCCAAGCCGGCGGGCAGGTGCAGGAAGCAGTCCCGGGCGTTACTCAAGGCGACCCTCGCCGGGGCTACTCCAGGGGCCCCCACGCCCCACATGGCGGCCGATGCCCGGCAGGGACCCCCTTTGGCCCAAGGCGGGCCACGGAGAGGCCAAGCGACGGAGAGCCGCTCCTACGAGGAGGGCTCATTCATGCCCGCCGCGGGTCCCTCCTTCCGCCTCGTTTCCCCCACCCCGATGCGCCCAAGGACAATCCCACCGGCCCTGCTTCTTCGCCTCACTCTAATTGGCTGACACGACTCGCTCAGCGTTCCTTCCGGGTTGTCTTGCTCTTTCACTCGCCCCGCCCCCCTGAGCAGGGACCAATCGGAAACGGAGGCAGGGCGCCCGCTCTACGCGGGTTGGCTGGGGCCAGCCGGAGGGGAGGGGGAGTGGATGGACGGAGGAACAGGGCGCGCGGATGATGACCTCAGAGATGGGCGAGGGAAAGATGGCGGCGGCGGGGTCTCCGGCTGGTGGGGGAGAAGTCGGGGGAGTGCACCAGCATCACGCCCAGCAGGCGATCTGCGCGTCGCGGGCCAAGTATCGGGAGGGACGCCGACCTCGTGCGGTGAAGGTAAAAGGATAATGGTCTTCCTCGGCTCCCTTTCTCTTGCCTCGCTCTGGGAAACGTCTTCCTTCGACGACGATGACTCGCCACATTTCTCCACCAGACTAGAGCCACTGGGAGAGTCGGGAAGTCATAGGGCCAAAAACTAAGTATATCCTCCTCATTTGTCCTACAAATGGGCGATGAGCAGCGTTCTTCCCCCCAAGCTTCTTTTAAATAGCTGGCATCTGTAATTTAAACTTGAAATGATCAAATTGTTTCTCTGCTATAGTGCTCGATTACAGAATTGTAGTGAATTGCTTCATACTTTGTGTTGTCTCCAATTAAATTCAAAACAGGATGTCGTACATAGTGTTTTAAAAAGCAAAGTGAGACCAAAGTGTTTATTAAAACAAATATTCATATGACTGTTTTTTCAGGTATATACTGTCAACTTAGAATCTCGATACTTGTTAATACAAGGTGTCCCTGCTTTGGGTGTTATGAAAGAATTAGTTGAGCAATTTGCATTATATGGCACCATTGAAGAATATAATCCATTAGATGACTATCCAGCAGAAGAATTTACAGAAGTTTACTTGATCAAGTTTCAAAGAATACAGAGTGCAAGGTATGAATAACTGTACTCATTTCCTAATATAATCCTTAAGAGTTTAATGTTGAAACTTTTTGTTGTGTTGTCAGTGTGTCCAGCATAAAATGGTTAATTGGTGTTTATCATTTAGCTATACAGTAATGTTCTTTTTCTTAGGGTAGCTAAAAGAAAGCTTGATGAACGGAGCTTCTTTGGCAGTTTGCTGCATGTGTGTTATGCTCCAGAATTTGAGAGCATACAAGAGACGAGAGAAAAACTGCAGGACAGAAGGAGATACATAGCAAAAGCAACAAGTAAAAAAGGTTTGTCTTTATACTTCTGTGAAAGTTAAAAATTCTTAGTTTGCATGTTCCTTCATAATACGAATTCTTCCTGTACTATTGCATATCACTCACCTGTGGTACAGTACATTCTGCTGCTATGTCTTGAAGAAGTGCACATGTGCATGAAACATCACATTAAAATATGAAAGTTAGTCTTTAAGGTGCCACATGTTTGTGTCTTTTGTTTTGTTTTGTTTTGTTTTTCTTTGATTTTTGCCCGAAATACAGGAAAGGATGTGAATGAAAACAACCAGCATCAACTTTTTGGCTTTTGGATAAATATCATTCATGTCTGGTTCTTACCATGGACTACTAAAGGCGGTAGTAAAGTGATCATGTTTATTGTGGAGCTTTTAAAAATTGTAACTATGGTTTTTTGATTGCAGTAAAAATCTCTTCCTTCCCCTAACTATTAAGAAAAGCAATAATACGTTATGCTATCAAGCAGCAACAAGTCCTCTGCTGCATAAGCTTTCATAGACTGCAACCCATTTCATGGTTTTTTTTTTTGCATGTTTTTGAACTTTTGCACAAGGAGGCTGTAGTGGAGACGAAGCTTTGGCATTCCAGATGTTTTGGACCACAACTTCCAGAATTCCAAGCCTGGATTACCAATGACAAAGGACTGTGGGAGTTGTGGCCCAAAAACTGCTGTAGAGCAAATTATTTTGTTAGTGGGATACTGCTTTTGGGTACTGCTCTGTCTTATTTAAAAAGTTTTCTTTCCAAATGCTAGATTTTTTATGTATTTGAACCAATGAAAAAGGACATTCTAATGAAGATGAAAGTGGTTGGATGTGATCTAAAGAGCAGTTTCAGGCAGTGGTGATTATTTAATGTTGATTTTTGTTAAAATTCCATGAAACCCCTTTTTAAAAAGGAGTTGAAATACTGTGTATGTCTTTTGCTATAAACCACGTCTAAAACAAATTTTGTTTCTGTTTTGAGTCTGTTCTGTTTCTATAATGAACTCCTTCACACCAAAACTTTTCTAAAAATTATCCTTTTAGCTAAAACTAGTCTGAATAATATTTTAAAGATAAGAATGGGGACCTGGATGACATTTGGAATACAAAACCAAATCTTTATTTAACATGAGTCCATTGTAATGCAGTAAAACTGACTATGGTAGACTAAATGAATTAACCTTTTTTTAATGTTCCAGAGCCTTTACTCACAAAGAAGCAGGATTCTAATACATCTTCTCAGCTGGATACCTCTGGATCTTGTAGCTCTGGTGCACCCAGTAGGCACTGGAATCCACTTATGTGTGTTCGTGATTTTTCTGAATTGCCCAGCTATGAACTGTCACTGAGAACGACACACTTTCCTTCAGAAGAGCATCCACCCAGTATGTTAATAGCACCTCACTGTGTCAGTGACTGTGCCGAAATGTCTGAGTACTTAAGCCAGAGGACAGTAACAACTCAGAATCTGCATCAAGACACACCTAACAGATCAGACAGTTTCCACTTGCAAAGAAAGCTTTCTTGTGATAATGGACTTGGCAGATTCATGCCTCGAACAACTCAGCTACAAGAACGAAAAAGGAGACGAGATGAAGACAATAAACTTGCTCTTTTTGGAAGTGTCACTAACAGTGAGGAAGTAATTATTGGCCCAAGGTTGCCTGAAACAGCTAAAATAGATATGGAGGATGATTCCCTGAATACATCAGCAAACTTAATTCGTAATAAGCTTAAGGAGGTATGTCCTAATGAACGGTGTAATAGTTCCTGAATTCAGTAGAAATTGATCAAATGGCAATGACAAAAGCCATTCTTCCATGTATGTGAACTCTGTATACACAAAATGTTTAGCGGTGGGGGAAAATTGTTTTCAAAATGCCAAAATTCGTTTCTTAGTACTGCCCAGGATAAAGCACCTTTCTGAAATTGTTCATTATGTTTATTACCTGTTGGCATTTCCAGTGTGGTCTGATCTAAAAATAAAGGACACATTTTCTAAGAAAAAATATAAATGCCTTATGTGCTAGCTGCTCCTTTGAATTATGCACCTCGTGGCAATGCAGTGGCCTTTTCAGTTTTTGATTCCAACACTTAACATAATCCATAAAATACATAGAAATGCATGTCCTTTAGCAGTAAATGTTAACATGTACAACAATGTGATTATGTGAGACAAAATTCTAATGTCTTTTAAGTGGGAGTTAATTCGTGAGGTCAAAATATATAGTGTTATGTTTTCTTCAGGGTAGCAAGCTGCACATGAATGGTAATTAGATAACATTTGCTTTGATTCTCTGTTGCCACACTTTATTTCATACTGTTATTTTTTCCATAAGGGGTGCTATGTGTTTGGAAATCTGCTCTCAAGTACAGGTATAAAAATTTTCAGGTGTAGTAGTTAGTAGTTTAACATCTAAAATAAATTAGAATTTTGGAGGTCTTGATGGAAATGTTATACCAGTAGTGTCCAAACTTTTTGCAAGGAGGGCCAGATTTGGTGAGGTGAAAATGTGTGGGGGCCGACCATTCAGCCACGGTTTGGCCCCCGGGCCAGACTTTGGACAAGTCTCTATAACAACTTTGTCCTTCCAGATGTTTTGGACCACAACTCCCACAGTCCATTGTCATTGGCAATCTAATCTTAGAATTCTGGGAGCTGTGGCCCAAAACATCAGGAGGGCTGAAGTTTGAACATGTCTGCTCTATAACATGCAAGGAGGCAGGGAGGATGCTGCAGCAACGGTAGGCTAGACAGGTGGCTGGGGGGATGGGCAGAGGTAGGGAGGCCAGGCAAACCATAAAACTGCTAGCTGATGGCTCCATCCAGTATGGGGAGGGGCCAGCTGAGCTGGTGGGGAGAAGAGGCCACGGGCTGTTCGAAATTTGAAAGCGGGCCGCATTTGGCCCCCGGGCCTGACTTTGGACATGCCTGTGTTAGACCAACAGAAAAACAAAAAAAGCAGCAAAATGAAAGCATATACTGTGTTCTAAGTTTATATTATCTTTTTCAAATCAGGTTTCAGTTCCTGTTCAAACTCTTGGTGTATCTGGAGAGATGTCCACGAATTGTCAAGTGAAACCAGCAGCAAAGCAGCGAAGAAGAATATAAAAATAGTTTTAGAAGAATAGTTTGTAGATTTAATGTAAATACAGTTCAGTCTCCTTAAACAGCATTGTTGTATGGCTTGCTCTGCCAATGATAAAATAGTTTTATGTATTCTATTTAATAAACTCCATTGTGGTACAATTCATTAACTAAAATGTATGTCTTATTATGGAACATCAGCTAGCTTGTTTCTCTAGCAAGATGTCTATCGAAACTAAGGCATTTGAATGTTTATAGTAAAAACAATTTCTGATTTGTCTTTTTATTTTGAAATTGCTGATCCATATTTTTCATAATTCAAATTTCACTCCGAGTTACAAGTCACGTGTATCTTGGAATACGTCTGCTTCAAATGACATCCTGCACTGTAAAACAAAACATTAGATTTAAAATTTTAATTCCACATTTAATGTCCGAGAATAACTTCAAAAGGAACCCCTGGATTATATGATGAACAAAAGCTAACAAAATGAAGCTGTGTCCTGTATCAGTGTCACTGTGACAGCATAAGACTCATTGGGCTAAATCCTGTTGACTTAATCCTACTGGCATAATCTGGATCAAGGTATCCGAAATAATTAAATTGCTTTAAAAATACTTATCCTGTCTCTTCAGCTTCAGCAATTCCTTAGAACTCTCTTTTGTCCTAGGGGGAAAGTTTTTTATTGTCAGAAATCTGTTGGATCACTCCAGTTGGGGTCAGGACCGCTAGTGTAATCCAGAGGTGGTTTATGACTATCAAACCACTCTCCCCACAACTGTGTTTCCAAAGGCTTCCTTAGGGAAAGAGAAATCCATAGGAAGCCTCACGGGGAAGAAAGCTTTAAAGCAGTGGATCTCAACCTATGGGTCCCCAGATGTTCCTGGACTGCAATTCCCAGAAATCCCTTCCAGCACAGCGAGTGGTGAAGGCTTCTGGGAGTTGTAGTCAGGAACATCTGGGGACCCACAGGTTGAGAACCACTGCTTTAAAGAATTATAAATATTTATGGTGCTGTGATCTAGTGTGTATGCCTCTAAGTATAAGCCATGTGACATAGTGGTTAAACTACGTTACACCAGTCAAGGCTCTGCTTATGACCTAAATTCAATCCTTACAAGCTCTGGTAGGTAGTTCTAGGTGGATTCAGCCTTCCATCCTTCCAAAGTTGATAAACTGAGTACCCAGGTCTTTGGGGAGAGGGGCAATGTGAAGCCTGCAGAATTCAATTGTGAACCACCTAGTGTGCTTTAAGCACTAATTAGGTGGTGTATAAACCGCATACTTGCAATTTTTGTGTCAAGTCCAGTTCCCAAGGAGTTGGGCATATCAGAGCTCTCCACACTTTCCTACATTAAGAGCAAATCTCCATTACTTGTCACATTTTGCTTGTAAGTATGTCATTGGTTTTAGAAGCAGTTTACCAAGCTTCCTCTTTTCAAGAAATGTTAAGTCCAAACTCCGGAATATGCAAAACTAGTAACACAATTCTTTGGATCTTGACCTCCAGCTGTGCTTTTGATACTGTGTTTTGGAAAGACTAGTCTGTGCCATAGCCAAATGTATAGACTAGCATTTCTTCAAAGCAGAGGCCAACAATCTACTGCACAATTAGGTGACCCTTGCCTGTACAGTACTCCGTCACAGCCGTAGTTCCCCATACGCACTACATGGCACAGGATGAATTTTTGAGTAAGGTTAGGGGGAGGGTATGTAGTCGATGAAGGGCCAAAGGCAAATTTTGAGCCTCATTCTACCCACACAGATATAGATGTATTGCTAACAGACTAGCCTCAGAATCTCTTGTAGACATGTCATCTTTTTACTAAAAGAAAAAAATCCTTTAACATTTCATAAGTCTCCATGAAAACTTCATAACATCACTTTTGCTCATTATGTCTTAAAATGCAAATACTGTACAGTGGTACATCTACTTATGAGTTTAATCCATTCAAAATGCATGCTCGTAAGTCAAACAACTCATAAGTAGAGCAGCCGTATCTAAAAAAATTAAAATAAAAATAATTGAAAATTTTTCAATAAATATTAGAGCAGATCGCATCTAAAATTTGTAAGGCAGCAGTTAAAACGCCAACGGTTTTCTGCTCTTAAGTTGAATTGCTCATAAGTAGAAGTACCACCGTATATTGCAAAGAAGCCCCTAGTATTTCACTATCTCATTTCAACTAAAGTTTTAGACGGTTCAATAAAGTTACTTTTCTGCTATTTGGAAATACTATGAGTATATTAGTCTGCAGTTATATTATGTAGAAGAAAGATAATATTAGACCTGAAGTTTAAAATGCATAGCAATTCTTTGTTGCAGTATAGATTAGATACATACGTTCATGTCAGGTAAACATGGTCCAAATGCTTCTAAAAGGAGATTCTCATCTTTTACAGCCTTTTCAAAATCTGCATAAGAGAGTTTGCCATCATGGTCGTAGTCCTACAGAAGACAAGAAGATCTTGTCGGTTAACATTCTTAGCTATATTTAAGTACTCTTGAAATGAAACAACCCCTTTGGAATACAGTGGGCTGTACTGCTGATAAGTACACATGTACTGTATTGTTCATCCATGTGTTGGGATAATTTAACTGAAGTTTTCATACTATTGCCCCCTCTGCTGGTGTCCTTTAAGACATCTCAGCACTGTTGCTCCAGCCAGTTAGATTTAATAAATAAATACAATAAACAGACTGCTAGATTATTTATTTAGTACTTGTAAATGCACTTACCATTTTCTTCAGTGTTATTTCCACTAAATCTTTAATCCCTTCATCGGGATCTTCTTCTGATGGTTGTTTCAGCAGGCTGTTCTTCAACATATGAAACATTTCCTCTCGTGAAATATATCCATCACTATTCAAATCGTAGACCTCAAAGCAGTCTTTGGAAAAGATAACTGAGTCAGTTTTTCTCCGCTGATTTTAGCTTTTTCCCTTTTAAAGCATTATGCAGATAATAATAAAAGAATGTAGCAGTGACCCAGCTAGGTTCAAGGAAGCCAGGGCCAGGGCCAACTTTGCTAAAGCATTTTTTTAAGATTCCATAGTGTTTACTTCATTATGATATTGTGTATTCATTGTTTATATATAGCTGACAGATCTAAATGCATTTTCTTTTAAAAGTACAGGTACTTCCACAGTGGCGACTTTGCTTTCTGTTGATTCAAACATTTATATTTCTATCACATTTGCAGAAAGTCTTCCATTGAAAATGTGGGACTTCCTACTGTTACTCTATCTTGTCATTCCCAACACTCATATACACCCTCTAGTATCAAAAGAAATACAGATGATAGACTTGAGCCTTATAAAAGACCAAACTTAAGAACCATTTATGACTAGCACTAAGTTGTGCTACTACTACTATAGAAACCTTACATTTCATCTTTTCTTCCAGTGACCCCCGAAGAAAGATTGATAAGCCTTCTACCCATTCCGTTACACTGATACAGCTGTCATTGTCCTTGTCAAAAGCACGGAACACTAAATGGAGGAGGGAAGAAACTGTTGTTAAACTGCAAATATGTACTTCAGTGAACAGAAATGAAATCTGAGAAATCTAACAAGAATACAGGTGAAACTAAAAAAATTAGAATATCGTGCACAAGTTCATTTATTTCAGTAATGCAACTTTAAAGGTGAAACTAATATATGAGATATACTCATTCAATGCAAAGCGAGATAGCTCAAGCCTTAAGTTGTTATAATGGTGATGATTATGGCTTACAGCTTATGAAAACCCAAAGTTCACAATCTCAGACAATTAGAATATTACATGAAAGCAATAAAACAAGGATTGTAAATAGAACAATATTGGACCTCTGAAAAGTATAAGCATGCATATGTACTCAGTATCTGGTCTGGGGCCCTTTTACATCAATTACTTTACTACTTTACTGCGGCGTGGCATGGATGGTATCAACCTTCGGCACTGGTGAAGTGTTATGGAAGACCCGGATGCTTCAATAGTGGCCTTCAGCTCTTCTGCATTGTTTGGTCTCATCTCTCTCAACTTTTTCTTGACAATGCCCCATAGATTCTCTATGGGGTTAGGTCAGGCAAGTTTGCTGGCCTGTGTGTATTGGCTCTTGATGCACTAACTCAGGCCTGCCCAAAGTCTGGTCGGGGGGGGGGCAAATCCGGCCCGTCAGGCCATTCTGAGTGGCCCGCGGCTGGCTGGCCCACCCCTCCCTCCCCCTCCAAAAAAATCTTCCGCCAACACTGACACCGCTGGGAAGCTTGGGCGGATGGGCGGTCTCCACCACTGGCACCGCAGAGGAATGTGTGGGGGTGGGCAGGCCAGCGGGCCTCTGCCACCGCCAAAGAGCTTTGGGGTGGGCTGGCGGGCGAGCCGTCACCACTGCTGGGGAGCTTGGGGGGGTGCAAGGTCACACAGATCACCTCTTCCAAGGGGCAACCTGTGGCCATGGCTCCCTGTGCTTCCTTTGGTCCCCACCTTCCTTCCTTCCTCTCTTGGTTTCCACCTCCATCCCTCCCTCCCTTGGTCCCCGCTTTCCTTCCTGTGGGTGGGTCTTGCAAGGGGTCAGTGGGTGGGGCTTATGGGTCAGTGGGT
>JAHTLZ010003542.1:61984529-62011767 GCA_023846285.1 Phrynocephalus versicolor | reverse complement strand
CCTTTGAAAAGCAATTTAACTTTCTGCAACTTTTAAACAAAATGTCTACATTTAACAAGAGATGGGGAGTTATTTTTGGACTACAATTCCCAGAATACCTCAACTGGAACATTCGATTGCTAAGCGGACCAAGCCACCCTGGGAATTCTAATTGCAAGTAACAGGTTTTCCCACCCTCGGCGTTACCTTTCACCTTCAAGCACAGAAGCATCTCTGAAGTACATGTGCAGAATGTCTCTCAGGGGCACCCTATTAGTTCCAGCGCACAGAGCTGACCCATGTGTGCAAGTCTATTCATATGTAAGTTATTTAGTTTTCTTCATTACAATGTAGGGAGAATGCTGAGGTATAAATGTGCAGCAGAGCACATGTAAAAATTTTTGAATAATCAACAGCGTTGCACATCAACTGGATCTCCTACTGCCATCAAATCATCCAACCCATCTGCAGGACTTATTTTAAAACATTTACCACCAGCTATTTGAGGGGAGGGTGCAGGGTACCACATATTTATTTATATTTATACATATATATGTACATATATGAAGCATCAGGCAACATCAATGGCTATTTCCAGCCCACTGACACCGGGTAAGCTGAACTTACAGAACATTGTTAACACACAGGAGAGCTCATGCAGTTGGTAGAGTCAGTCACCATTTTCACAGTTGCAGTTCGCTCATTGCACTTTTGATAAGAAAAAAGGTCTTGACTGGTGTTATTCAGAGTGAGAGCTGGAGCTAGCCGTCTTCTTTTTCTTCTTTTTGATGTGCTTCTTGTGCTTCTTTCGTTTTTTTGTCTTATCCTTCACAAAGGCAAACAGCAGAAACCATTTCAGAAGAGAGACGCCCCAGGATTAACAGTAAACCCTGATTACAGATAGGTATTTTCAAAGGAAGGGACCAATACATTCCTTGAATGGCTTTGTCTCAAGACCATCCAAGTATAACAGTGACGTATACTCCAGAGATTCTTTTAGGGTAGGCATGTCCAAACTTCGGCCCTCCTGATGTTTTGGACCACAACTCCCGGAATTCTAAGCTTAGACTGCCAGTGACAAAGGACTGTGGGAGTTGTGGTCCAAAACATCTGGAGGGCCAAGGTTTGGACATGCCTGTTTTAGGGAGTGGGCAAGTATTGATTGATTCACACAGACAGCATACCGTATTGGTTTTATCACCAGCAGAGAGGCTCTCTGCCATGTTGAGTATCGACTTAAGTTACACTTAGCATGAGCTTTCAGAGGCTGAGGCCCACTTCAGTGAGATGCAGTGGTGCAGCTGATCAAGTTGGCTGCAGTCCACAACAGCTAGTGCCAAACAGAATGTACTAGTGTTAAAAGTAACACAAGACCCTGCACTTTGTTTCCTGCAAAAAGCTAACAATTATTCCCACTGAAATCTTCTGCATGTGTGGCCTCTGGACACCAGTCCTTCAAATGACATACAATGTCTGATAATTGTCTGATTATTCAAGACAATATTGACTGTTCAATAATGTCTGTCTCCCCACCAGGACATGGATCTTATACCCCTGGAACGTATATTTGCAATTCTGTGTCTGAAGAGGAGGATTTTGATTCACAAAAAACTCACACAGACATAAAACTTCTAGTCTTTACAATGCTGCAGTAAATTTATGTTTTGTTTCTTCTGTTTGGCCAAGAAACAAAAACACATGCTGGACTTTTAGGGCTGTAATTCACAAAGGTTCACATTAAAAGAACTTTGCCAGCCTTAAAGATGCAAACCAACTTGGCTTTTGCTTGTATTGAAATATCAAAGCCACAGAAACTCCTAGAGAAACTCCAATTGAACTGGTAGGAAAGTACCACATATTTATGCTCATCTAAAAAACAAAGCAAGCAATTTTTGGTTATTCAATAATCAGAATACACTTACATTTCTCTCTTCATTGCCTTTTTTCCTTTTTGCTTGTATCTGAGGAAGGAAAAACAGAATAAAAATGTCATAGGTGCTAGATCATTAAAACAGAACCACAATAATATTGCATAGTAACTATTTAGAAAGTTTTTACTCTTCCTCATACAGTGGTGCCTTGAGCTATGGGCACTTCATGTCACCAAAAACTCGAGATACAAAAGGGAAGTCCGTCTGGGGTGCAATGCACCCTGGGAATGGAAAACTTCAGCAAAAACTTGAGATACGAAAATTTCATATGGAAAGCCCTGAGATACGAATTTTTTTCAGAATGTTTCAGTTCCCAGGGTGCATTGCACCCCATTTGGATATGTGATACGAAAATTTCAAGATACGAAGTGTCCTGAGGAACGAATTAATTTCGTATCACAAGGTACCACTGTATATGTATTGTGGACAACTGGTGATTATCCATTGAAAAGGACTGCTCTCTTCATCCTTGCTTTTTTAGCGCCTAAGTTTTTCAGTACCAGGGTAGCTACAAGAACACTTTAAGACTCTCTGGGCTGGGAAATATTTCTTCATTGGACATGGCATGTGTAATAGGACAACTGTCTCAGTACCTCCTTAGCTGCATAGGAATGGCACTTGAATTTCTCAACACTCCCACATCAACCCCAGGCTTAGTATACAGACCAACCTCCTCTGTATGCTCAGATTCTGATGAAGATTCTGATGATAGCAAGTCATCACCACGATCTGTTTTCTTCCTTTTTCTACTGAGGCTTTTGGTATCCTGTATAAAATAAAAGCCACATTTTGTGTGCTGACAAATCAAAGACATTATGACTGGCATTATGACTTCTACCTCAACATGTACTTTAATTAATACAAGTAAAGAGGCTACAAGCTAAAGCAACCAAAGTGAAAATATGAAGAAGACAAAACAGATTTACATGCTGTCTGCCTCAAGATTTATACCATGGATACCTTTTGAGAGAATAAACTAACTGGATAATTAAATTTCATTGAAGCATAAAAGCACAATCATAATTAGTTAACTGGGTATCAGAAATGTAGAATAAAAATGACCTGTGGGCCTAAAAGACGAGAGGAATTGTCTTTAGCGGGAAGGTATTTCTCAACGGACTTCCTACAACATCTAGGGGAGCTCTATATATCATAGAAGTCAAGCAATATCGGTCTCTTTGTAACAAAATGTTTAAATAGTTGTTGTGAGTTTTTCGGCCTGTTTGGCTGTGTTCTGGAAGTTTTACTCTGCACAACAAAGATGAGGCCATCAGCCATTTCAAAGCAATAACATCCTTGTTTTGCAGAGTAAACTTCCAGAACACAGCCAAACAGGCCGAAAAACTCACAACAGCTATCGGATCCGGCCGTGAAAGCCTTCGAGAATGCAAAGTGTTGAAAGCTTAGGTAGGCAAACCCACCTAAAACTGTGACCGACCCTCAAAAGTGAAGCCACAATTCTCAGGTGTAGAGCAGCTATTTTTGCATGTAGAAGGTCTCAGGTTCAATCACTAGAATCTTCCGGTAGGACTAGCAAATATTGCCTGAAATCCTACAGGGCCAGTGTCAGCCATCGTGGTCTTTATCACTAGCCATCGTGGCTACATGAACTATGCCTCACATAAGGCAGCTTCCTTATGGGTGTCTTGCATAAATACTAGTTGAAATTATCTTGTCAGAGCTCCACAGCACAGCCAGGCTGACATCATCTGTCCAGGGCAATCTTTGGGAGATGCAGAATTGGAGGGAGAATGATATAACCCTAGAAAGTCATTGCAATCAGTCCCAGTCTTCTGGCTTTAAATCTCTAGGAAAAAAAGGATCCTTAAAAGGGGTAAAGGTAAAGGTTCCCCCTGTACATGCGTGCTAGTTGTGTCCGACTCTAGGGGCGGTGCTCATCTCTGTTTTCAAGCCATAGAGCCAGTGTTGTGCAAGTCTGTGGCCACGTGGCCGGCATGGCTGTGCGGAACACTGCTTACCTTCCCATTTTTTATGGCAGTACCTATTTATCTACTTGTATTTACATGCTTTTGAACTGCAGGAACTCACTCTGCTGCATGGCACGTGGGATTTGAACCACCAAGCTACTGACTTTGCAGTCAACCGTTTCATTGCTCTAGTCTGCTGAGCCACCATGCCCCTTATGGATCATTGTGGCTCCCTTAAACCTGGGCAGGAGGCTCTAGGAACCATTTTATTGCTCTGAAATGACTGATAGCCTCATCCTTGTGCAGAGTAAAATGGCATAGAGCTAAAAACTATATATTTTGAAAATAGGATGTTTAAAAGAAAGCTTTAAATAAACTTTAAACAAGTATTTCATTTGTGTTGCAGCAGAAATGATTATTCCTAAAAGGCCAAAGGGAGGTTAGTACAGAGCAAGCCAAAAGAAAGAAACTTCTTGTCTTGTTCACAGTCCAACATTTGTATTAATTGCCACCAGCCTGTTCTTCACTGGCCTTGAATCAGCATATAAAGAATGTCAGATATTAAGAAACTGTATCTTTTCAACATTACCATGCAACATATACAGTGTTAAGCCGTACCTTGCTGTCTGATTCAGAATCGGAGCTAGAGCTTTCAGATGATCTCCGTACCGAACGATGCTTCTTTTTCCTTTTCTTTTTCCCTTGCTTCTTCTCCTAGTCACAATCAGTTTAAGAAAATTGTTTGATTTTGGCACACCCCGACTCAACTAAGCTTGAAACATAAAGACATGAACTCTCACTAATGGCAGCATGGTTAGAATGATAGACTTGGGATTTGGGACACCCAGATTCATGTTTCCAATGGGTCAAGAACGATTCACTATCCCAGCCTGACCTACCTCATAGGACTGCTGGGAGGATCAAATGGGGAGGAGGAAAGCCATACTCCCCAACAGACCTCAATAGAGGAAATGCAGAATGATGAAAAATACACATATTCCTATAGGCTACCCACAATAAATTCTTGCAAAAAGAGCTTAGGACCTAGATACCTGAAGGACCGCCTCCTTCCATATGAGCCTACCCAGCCATTAAGATCTAGCCAGGGAACCCTCCTGAAAGAGCCATCCCTCAAAGAGGTGAAAGGGATGGCTTGCAGGTATAGCGCCTTTTCGGCAGCTGTCCCCAGACTATGGAATGCCCTCCCGATTGATACCCGCCTGGTGCCAACTTGGATGACATTTCGGCGCCAGGTAAAAACCTTCCTGTTCTAGAAGTTTTTAAATGGATGATTGTGGGTCCTGATGGCAATTTTAGTGTTGTGTTTTAAGGTATTGTATTTATTGTACTCAAATGTTTTTATTGTTTTAATTTTATTGTAATTTTGATGTTTTAATTATTTTGATTGCGAGCCACCCAGAGACCTCTGGGTAGTGGGTGCCATACAAGCTATACAAACAAACAAACGAACAAAAGGTGGATGAGGAAAAAAAACAATTTTCCTTCCCTAGCATGTGTCAACTGCCGTGCTGTTTCAGCAGACCTCTTAATCCTCAGGACCAGATATTTTGGAAGCAGGACATAGGTACAGGAGAAAAAAGGAACTGCTAAAGGCTACTCTTCTTCTATTCTGAAAGCACAATCATCCCATGACCATTCACAGGAGCAGTAGATACAAACTAGAGTGTTTACTATTAGGGGAGATCAGGTGGCCCGGGGTGGGGGGGGGAGAGGTTGCTTTTATTCTAATGAATATGCCATAAAAATGGGAGTTTTTATTTCTTCGATATTCAAACGCAAGCTGTATTATCAAGATGTCATGAGGAAAGGAACACTGGCATAAGCTTACGTTCGCAGAACGGCATTCTTACCTCGTCTTCAAAATCAGAAGAACTGCTGGAAGAATCAGAGCTTGATGAGGAAGAGGAAGATGGAGACAACTTGACCAAAGACAACAAAACGTAAATTTGTGAGATGCAGAATTTGTTAAGAGAAATGCAAACATGAACAGGAAGAAGAGCCTCCTTGATTACAGATTCATGATGACTGCTGTCTTCAATTCCATATGATAAGTGGGAAATGGTAACCAGAGTTGTTTCAATTAAACAAAAAAGCCAAAGCTATAAAAACTGCTTTCGAAAAATTGATTCCCCCCCCACAGAAAAGGACTATCTTATTTTCCAATTAATATCAATATATTCTCCGAAAA
The DNA here is from genome assembly GCA_023846285.1 of Phrynocephalus versicolor. Lineage (NCBI taxonomy): Eukaryota > Metazoa > Chordata > Lepidosauria > Squamata > Agamidae > Phrynocephalus > Phrynocephalus versicolor. The sequence continues at coordinate 62,005,720 of JAHTLZ010003542.1, read as the reverse complement.
AATGAAATCTTTGCTCACCCTACTAGATTTCTTCTTTTCTTTTTTCTTCTTCTAAAAAAGAAATTAACCAAACTTGTATTAGTATGTGTCACCAGTGAAGATTCCACATTTTGAGGAATATTTATCGGTAATCCTGCTGTAGTACTGCAATATTCCCTATTTTGATCAGATTACCAAAACGGAAAAAGCCCTTGTCCCTACATCCATTTACCTCTTTCCTTCTTGAAGCACCCTCACTTCCACTTAACAGTTTTTCTCTGTGTTTTTCCAGTTCTTTTTTCCAGTTCTGAAAGACACAGAAACAAATCATGAGTTCTTTGTCAACGTCCTTTCGAGGATCTCAAAAAGCTACTGTCATAAACAAGGCACCGTGACAGTTCAGTCAGGGCAGTCCAGCACACTGTTGCTATGCTGACTGAAGGTAGTTTGCCAAACCAGAGTAATTGCCTCCATGTGAGCTGCTCCTGTTGTAAGCCCCTGAAGATTCCACAAGGGGACAAGCCAATAGCAATTCCCAAATCACATACTCATCCCAGTCTGGGCACCTGAGGGTATTGCCTCTGAAAAAGTTGCAATGAGGAATCAGGCTTTCTTGGTAGCCACCCTTTGGCTTTGAGACCAGCTGCCCTCAGAAATCCACCTGACCCCCTCAATGGAAACCCATTAAAAAGCTGGTTTTTCAAACAAGCATTCTCAGACTTTTTAAAGACCACAGCTAGGATGCCTAATAGTACAACACTTAACCCGCCTCTGCCTCTAACTTTCTTTTATGTTGTTATTTTTATTTTCTTGCTTTTCATTTTTATTGTTTATAGACTCTGTGGATGTTGCTGACTGCATATGTATAATTATGTTATCTTCTTGTGTTATGATTTGTGCATTACCTTATTTTCTTGTTATTCCTGTGTAATGTGTATTGTATGTTTTGTAATTTGCTGTACACCGCCCAGAGTAGCCTATGGACTAGATGATGTGGAATATAAATCCAATAAATAAATAAATAAATAATGGATAATGTAGCATGGGCACCTTTGTACTCTAACAGAGTGACACAGTCAAGGCATTTAGGAAGAACAACCAGAACGTTGCCACAGCCTCATTCTGCGTAATGAGGCTGCCACACTTTCCTCAGAAACACTTAATATTTTCCAATGCTGTAGAGCAAGAAACCCAATAAGTAGAATTTCCTATTCTTCATTAAAAACTTAGACAAGTTATTTTGTAAAGTTAATTCTATTATGTCAAGGGTGGTAGAACAAAGCAATCTACTTCTACACAGCACACCTAATAACTAACCTCATTCATCCTTTCTTCAAATTCTGCTAAGGCCTTGGAACCCTTCTTCTTCTTTTCTAGTTGCTCTTTTACTTCTTCCCTATAGTGAAAAAAACACAACAATCCTTATTTATTGAGATCTTTAAATTTGTCCATTAGTACATTCTTCCTTACACGGCAGAGGAAGAGCCGATGAAATCTAATGGCCTGAGATCCAGGACTCCCTTCTAATCTGTTTCTTCCCATGGCAAATACCTATCACTACCACAAGAAGCAGAGATGATCAACAACTGAGGGCCTTTTCACACGACCCCTAAAATCCGTGGCAAATGGCTCCCAGATCTGGAGCTTAAAATTGTTTCCCCACCAGCTCCGGAGTTTACAAAAAATGAAGTGCGACCACGCCCACCTAAGCGCGTCCCAGCGCACCTTTCAAGTACCTGCTCTCCGAGGGTGAAAAATTCCTGATGCGGATGTAACTTAGTGAGTGCCGGGCTCTCCTCGCTTCTGTTTGTTGTTTTTTTGCCCCCCGCCCCTTTAAGAGATACTAAGAGACTGGAATGAGAATGCAGAACAGAGGTGAGCCGAGACGGCAGAATGGAGGTGAGCCGCATTCTTTTCTCCTTTTTTTTCCTCCCTCCCCTCACACAGACAGGAGCCAGGGAGTGCGGAGGGGGTGGGAACACAGGAACAGTGACAAACCCCCAAGATCTCTGGTCCAAATTTAAGTGGCCAGCGGATCTTAGGGGTCGTGTGAAAAGCCTCTGAGAGAGCCTTCAGAAAGATAAGAGGGGAAAAAAGAAACAAAATAAGCAAAACCAAATCAAATAACCAGGGATGAGGTTCTCAATGTCTATTAGCAGCCTGTGATGGTTATATACTGCTTCTCGGGATCAGAGGCATTGTAACTCAGAATAACAGCTGTTGTGCGACAACAGTGGGAAACGACTATTGTCCTCAAAGAGGAAGAGGGTACAGAAAAAGGTTCCTGGCAGGCATGTCCGAACTTCGCCCTCCAGATGTTTTGGACCATAACTCCCACAGTCCTTTGCTACTGGCAAACTAAGCTTAGAATTCTGGGAGCTGTGGTCTAAAACATCAGGAGGGCAGAAGTTAGTCTCCTTCCACCAACCTCCTATATGAAGCTGCTAGAATTTAAACCACCACAGCTCCTAAGACCAAGAATGTACAGTAAGAATCTCTCCTAGAAATACAAAATGTTAGGGCAGCAGCCTCAACGCCATCAGATCAGACTTCGGAGTGGCATATTTTTGCACCCCTGCATGAGGTGTATGTAGTATTATATCATATAAATAAATTCAAACAGGCAAACTATTATTGTAGTTCTATAAAATCGTTGTTTAAAGTAACATGGGCAACTTGTTTGTTCTTTGACAAACTAGGCTTAGAAGATGCAATGTTTAACCTTTATTTTAGCTCTGAAAATGGACTGCATTAAGCCTTAAGCTCATAATATTCAACCTTCCAGTTTCAGTTTTAATGCAGTCTTGTTACAACAAACCCTGGGATCTACTAGGAATAGTTAGGTTGGATCTTGGTGTGTTCACTGACTACAGTTAGAATTTAGAAAAACACTTTCTTGCAACAAGGAGCATGAGAAACTGTTGTTTACACAAAATTTAAAGCATCCACTTTCAATTTTCTTCCATCACATACAAGAGGTACTTGGTGTGTGTGTGAGAATGCTTGATTGTGAGGCTCCCTTCAAATCATTCTTCTAGTGCTTAAAATGTAATTTTAAAGATGCAATCTTCCATGTTATATCAGGGCAGTTACCTACAATTCCACATCTCATTGATCTTGTAGAATTATTAACCTGGCTAGAATTCACTTGGCATATTACCAATTATGTTCGCATGAAACATGCAACCATTCATTTATGTTATGTGCACATTGCCTCTTCATTCCACACCTTTGGCACGGGAACAAGGAGATTCAAACCATTTGCTTCCATTTTAAAGTATCTACAGCTTAGTTCTCAGTTCAAACTTGTACAGACTTTGGTTAATCTTAACTATGGTTTTCCCAGCCAAACCAACTTAATCATCAACTTGGCTAGTTTGGATAAACAACACAAAAAGAATTGGTACATCCACTAGTGCAGTGGTTCTCAACCTTCCTAATGCCGCGACCCTTTAATACAGTTCCTCTTGTTGTGGTGACCCCTTGCCCTGCTTGGAAGAGGCCACAAGCCCCCTTTGGCAGGCCACTGGTGCAGGTGTCATAGAGAACTTCCCTCTACATAGGCATCCTCAGCCAATCATAGTCTCCAGTGCCACTGACTGGCATCCCCTCCAACCTATCAAGCTGTAACTCACACTTTCACCCCTTCCTCCCCCTCCCCCTCCAGATCCAAGACGTTTGTGCCTTTTTCTTCACTGGCTCATGGTGACCCCTATGATATGGTCGATCAATACCCAAAGGGGTCCCGACCCCCAGATTGGGAACCACTGCACTAGTGGCAAGGGTGCAAAGAAGAGAATGAGTCACAGAATGTAGAAAATAAATACATGAATGTATTTGCAGGTTTTCCATTAAAAAAGTCAAGCTCTATACATTTTGACCAATGCCTTCCTCAGGAGTTAAGCATAAAACAAAAATGCATAGCAATTTAAAAATATATGGCTAGGAGCAGCATGGTTGATGTATGTACCCATAAGTTCCTTTCTGAAAACTAAAGTAAATTCTTTGTTTTCTTGATTGCTTCCTTGGGGTGTCCCAGAGGGTAGACTTCAGGAGCTGATGTTGTGTGCACATAATGTTAAAACAGGCCAATAATTTTGGGATTAAAGCTGCCCACGTTCCAGGATAAAGCCACAAATTTTCTTTCTTGTAAACACAGGAGAGTCATCACTTCCATACTTACCATGTTGGTCTTGGTCTGTTCAAGTAGTCTTGTATGGTGGGTCCTGAAGATGGGGCAGGGCCTCTTGATCTAGCCATTGCTATGGGATTCATATAAGCCTTAAAGGTGACAAAGCAAAGCATTAAAAAGTCCTGCACATCAACATTGGCTGAGACAAAAAGTATCTTAATAATGAAAATTAATACTTCCTTGGAGACCTCTCCTCTGTGGAAAGAAACCTGCCAGTCCTTGAATCAGTTTTTACATCAAAAAATTACTCTACCATATTACTTGGCTGAGACTAATAAATTAAATTCACATTTCAAAGCATCTCACAACAAAAGATACAGCTGTAAGGGAATATTTTTCAGGACTTTTATATGGAGAAAGAAGGCTTTAATTTATAAATGGATGGTTTGGATGCAGTTTACTATTATGCATGTACCAACATCAACATTCTAGCCCTACCTCCATGTAAGTTGTATTGCAAAAAGTGCACCACTAACATTTACCTAATGAAGGGCATCTCAGAACTATGAAGCCACCATCCCTTGTGCCTACAACCTTAATACTCAGAGAAAACAGCACTGAGCTAAGTCCCCCAAAGGTGAATTTAAGGTCTGTGCATGTCTTTGGTACAGAAATGAAATACTAGACAGTATGGAACAGATGGTCTGAAAGTTCCATCTAATAACAATTGACATTTCATTTGAATAATCCCCCATATCCTTTCTAGAACCCTAGTACATCATTGGCTACCCTACACCTGAGAAAGAAAATCAGCTGAGTACTCTGAAATAATATCTTATTCTATTTTAAGCCCGCTGCACAGGATTTAACTGGATACTTTGAAGTTTTTTCCCCACACCTTATGCTTGGAGTTACGCACTTGAACACAGCCTCTAATTAAACTTGCATAATGGAATCCCATGGGATGCAGAATGGATGATTTGGAGCAGAAAAATAGTAGGAGAGAGAGAGAAAGGTTTAATGGAGAGTATTTGGAACAAAGACGTTGTGAGCATGCAGAGACAATATTCCATGTCTTATGCCTCCTAAAGTGGTTTCTTTTTTATTTTTTCAAGACCATTTGATTCTTATTATGTATTTTGGGTGCAATATTTCACATTGCTATTATGTGCAAATACAAATGTCATGCAAGTATATTTGTCAGACAGATAGGGAATTAATGTAGATTCCTAATGAATCTATAGTTAGTGGACAAGCCCAGGATGCCATCTAAGAAGACATCCTTAATTCTACTAATTTTAGAACTTTATTTTAATAAGTCACTAATATGCACATTATTTTTTTCTTATGTATAAATAAGTATATGTGACTCAATTGTCTCATACTGTACCTTTAGTACTGATGACTCTAGCCTGGTTTCCATTAGTCCAATGACCCAGTCACAGAATCAGCACACAACAGAGCGTATTACGCAAAATCAGTGTATATGTGTACTTCTTCCCTATTGCATCCTGCTCAGGTTTAAGCTCTTCAGTCTCAAGTTAACATCTGTGTGGAGTATGCTAAAATACTGTAAATAGGAGCTCAACATTTGGACAGCACCTGACTTGTACCAAACTAGAGTTTAAACTACCTTATCCTGTCCACAACAAAACCACATCTGTAGTCTTAGTACAAACGTTAAGAAGTCCTCTTTGCCACCTACTGTGCAGAATTCCACCAGTCGGCTTGATTGTCTAAGCTTTCAGCCATAAACCCAAGAAACATTATCTGGTTTGCACCTATCTATATTTCCCTAGCAAAGGAAGATTATTTTGCTGAGATGACTAATAGCTTTCCTCTTCAGACTCTTCTGCACATTTTGTAGATGATGCAGGAAGCCTCCACTTTCCCACGTTGTGTGATTAAATAACAACTGCCTCAACAACTGACTTAACAACTCAATTTGATGTAAATTTTGTTCTGCATTCAGATGCATGTCTTTTCTCTGGCACTGAACAAAAGCAGCATAGGCACACCAAAGGCAGCACATAACTATCAGAACATATTATTGAAGGGCATGAACAGGTTGTTAGAGACCATTATTATTCTCCTCTTCTCTCCCTTTTTATTCTGCGGCTTATTTGTTACATATAGATGGTGATCCATAGGAGCTCCTACTAAATAAAAATCTACTAGTCTGAAAACTGCCACATTCCTGCTGGCTTTTTCATCTGTGCTGAGACAATCTAGCACAGCTAACTCTTTGAAAATTCATTTCAAAAGAGGACTTCCTTTTGAGTCCTCTGAGAAAGCCCACCCTTTATGATCTGGCAAATCCAGATCGCCCCCCCCCCCCAAAAAAAAGAACTCTCCAAAAGGTATAAAGCACAAGAGACAAGTATAAAGGTTAGTATGTGTGTGTTGTGTTACAGTCGTGACCAACTCTTCGTGACCCCATGTCCATGGAGTTTTCCTGGCAGGAAAGGTTAGTATAAGATGTCAAATTGGTCTGCCTTCTTTATCACACAAAAAGGCCTCGTGAAGGGGATCACATGAAGACCATAATACTCCTAGCTAAGAAAAAAAAAGTTGCACATCCAGAAGGGCCATATGAATGAAGAACCTTGAGTTAAACTGTAATCAGGTCACATCACCAATCTAAAGACACCCACCTGTTTCACTTGGAGGTTGGGGTTCAGGTCAGTTCCCCCCCATACATACACTTTTAAACTGCATCTTTAAGAGCTATCTCAAGGCAAAGTACTGTAGTAAAAGCTGTTTTCCTGGTGGCTCTTTTCCGTTTCGCCACATAAAAGTAATGACAGTCCCTCTGTGTGTGCGTGTGTGTGCGTGTGTGTGTGTGTGTAACACAGATACGTTTCGCCAAAAAGTAACGACAGTCCGTGTGTGTGTGTGTGTGTGTGTGTGTGTGTGTGTGTGTGTGTGAGAGAGAGAGAGAGAGAGAGAGAGAGAGAGAGAGAGAGAGAGAGAGAGAGAGACGAGCCATCTCCACACCCCAAAGTTAAAAGGAGATCGTCTGAACGCCACCATCCCCTTCGCTCCCGGGTCCACCATCCGCACCCAGTTCATCGGGAGAGGCCCCGGCGCTCCCCCGAAGCCGCGCAGGCCTCGATGAAACCGGCCGCCCGTTACTCACCACCCGGTTATCCCTTTTCCCCATGGCGTCCAGAAAACCTCCGCCACCCGACGACTCGCTCGCAAACAGCACGGCCTAGTTTGGAACCCCCAGTTCTCGGCTACCCGTCAGGTTTTCAATCGCCAAGTGCTATTGAGCATGCTCGGCAGAGGCTGGGCATGCTCAGTAGCCGCCCATGAAGCTGCCAGTCCTTTCTTCCTTGCCCTCACTTGGAAGCCGGAGAGGGAGAGGGCGCGTGCCCAAAGAGACACGTTTCAGTTTGGCACCCGGGACTTTGGGGCTCGTCCTGCTCAATACAGCACGGCTTTTTTTTAATTTTTAATTTTTTTTAACCTCCACAACAAAACCCAAATATTCTGAAGAGCACAATTTCTGCTCTGGTTGAATATAAAGGTGGAGGGGAGAAAAGTTGCAACTGAGCAATAATATACAGTACCATTCTAGCAGCCGCCTTTCCTGGCGAACTCGCTTTATAGGCAATTTTAGGGGGAATTGCAGCACCATGAAATCTGGAAACCGGTTGCGGAGGGTGGGATTCACCCCGTCCGTCCAGAGCTTTAAAAACATTAATCTTGTTTCATTTCATATTTGGACAGTAGAGTATGCCCCGGCCCGCATGGCCTTGGCTTATGGGGGAGGAGGACATGGCAGAGTTCTGAGAATAACTTGTAGTTGAAAAAAACAAACCAATTTTCCTGCCCCAAGGATCTTGTGAGGGACAGAGGCCATCCCCCAGAACATAAGAAGAGCCCTGCTGGATCAGGCCAAAGGCCCATCTAGTCCAGCTTCCTATACTGTTTCTCACAATGGCCCCACCAGATGCCTCTGATCTGTCTCCTGATACCACTCCCCTGCATCTGGCCCTTGAAGTACCCGGGTTTTAAGCCTGGATATTACCTATCTCCATCATGGTTTGTAACCTCTGATGGACTTTTCCTCCAGAAATCTGTCCAATCCCCTTTTGAAGGCATCCAGGCCAGATGCCATCACCACATCCTGTGCCAGGGAGTTTTGGAGTCCCTCACCCAGTTCTCTCTGCTTCAAATCCTGGAAAAACAAGGTGCGTAACTGGAGGTGCTTGGCCTTAACTTCATCTCCTACGTTGAACGGGATTCTCGATTCTACCCCTTCAGTGTGTCCTTATGTACACGTGATGTTGTGCATACCTCAATATGGGGAACAAAGTTTTGGATATTCCTAGGAGTAGGAAATCCCTTACCGTCATAACCTCTGAACCAGGCTACCCATGCTGTGTAGTCTTGAATGTCAGGAGAGGCTCATGTCCATGGAGGGGCTGTTTCTGCTCTGAGTAATCGCAGGCAAAAATCAAAGAAATACAAAACAAAACAAAAGACACAAAACACGTGGCACCTTAAAGACTAACTTTCATATTTTAATGTAACATTTTGTGGACACGTCCGCTTCTTCAGACACATAGCACAAGTAAGGGAGTCCTCACCTTCCAACTGTAGGCTGCAGTTAATAGATATTAGGTAGAATTAGTAATTTGAAGGCAGGAGGTAAATTTTAGAAGATATTTAAAAGGGGCTGTTCCTCCCTTCACCTACCACATGTCCTCTTTTACAGGTTCCATTTTGTAGCTGTTGTATTGTTCCTTGTCCTAATGAATGGGGCGTGTCACAGAGGCTGGAGAGATACCAGTGCATCCGCCTTAACTCATCAATATGAACATGGTCTGATAATCATAAGAGACTTCCAGCCTCTCTCCTACTGTGCAGCTGCTGATCCCACCATCAGAAGCTGCAATCAATAGCATCAACAGCAAAGCATGCAAATTGAGGAAGTTCCCCTCAAGACTTTTCAGTTTTTGCTAACTGAACTCAGTACAGTATGTGCTTTCAATAGAACATTTATGCTGTTAAATATTCAGCCCTTGAGAAAGTGGCATTATGTCAATTGATGTAAGAAGACTGGAGCGTGAAAAATGGAATAGAGTTGAGTCCCTCTGTCTCCAAAATTGAACCCTGACCAAACATGTTTCTTCTTTTTTTGGGGCAAATATGGTCCCTGAAAATTCCACTGATACTGTCCCCAGAACGTTTACTCATGTCTAAGTCCTGATGTGTTTTTAACTGTACAGTAGGACCCCAGTATCTGCTGGGGATTGCTTCCAAGGCTTTCCATAGATAATGAAAACCGTGGATAAGAGAGAATGCCAAAATGTTCCCAAAGCTGTTTTGTGATAGTAACTTGCTTTACAGCTGCTGTTTTGCAACAATAGCTTGCTTTACAGCTGCCATTTGTGATTGTAGCTTGCTTTACGGCTGCTGTTTTATGACAGTAGCTTGCTTTGCAGCTGCTGAATTATTTTTTTCCCTCTGCCAACTGTGGATAACTGGATCAGTGGGTAATGACTCCGTGGATACAGGGGTCCTACTGTATTTTAAGGTGTATACTTGCATTTATTTCATGTTTTATTACTATTTTATTGAAAGGTATCTTGATTATCATTTGTGGGGGAAATATACAATATAAATTGGGCAAGCAAATGCAGTATTTTTATAAATCAAAATAGCGGTGTGATCCACATGCAAAAGCAATACTCTGGATGTGAGAATACCTTTATTGGTTTACTACAAACTAAAGATGGGCATGATCTGCCCCATTCAGAGGCAGCATTCTGAATGAGGCAATTTCCTCTCCCTGTCTTGTCTGGAAGCTGCCTGTGAGCCACCCGGTGGGGCAGGATACTGAACCACATAAGAGCTATCTGCCCATCGGCCATACCAGCACAAATCACTGATTTGTACCTGTCTCTATTACAAACCTACAAACCAGGCAAGTGTTTTGAGTCCTCTGGACCTCTTTATGGGTTATAAATCTTCTTACAATTTGGGGGGGACGACTTATACCTCTTAAAATTTTGAAAAAGGCCAGAAAGTAAAACAAGGAATCCATCTAGATGTAATAGCCTGTTGTACTTGAAAGCAGAGTACTGCCAAAATATTAAAGGTCTGGATTAGCAATCCGGTGCAAAACAAGATGTTAAAGTATATGGTATGTAGAATAAAGGCTGGTGTCACGTTCTTAATAAGTATTTAGGGTTACATTAAGCATAAGGGTTTTGAATTCTCTCCAGAGCACAGCAGCCAATCTGGCTAGAATTTCCGAAAGTTCAAGTAAAAATAAAAAACATCTGGAAGGCCAAAATTGTCCGCCTCTGTTCTGAAAAATAAGCATGCATTATGCCAGTTATTAACATTAATAAATTTAACTCAAGCTTTGAGACAGTAATGAAATTTGTCTTTGAAAATAATCATGTTGTTTCTTACCAAATATGGGCTATATCTAACTGTTATACCCAACTGGCAAGACCCTTGGAATTAGTGGAGCTTGCCTAAGTGATGACTTGCTGAAGTCACATTAGTGTAAAGGGTTCACTTTAGTTGATACTGCCAATTCAATTTACAACTGAATTGCACAATCTTACGGAAAGCTGCTATTCAACATACAAAACAGATTTTCTAAAACTCTCTATGAAAAGCTATCTTTCAAAAATGGTTTAATTCTATGTGAAATAAGAATAAAACAATGGCTGAAAAACTGTTGAGCAATTATACTAATGATATAACCTTTTGAAGCACACTGAATTAATCTCTGTGAATGCAGTATTGGCCAAAATCCTTTTGCTTACTGTAAAATGCAGCAGGAGGAGGCCAATTGAATCAATTGGGATTTGATGAATCGCCTGCCTTTAAACTGAACTGCTTCAGTGGGCTTATTGTTGCATCTTACTATGCAACATGGTTTTAGTCATTATCTGTTGCATACTGAGCTACATGATGTGAGAAATATATTGCAAAATGTGATCTGCAAGTATATAATGCAGTCACCTGCTAAATCTAAGCATACCCAATTATGGTCAGTGTCAAAAGAAATGAATGCAATACAAAACAAATTGCTCCACAATTTATTCCATTTGTACGCCACCTTTCAATGATCTGAAAGCAGTATACTGAATATATTTACCGCTCTTTCTCACTTTATCTTCATAATAATCCCGTGAATACTGTCAGACCAACTGTTTGAGTGGCCCAAGATCACCATATGAATTCCATGAGAGTGGAAATTTGAACTCAGATTTTCTGAATCCAAGTCCAACACTCTACAACCACTATAATACTCAAAAATATTTCTGACTGAGGAATAAATATCTAAGAAAATGTAACATGTTCCTGTGTATTATTTGTTCATATTCATGACAACTCAAAGCTGAATAAATAAAAGGAGACAAGGAAACAAAATGTTCAAAATTAAGTATTTAATGTTCCATCAGTATTTAATTAAGACATTTTAAGATTTAAAGAATCTTCTTCTCTGTATAAAAGTGAAGCAAATGTTAAGATGGCTGCCTACAAGGCATGTCTGCTTTTTTGTGTGAACGAATGAAATCACCTCAGCAGTATATACGCTGCTTTCTGAATCCAGCAAACAATAACATCCTGTTCTTGTTCTCTGTCTTATTGTTAAGCCTGAGGATTTATTCATTTACCAGCCTAATCCACACTCCAACTGAACTGGAATAAGTGGCAGTTTTCAATAGCACTTTCCCCTCTGTACCCCCTGATGTGGCAGCAAGTTCAGTTCAAGTCAGTGTAATTTAATTCCAAGTATCTAAGCACAGGATTACAGTCTAAATCCCTCCCCACTCACCTTTATTTTATTCTGAACCGCACGTAATATCGTTTATCAATGAATAGGAATATAATTTTAAAACGGATAGAGAGACCTTGTATAGGAGGAAAGTAGGCTGATAAGGCCCATGTGTCTTTGAGCTAAAACATGTTATGAGCACCCACATAGTGAGCATGCAACAACCCATAATCTTAAAGCCTAATTTCCCTTTTGTGCATTAGTTGTAGATCAGCCATTCTCAATGGGAGCCATGTGACCACCTAGGGGCACTTGGCTTATTTGAGGTGTGTGTGTGTGTGTCACAGACTGGGAACAGTTCTTCATGCACCACTTTATAATGTTTGTTACATTACTTGTATAATCTGATTCAACCTCTATTTCTTTCATATTGTATTTATGGCCATGGCCAAGAAAACATTGAGGATAGCAACTATAGAGGACTGTGGCAGCCATTCACTGAGGCAAGCTTTGCTTAAAAGTACTGTGAAGCAGCTAGTGTTGTAGCAATTTCAACAAGATTTGTATTACCTTTTAAACAAGAGAGAGAGACTGTTTCCAAATCACTTCTGAATGCACCCTAAAGTCTCTTCATTGGCACAATCAGTACAACCATAACACCATGACGTCTGGTCACTGCATTCCTCATAGGCAGTCACTATGTCTTTCTTGTCCAGTAATAAGTTTCATAATTTGGCAATGGTGAAGATGGAAGAACAAAATAACATGTGCATATTCTAAAGGTGGGTTGGGTGAGACAGCTGCCATTTTCTAACCTATTTCATAAAATCACACTATTTAAATTTATATGAAATTGCACACTTCATATAAAATTAAATCAAAACACAGACACAAAGCTATAGGCTTATTAATGTGCAATCTTATTCCTCTGTACTCAGAATTCATTTCTCCCATAGAGGATTGTGGCCACCAATTAGCTTTGAGACAATAACTACTGTACTTCATCCTGTGCCTTGCTGAGTGAAAGCTGCTCAATTTTTGTGAGGTAAACCTTTGCCACAAGTTTTTTAAAAAAAACAACTAACGGACATCTGCCACACTCCTACAACACATTCTAAAACAATCTAGCTTTCAATATCCTTTCCCAAGAGGCCTTAAGCACTTTCTTGATTTGCCTGAAGAAACGCCTTGTTGAAGTTTTCCACTGACATTTTATTGCTTGTAGTTCAGAAAAGTGGCACCAAAATTGGCATGGAGCAGCTACTAATGTAGAAGCTCATGAAGCAGGCTGTGCCACTTACATCAGCAAGGATTTTTCGTAAATTCAGAAATTTCAAATTTTAGGTCAAAACTCACAGAAAAAAACATCTCTTTAAAAATGAGAAGTCCTCCCTGAACTGCCAAGGTTCAAGAAATTGCAGAAGCATGGAAATTTGATTAAAACGTCATTAGATGCTCAATATTTGGATCTCTACCCATCCCTCACCATTTTTATAGATTAAAATAAGAAATACAGTGGTACCTCAATTTATGGATTGAATTCGTTCTGAATGCATGCTCTTAAGTCGAACTACTCTTAAGTTGGGGTACTTATATAAAAAATTAAAAAAAGTTTAAAAAATTAAAAAAATGAATTTTTTTTGTAAAGGTGGCAGTTTGTAAGGTGGCAGTTAAACACCAACAGTTTTCCACTCTTAAGTCGAATTGCTATTAGGTTGAGCTGCTCTTAAATCGGGGTACCACTATACAGTAATAAGAATTTTGAAGGTGATTTTGAAAATGTAATTAGTTGCCACTCTCAGCCCATGTACTCAATAACATTTTGGTTCTTGTTAAAAAAAATAAGTAAAACAACTAGTTTTGCTTTCTCAAAGAAACATCAGAAAGCTGCGGGCCATAAGCCTCTTGAACAAAAGGGACTGAAGTATTAAGGACACATCAGCAATCACATTTCCACCAGTGAAACTATTGATTATTACACTGTAACATAACTATGCTTTCATAGCCCCAAAACACATTAGAAAAATGTAATTTATTTCTGACATGTTAACTCCAAGTTCTACAATTTAAAAAGCAAGAAATGACAGGGTTCATGAAAGGTTATCTAATATATAGCTCCACTCTCAGTTGATAGGGATGGAGAAAATGTGGATCACAGATGCTGCTGCATTTTTCTTTACCACTGAGTATACCAGCTAAGGATGCTGGGAGGTGCACATCAACAAGGTAATCCGGAGGACCTTATCTCCACATTACCTTATTGATGAGTTGATATCTTTCACAAGCCTGATATAAAGATACCCACAATTGACCAATATTTACCATATATACTCTAATATAAGCCAACCTGAATATAAACTGAGGCACCTAATTTTACTACAAAAAACTTATTGACTCAAGTACCCTGTTTCCCTGAAAATAAGACCTCCCCCAAAAATAAGCCCTAGCAGGATTTCTATTCATTTGTTAAATATAAGTCCTACCCTGATAATAAAACCTAGTGATGGGCATGGCTATGGTTGTGTGCAGGGCTGACATTCAAGCATATTACAGTATACTTAACAAGTAAGACATCCCCTGAAAATAAGCCCTAGTGTGTCTTCTTGAGAAAAAATAAATATAAGACAGTGTCTTATTTTCGGGGAAACACGGTACAGTGGTACCCTGACATAAGAGTACCTTGACTTAAGAGAAATTCAACTTAAGAGCGGAAAACTGTTGGCGTTTTAACAGCCGCCTTACAAATTTTAGATACGGTCTGCTCGACTTACAAATTATTTTTCATTTTTTCAATTTTTAACTTATTATTTTCAATTTTTTTAGATAGGTACCCCAACTTAAGAGTAGTTCGACTTAAGAACATGCATTCATAATGGATTAAATTGGTAAGTTGAGGTACCACTGTAGCCAGTCAGGGGGTGATCCGGCTGGGGAGGAGTTCACTCAGGGAGCTAATTAGTGTGACAGTGGCCATTGAATTGTGGACTACAACTCCCACAATCCTTCACCAAGCTGGTCAAGCGATCAGGAAGTGTCGAAACGGGCAGGACTTGCCCTCTACTGCTTTCTCTAAGCCAGCCGAGCCCTTGGGAGGCGGCTGAACTGCGGTAACTTTATATTCACTCGAATATGAGCAAAGGGCATTTTTTTCCAGGCAAAAATAAGGGTTCAATAATACAGTTTATATTCAAGTATATATGGTATTTTAGTTGTCACTAGATTTTAAATTTAAACCATGGATTTCCGTGGAACTAATATTTTTGAAGTGCAGAGGTGCATCATGTGGATATTTATTCTTTTACCTGCTCTTTTGATGTATGGTTCAACAATTACACTGCCAATACTTTAGTAGACCCTGCTGCTACGTCTGTAACAGCAGCGTGAGAGACATTAGTTGGTAGTGATGTTTATCTTGATGCTGTTAAATGTTTTGCCAGCTCAGCACAGCTCAGCAGCATGCCAAGCAAGATTTTGGTGGTCAGGTGGTAACCCTATTCAACAAACAAAATGGTAGTCATCATCACACAAATCTTTATTACATACACAACCCTTTTCAGCAAACGCAGAACGCTTGGTAGTCATTGTCACACAAACATTTATCCCATACAATATATTGTTATCAAAGGTGAAACTTATATTTAGTGAAAGAAATCAGGGACACTGTTTTAGATATCCATCACTGAGTATTTCTAATGATAACTACAAACAAAAACAAAACAAAGAAAATAAGTCATAAGGAAAATAAACCAATCTACCTGGTCTAATCCTATTTTCTGCACAATTTGTTCCCCCTCTACTCAACTACATGTAAATGTCACTCTACCAAATCTTTTCAAGTGTACATATGTTGCTAAAAATTAAAAACAAAGAACTCTCACCTCTTTAGTCACAATAAAATCATCTATTTTACTTCTCACCCACCTTGTAGTCCCTCTAATCAGATTAGCAGCCCATGTATCTAAAAATAAACATTTTAAATGCTAACTGTATTATAAAAGCGCAGACTCTTCTACACTTACAGCTTGTGATGCTGTTTTATAAGGCTAATACTACATTCTATACTTGAACTTAGATCCACGAAGCAGAGAGTGATAACCATTTTAGTAAAGGTTAAAATAGCAATTGCATACAGTGCAGATAAACAATTTTGTGTATAGATGTCCATTTTTTTAATAAACGCTAGCCCTAACAATTGGGCCTGAGTGCTGTTACTAACCATGTGTCCTCGTTGGATCAGTCAGTTGCTAACCAGGAACCTGAGACTGCAAAAGAAAAAAAAAGAAAAGAAAAAACCACACACCAAGTCCTCACAATTGTAAACACATTTGCTCCCAAGCAAATCTTGTTGGTTTCAATGCAAGATATTCAAGAGGAACTATCTTTCGAGCCAGGATTCTTAGACTTTTGCCCTGAAAAGGCTTGCATTGCAATGATCCTGTAGAATCTTCAATAAACGTAATATGAAAATATTCAGGAATATATAGTTCAACTCTGGAGACCTAATTATGTCCCTTTAAAAGCCCAGACCAGCTGAGCCAGAGGAACTTCATTCAGTAGGCTGATCCACATCCCAGCCTTTAGCATGGGCTGTCTGTGACTGTGGATAATCTTTGTATTTTGGTATGCTAAGCACGGAAGCTGGGATCCAGAACAAAACAAAAACAAACCATTTTGCACAGGAGCTGTATATGAGCACTGAAGCATCAAAAGCTCAGAAACCTACTCCCCAACCTGAAGCCCTGTGGGTGCAGAATTTGAACCCCATGCTTCTAGGAAAGGCTCCATGAGTAATTATGGGTTCCTTGTGGTATGCAAAGTGATCCCTTCCCCAAAGAAAGAGGGTATCAATCGATGTAGAGCTCTTCCCAGTAGAGAAGGCCATTATGTAGAACAAGGATGGAGAATATGTGGCCCTCTGGGTGTTTCTGGACTGTAACTCCCAGCATTTCTCACAACTGGCTATGCTGGTAAGGCTGTTGGGAGTTACAGTTCAAGACAAAATGCAAGACCACACATTTCTCACCCCTGCTGCAAAATTAAGTGCCACAGCTTACAATGACATCCTTATAACTGCACTTAGGATTGTATCTAAACTGAAAACATTTAACTTAATTGGAAACTACAGATTTTAAAAAAAGCAGCACAATCAGCATTAAGGCCCTAGGACTGACAGACTAGTAACTCATGAGGAATTTTTTTTAAAAAAAGCTAATACATAACAAAGTTAAAGGTCACACACACAAATTATATGACAGAGAAGCCACAATATGCCCCACAGAATGCATTTCAAGTTATAAAACAGCTCTTCAAAGTTATAAAACATCTCTTTGTTTATTTCATGGATGCTCCTCAGAAGGGGTTTTTTTTTTACCCTAGTGACTGGCCTTTGTGCTTAAACAGTAAACCCACAGATATATCAAAATATACAGCTTTGAATAAAAATCAGGGAAAAGAAAGAATATTGGAACTATCTCTTGACTGTAGGTAACGAAGCTGAAAATAGTTAATGGGGCAGGTGGTGCCTACATTCCAAGTGTATCCCTAATATCAGTGTATGGCAAAATGTAGCAGTTCAAAAGGTCAGTTCTTTTAGGTGGCCCACCCTGGTACCCCTTCTAGCTTTCGTGTTGATGGATGTAGCAGAACTACTAACTATCAAAGCAAACCGAATAGTAAAATGGATGGTTGTCTGCATTTTGAAACAATCAAGTAGAATGAATTATTCCTGAAAGAGCAGCAGTGGATAGGGTTAGGGAAAAGGCCTTAGTGATCAAAATTGCAATATTTAAAAAAATCCTAAAGAAAAATCTGAGCTAGGAACTAGAAGTTTTCAGATCAAATCTAGATCCTTTAGACGAGGCACGGTGTTATTTCTCACATGGACTGAAGGCAGGTGAAGCGTAGGTGGTAATAGAAACCAAATTTGTGAGGCAACTTTTGGAAGGGGTGGTGGGGATGGTTTTGATTGTTGTCTAAGGGTGTAAGTGCTTTCACTTATAGCTATGGAGAGCTGAAAAGAGCAACATAAAATGATAGAATAAAACAAAACAAAACACCAGATTGAGAAATACTATAGTGGGACAAACCATTGATCCATCTAGGATAGGATTATCTACTCCAAAATTTGGACAGGCTGCCTTACTGAACTACAACTCCCAGTCTCAAGTCCCTTTCCATGTCCAGCTACTGTATGTGAGAGTCTCCCAATCAGAGAAACTGCTGATGGGAATTTGTGGCTTTCTACAAGCAGCATGTGAGCAATACCACAGTGCTAGGCTATGAAAACAGAACAATACCTAATATACATTTGCTATAGTGACACTATTGAACACTACAGTGACATGCAATAAGCACCAAGGTTTAAGAGAACAAAATGTCTTCCTGTAAAATGAAAAGCAGCTAAATATTGGGCACAATATTTATGTCAGACCTGATCTGAAAAGTTTTTTATTAGCTCATTTTGAAATGTGTTTTAAAACTAACCTTGTAAGGCTCAATAGTATTTAGATTGATTGTGCCACATTACCTACGTTAAATCTTACACACATTGACACATACACAAAATATGAGTCCCTCTATGCACACTGGAACTGTCCACAGAAGACATCCTTAATAATGCTTCCACTTTGAGAAATGCATGCTTACATTTTTTAATTAAACCTGGAGTTTTTATAAACGTCAGTCTGAAAATGCCATGACCTCATATTCACTCTCTTTTTATCTACACTTATCACACATTCTTTGCAACTGGAAGTACCTTTCTGAGAAACACTTTCCTTGATATCACAGTTCTTCATAGCCTTATTTTTCATGTATCATTTTGGTTCCACACCAGTTTTTAGTACTTCACAAAATCCTACTTTCCTGTACTGAAGCACCTTGAACATTTATCCATATAGGATCACATGCTTGATCCAGCAGCTTCTATATGCATGCACAGTGCATGTACAAGGTTTTTCCATTCTCTTCTTGACTACTGGCAGAACAAACTACAAACTCTCAAGTAGGATTAGGGCCCCCCCCCCCCCCGTTTTGGTGAAAGTCACAAGAGACAAGGATAATAAGTTACCATTATTACTGAATCACTGCAATTCATCCCAAATTGTGGCATCCCCCTATTTTCTTGGTTAATGAGTATAAAGTGAGCTCTTACTCCCCCGGATTTAAATTCCCCTGGAGAAGGCAACTGAAAATGCACCCCAAATCACCTTTTAAATGATAACTGGAAATCACTGTCTGTCCTTCATGGTGATTCAAGTGAGTTAAAAGTGGCGAACAATAGGCAAGGTAGCTTTCCTTTCCAAGGTCCCAGCATCATGGCCTACTGGTCTGTTAGTTCTTTAAGTTACTTCGAAATGCTTCCAGAATTAGTTTTGTGCTCTCTCTTTCTCTTATACACAGTGCCTGGTAATCTTATTACTATCTCTGCCTGATAGTCTTCCAGCTTCTGCATCTGCCTGGCCATATTTTCATTTGCCTCTTAGTCTTCTTCCACCTTTGCTATACATTTGGGGATCTGTTTCTAGGCTCTCCTATATGTTCCTTTCCAGTTTAACACGATAGCTCTCACTGCAGTCATAATGATGTTGGTAAATATATGTTTCTGGCTATGTATTACTCACTGGTAAGAGAGATGGAAATTCTCAGTTAGGTTATATAATGCAAGAGTTTCACTTATTTTCTATATTATTTCAGCCACAATGTAAATGCTAGAAGGCAGTGCTTTTATGCTAATTCTGAATGGAAAAAGGCATTGCATTTGTGATGTTATGAGAAAGCTTCTGGAGTGACTTTAAACAGAATACTTGGATATAGGCCTCAAGTGGGTTACTGTATATGGCTACTTAGTAAGATTTTATGCCCATCTCAGCAGCAGTAACAAACTTAACAGCTTTGAGGAAGAAAACAGAAGGTGCTTTAAGTTAGGGCCAAAGGCATTGCAAAGGCATCGGTTGGCACAATGTAGCAGCATTTGCAATTATCTGAACCACTTCAGTTCAGAGATTTATCAGAAGGAGTAAAAGTATGTAGCAGAACTCCCAGCAATATGCTGAGAATTTGCAATTGTAGTATGCTTGCACTGAAGTTATTCTAAGGAGAATGTCAGTGCAATAAGAGTGCCCCAATAACAGTCCTTCTCCATAGTTTTATTTAAAAATGAAGGTGGGGGGGGGAAGGAAAGCATAGGTTGGTCAATTGGGAGTCAAGGCATGCCTTTTCTTGACAAGTCTCCATCCAAAATACTGCAAGCTATGGAAATTGCTAAAAACTCTCATAGCTCACTAGCACAACCCAGTGGCTTCTCTTAATCATGTGTAGCAATCTACAGAATAATTTTATTATGCTGAAAATACTGGGCAGTGGGCACATGACAAAGGAAACGCTGAGACAAAAGCCTTCAGTTATGAACTTCCTGTATTCACTTACAGTAGAAAATATAACACCTTAACATGGCCCTAGGTTCTAGCAGCCGAGATCTGTCCTTTGTACAGTATAGCATTATTTTAAAATGCACCTCTTACATTAAAAAGAAGTAGCAGGATAGATACGTTGCATAATAAATTTATTTTGGCAAAATAAAACTCAAGGAAAATAATTCACCTAGGAGCCAAGCAGACCAGTTTGTAACACATCCCATTCCCACATAGATGTACTATAACTATAGGATGCAAGAGAGAAGCCTCAAGGTAACAACCTGCAAATAGAGTAAAATACAATAAAGCTCAATACAATCAGGATTACCTGATGAGGGGTAGGATCCAGGGCTGTTTGCTCTGGAAAGCAACAGCCCCTATTCTCAGCTCTTGGCTTCACCCTCCTCCAAACCCACAACATTTTGCTCCCTAGAGTTTTCAGTATAACTAGAGCATCAGAAAGGCCCTGACGAGTACTCATGCCCTAGCCTAGGCCCTTTCTGGACACTCCATAATGGAAGAGATTGTGCCCTTCTTTACATACCTTAGATTGCACTACTCCTGAAGTAGCTAAGAACACACAATGCAAACAGAATCAAGAAGAGAAAAATCAAGAATGACTGAAGAAGAAACAATAATTAAGCACATGGATACATTCAGCACCCCCACCCCCCATTTAAGAGTCAGCTTAACCTCGGGGTTCAGACAGAAATCAATATCACTTCTAAAGATCAGATTGGCTCTTGCAGCATCACCATTCCTCCTGGACACCACACACAATTATTAGCTTACACATGTAGCCTGAGTCACCAGCATGGCAGAGGCAACAACACCATAGCTAGTGCAAGCTGAATTTCTCAGGCAGTTAATGGGGACAGCAGTGCCAAAGGGATATTAAGACTCCCCCCCCCCC
>JAHTLZ010003542.1:61921338-61978194 GCA_023846285.1 Phrynocephalus versicolor | reverse complement strand
GTAGTAGTAGTAGTAGTAGTAGTAGTAGTAGTAGTAGTAGTAGTAGTAGTAGTAGTAGTAGTATCATGCAGTCGTGATGGACTCTTCGTGATCCCATGTCCATGGAGTTTTCTTGGCAGGAATACTGGAGTGGCTTGTCAGTTCCTACTCCAGGCGCCTACAGCACCTGGTATTTCCTGGTGGTCACCCATCCAAGTACTAGCCAGGGCCGACCCTGCTTAACTTCTGAGATCAGGTGAGATTGGATGTGCTCAAAGCTGTACATAAACATACAACTTGTCAAAATAGTAAGTGAAAAGGAATTAACCAACTGCTAAAAATATGCTGATCTTCTCCTGTGGCCCCAGTAGTTTTTCAGACCTCATCTAAATTTCTCCAGCTCTGGTTCTGTACAAAAAAGTCAGAAGCCTGCAATCTGCTACCTTAATCCATGGGTCTGGATTAATTAACTGATTGATTGACTGATTAATCAATCAATCCAAAAGTCTGGAAACTGAGGACCAAGTCTTCTTGAGAGGAATATGCTATGACACCAGCTCTGCTAAATAATTGGGACAGGAAGAATGCAGGGCTTTAAATGTCAGGACAAGAACTTTAAAATACTGTATATCCTTGACCTGATAGGGAGGCAATGCAATGCCATACAATAATGGAAAATATGGGAGCAACAAGGTAAGTTTACCACATTATTTTGTACCATGGTAAGAAGGGAAGGTGAAGAAGAAGGAAGACCCACCAAAATCCCTTACATTAAAAGACTTAGTATAGTAATTATTATGTGCCATCAAGTCAATTCTGACTCTTGGCACTCTCACCAACACTCCCTTTTATTTTCAGACCCACTGTGGGGGCTGCATCATGACTGGAACCCAAAACTATCTTGGAGGCTGTGAAGGAGAGGGGGAGCCCTGCATGGAAGGGGACAGAGGCATGCCACTTTAGAGAGAACTGTGCTTCTATTTGTCTAATAAATATAATCTGTCACTCACTTAAGAAAGGCAGAAAATGTTCATTTTCCTGTTACCCTGCTAAAGAGGGGACCAAAACGTGGCCTCTCTGACCTCCTCCATTAAAAACCGCACCCAAAATAGGCCGCTGGGCCTGTCACGCGCTTTCTGCTGAGTGGGGATAAAGCTGGGGAGAAGAAAGCCATGTATGCCTTGATATCATGACAGGAAAAGACTGGAGACAAATATAATAGAACACGAGGGAAAGTAACAGAGAGAGGGAAGAAGGGAAATATCCCCTGACTATCCATGTTGCCAATGAAGTTATACACACCTCAAGTTTTGGGGCAGAGTTAAGGATAAACCAACAGCTTTTGCAAACAGAGGGCAGGAATAAAGCTAGCAAAACAATGATATCTAATGTATCACAGACAGGGATATTTAATGGTCATTCCATGCCAAGTCAAATACAAAAACTGGAATTTTATGATTGTGCCTAATAACATTTTAGTAAAAAGCCACGTGGGCTGATTTGGAATGAGAAGAAAATGGCTGTGTTGTGCCGCTAGGGAGCACCACTGTTCCACTTTCCAATAACTAGTTATTTTCTTGGGAGGGACTGTATTATTGAAAACATGGTAATCAACAGATTGGTAGCTTCACAGAATTCTTGGAATCGTTCTCCTGCTTCATTTCTGACTCCTAGGCCAAATTCTCTGACAAGGCTCAGCTCTAGTTTGTTTTCTATTTCTGCATTCCAGCCACCTATGATTTGTTTTGTTACCCCTGTTTGGTTGTTTGCCATCATTTTTTTAAAACTCATGTTGACTATTGTTTTAACTGTTTTGTTTATTTTGCTTCTGTTGTTAACTGCCCAAAGTTCCCTATGGGAAAGTCGGTGCGGTTTATAAGTGTTAATAATACATAATAAACAAATAAATTATCAGCAGATTTTGTTTTGTGTTCCATTCCTTCCTGGACATGAAAGCTTTCAATATCTTCAGCAGCTGCAGCTGAAGATAAAGATGAGCAATGGTTATGTTGACAGATTTTCCAAGATGGCTGAAGACAGAGACTTTGAAGGGCAGTTATGAAGGAACTAGAAATGTAAGGGTCTGTCACTGGAGACCAAGGCCAAGATTATCCACACTATCACATTCCCAGTTATGCACAGATATGAAAGCCGGACAGTAAAACACCAACAGTTAACCAAAGTAATAATAATAAAAAAAATAAAAAATAAAAAAATCAGTTCATTAGCTTATTCAGGTGTCAATATGGAATAACCACCATGTGCTCAGAGAGTGTCAGCCCTCGCCTCCATTATATGAATGTCTCATTATTGCGCATTTAACATTGTTCACTGCCCCGAGTTCCCTTGGGAAAATCATGTGGTAAATAAATAAATAAATAAATAAATAAATGTCTGGTCGTACAGACGTAAAATGTCCAAAAACTTTGGGAAAACCAGAAAAAACATGTCTCCCCACATTTTCCCCCAAGTACCCCCACGCATGGCTTCAAAATTTCCAGACATTTTACATATCGACTGGTGAAGAGGAAGGCCTCCATTAATTGTGTGAGTATGAGTGTGGGTGTGGGTTGTTTGGAAAATATATGGCAACACCTTCCAATTCTATTTACTCTTTCTTTTTTAGAAGCATAATGTTTTGGTTTTGGAGTAGGGCAAACATTGTCTTCCCCCTTTTCCTTGGGGGGTGGTCATGTCCATGGCAGGACAGAGTGCATAAGAAACATGGTGCTGATTGCCACAGATACTCAGAGACAGAGAAAAGAAGGGTTAAAGTGCTCCCCTGACACGCATGGTGGGTATTCCCTAATACAGTACTGTATTTGCCTGTTCCCGCAGAGGCCTGATCTGGCCACAGTGACCCAAACCTCAGCTACATCTTGGCTGGATTACTGTAATATGTTCTACACAGAGCTGCCTTTGGAAGGTGATCAGAAATGTTGGTGGGTCTAAAATGAAACAGCCATGTTGCTAACTGGGGCGGGTTACAGGGATCAAACAACCCCACCTGCTGCAGCAGCTCCGCTGATTGCCGGTCCATTTCCGGACACAATTCAAAGTGCTAGTTTTAGCCTTTTGGGCCTTAAACGGGTTGGATACCAGCTGTCTCAAGGACTGCATATGGGGAGGCCTTTCTCTTGAACTTGCCACCCTCACAGTTGTGTCTGGTGAGAACAATCCCATCCCAGTATTGCTTCTCGCAAACCAGATTTAATACCAAGTCAAACACCCAATGACATATCTTCATATTGGCCTCAGCCTTAGAAAATAATTAAGATTGCTTGAAACTTATTTCATTGTAAACACGAGTTATAACATAGTTGCTTTATTTTTGATAGCGGACTAGGTCCAAGACCTGTAACAATGCAATATTTCCATCAATTTAAAAAAAAATCTTTTCACAACCTGACCGAAGGGATCATATTATGTTATGACATGGATTCATTTAATATGGATTATTATGCTTGTTTAATGTTTTATATTATGTTTGATATTATGTTTGTTGTACAGTTTATCTTAAAATTTTGTAAACCGCCCAGAGTGGCACTTGTGCCTGATGGTGCAGTATAGAAATCAAATCAAATCAAATAAATAAATATCTGAAATATTATATAACCGGACTATGCAGGGAGGCAAAATGGGTACAGAATTGAGAAAGGATGCAAACAATATATCAAGTTTTTAAATTACTAGGGCTGAGCACAGTCCAAAGATGAGGCATGATGGAAGCCCAAAGAAAAATCTTATTGTCTATTCAGAGGCTTATTGTAAGAGGAGAAAGGCAAGATAAAAATGAATGGAATAAATAACTTTGTTTAAAAAAATTGAACCCAGCAGGCCAAATCGAACTCCCTCTCCCCTATTAGAATAGACCCACTGAGGTTTTGCATCAGTACTTATTTAACAAGGTTGTTTCTTCAGTAGATAAAAAGGTAAAGGTAAAGGTTCCACCCCCACATGTGTGCTAGTCATGTCCGACTTCTAGGGGCGGTGCTCATCTCCATTTTCAAGCCAAAGAGCCAGCTCTGTGCAAGTCCATGGCCATGTGGCCGGCATGGCTGCAAGGAAACACTGTTTACCTTCCCACTTTTTACAGTGGTACCTATTTACCTATGTGCATTTACATGCTTTCAAACTGCTAGGTTGGCAGGAGCTGGGGTTGACAGTGGGAGGTCACTCCGCTGTGTGGCACCCGGGATTTGAATTGCCAAGCTGACGGCTTATCAAGTTATATATACTGTATATATATGAGATTCCCAAAACTCGATGACAGATAGATGTGCTAGGGCTGCTTCTTAAGCAGGACAGCAAACTGAAGAAAGCACATGCCTACATCCACCGGGTAACACTGTTAATTTGGCTTCAGTTTGTTTCTCCTGCCTGCTTGGAATACCAAACTTGAATCCCAGCTTTCCAATGGAGGCTGCCACATTTCTGCATGGCCTTTTCTCCTGCCCTCATTTAAAAAAAAAGAACTTTGTATTTCAAAAGAAGCTTGCAGCGGCGGAATAGTGGTAGTGTTAACCTGCTGATAGGAAAATTCCAGCCAAATGCTAGCTGAGGTGCAGTTTGAAACTATCCCCACACCAAAAGCCATTTGCAGCCAGTGTTTGAGTGTTTGAACTCACCCTAAGAAGCAGACCTCGCACATCCTTCTGCCATGAATTTGAATTTCTGAGACTCTCATATATACTCGGATTGTGCTTTCTGAAATATTGAAACGTATCCCTTTGCAAACACGAAGGTTATGCAATACGAGGGTTTCTTATGGCTTGCTGAATGTGGATTTTCTTTCTGATTAATGTGAACATTCTTTTATACACAGGCAACTGGACTCAGTGGAAACAGAGAGAAAAAGTTGTTTTCTGGCTGCTCAGTCCTACCCTGCATTTCCCTACCAGAAATATTATAAACAATTTGTTATGTACTTTGGGTTGGTGGGGTGGCGGGATTGCTGGCATGTTGCTTATACTATGAACATAGATGCAGTATATGTATCAAAGCATTCTTTATCTAGGCAGAAATGAACTGAAGGGATAATTGACAGAGCCAGAAAAACCAAACCACTGAGGACTGACTTCTTCTGGATTGTGCAGGAAAAACTGTTCAGTGGCATGCCAAATTAACCATGCTGATGAGTCATAACGAGTGGGGCAGAGCACAGGAAATGGAGATCGGTTTGGTCCAAACAGAAATAAGCTATTGAAAACATGCAGCTGAAATAAAAAATCTCTAAGAATAAGATATGGTGTAATCTACAATCTGGACGGGGCTTTTTGACTGCAGTGCCCATAAAACCTTAGTCAGTTGGCAATGTTGGCTAGAGCACTCTGGGAGATGTTGTAAAAAAAAAAAGAGGGGGCAGCAAATTTAAGTAGTTAATTTTGATAACCAGCTGCTTGCAACTCATTCTTGCAGCATCAAGGTTCTACAGTGGTAGTACTAATTTTTAGAACTAAAGAAGAACTGAAAGAATCCTAAAGATCCATCAGGTCTTATCCCTGCTGGTGTGGTGAAGCCACAGGTAACCATCCTGGACAGAAAGCCACTGACCTGCTTTTAAAAAGTTATAGTAAATAGAATCCACCACCTTCTAAGGTACTGTAGTTCATTCTACCACAGAGCAGCTGTTATTGCCAGGATGTTAGATCCTGGAACTACAGAGTTGAAAGGGACCCTATGGATAATTGAGTCTGGTCTCTGTCAAGGAGGCACAGTGGAGAATCGAACTCTCTAGCCCAATGCCTAAACCAGGCATGTCCAAACTTCAGCCCTCCTGATGTTTTGGACCACAACTCCCAGAATTATAAGCTTAGATTCCCAATGAAAAAGACTGTGGGAGTTGTGGTCCAAAACATCTGGAGGGCTGAAGTTTGGACATGCCTGGCCTAAACCATTGAGCTATTCAGAGGTTTTATCTATATTTAATCAAAATCTCATTCCCTGTAATTTGGACATATGAATCCAGGCTTAAATCTCTATTGTTCCCTTCTCCAGGCTAAACATACCCACTTCCTTGAAATGTTCTTCAAAGGGCTTGGTTGCCAGACTCTACCAACTTTCCTTATATACATTCAAACTTGCCAATACAGGACATTTTTAAAACTAGGATGCCCAGAAATGGCCATGGTATTCCAGATGAGGCCTGGTCTTAGCGTGCTACTCCCCCCTCCCCCAATTATCTGGACAATATAATTCTCCAGATATGGCATACTATTACATGAACCATCTTTTCCCTTTCACTGCTGCTGCAGCGATATCACATTAATTCATGTTTAATTTATGGCCCACAAAAATGGTAGATCCTTTTCAGAAGCATTTCTGCCCAGGCAGGTGTCACCCATGCTATGTATAGTAGTCACTCTGACATTCTGTCTTCCTCCCTCTGAAAACAGGGATGGAGTTTATGTATGCAGGTCCTCAAGGACTTAACTTTGTTCTCCCAAAATTCTCAAGAATTATTGACAGAGACTCTGAGATTGCGCCTCCTAGTTTCCTTTGTGTTGTTTGACAAATTTCATCTAGCCCTGAAGACCTCAATTCATTTGAAGTAATTAGGCTTTCCTGTTCCACCTCTTATTTTGCACTGCAGTCCCCTGAATTCTGTTTTCATCAGGTATTGTTTCCTTTTCAGAGAAGATGGCAGCAAAGAAGTTGTCAAGCAGCTTTGTCTTCTCACTGTAGTCAATTAACATCTTTCCATCCTTTCCAGATAGCGGATGTACCACTTCCTTGTTCTTCCTCTTGGTCTAAACGAACTTGAAACCTTCCTTTTTGTTATTTTTAACCTCTCTTGCAAGTCTGAGCTCATTCTCAGCTTTAACTCTCCTGACCTTTTCTACAAGTGCCACTCGTTTGTACTCCTCCATTGTGATTTTGTGCTTCCTTTCATTTCCTACACAAGCCTATTTAAATCTTAGCTCACCCAGACACTTCTTATGCAGCCGCCCTTGGTTTTTTTTAGATGCCTCTCATTCTTCTTTCTCTTAAGAACTGCTTGCGGTCATCTGGCATTTAAGAAAGACCCATCCATGATGAACTTTTGTATCCAATATTTCTTTAGAGAGAGTGTACCGTAGTGGACACAATGTTAGACTAGTACTCAGGAAGCCTGAGTTCAAATCCCCACTCAGCCACAAAAATTCAGTGGTGGGTGACAATGGTAAACCACATATCTCATGTAAGCCAGTAATCCTAGAAGGGTTGCCAGAAGCTGGAACTGACCTGATTACAGACAGCTACAAGAATTAAACATACTGAGATTAGTTTCTTTGATGTCCAGAGTGTATATCATACCACGTCAGTTTTTGCCATCTACAGTGTAATGAACGACAAGAGGGAATGTTTACTTTCACTCAATATCCCATCTACTTCTACTTCGTTGGCAAATTTTCTTCCTTCTTGGTGCGAATCAGATAGAGGATACAGTAGGTGACACCTCTGTCACTTCTTCTGCCTCCTATTCAATGAAGATATCAGAAAACCAAGTGAAGAATTTGCTCAAACTCACCTTCTTGACAAAGTTGGATTTCCAAAAAGGATCAGAATAGCAGTATCCTATTACTACTAGAACTCTCTTTCTGAATGTTTGGTAACCTGATTGAGGACATATTCTTTTCCAGTTTGTCATGCTCTGCACTCGCAAGGGACCTATGAATCTATGGCCCATTCCCTTAACTGCTTCTTTGTTGTCTTTTCTCATCCAATATCAGGTTTTGGTGCCATCATCCCAGTTTCTGATAACGGGCCAAATTCTTGTATTCAGAACTTCATATCACATGTTCCCTGGAATACCACCTGTTTCTTCAGTAAGATTTCCCCAGGAGAATTCACTTTAAAGCTCATATGAAAAGGTTTCAACATTCCTAGGGAACATGTGGTTCCCAATTCCCAGGTAACCCATTGTTCTCACCAGGAGTCCTTCTTCATGGAAGAGCAGACCATGATTCAATAAATCAAACCTTTTCCAACGGCACCTTTTCAGAAGTCAGTTGTTCACTTCCAGTATACTTGTCTCTTTTCCCAAGCTACACCTTCAACAGGATGACTTGGCGAAAATATACATCTGTGCTTGAAAGTTCTTTGTCTTCCTATCCACAACCTCACATTCACCTGCAATATACTGAATGCTGTGTTCAGTAGTATCATTTATTTCCATGTGGATTAGAAGGAAAGGGCCAGAGTCAATAGGCTGATGCA
This sequence comes from Phrynocephalus versicolor, assembly GCA_023846285.1. Classification (NCBI taxonomy): domain Eukaryota; kingdom Metazoa; phylum Chordata; class Lepidosauria; order Squamata; family Agamidae; genus Phrynocephalus; species Phrynocephalus versicolor. The sequence goes on along the minus strand of JAHTLZ010003542.1, from coordinate 61,970,016 downwards.
TTTTGGAAAGCTCTGTATCTGAGAAATTTGCACCGGATATTATCATCACCAGTGTTGTTGTAGATACCAGTTGATCGATTCTTACAATACTCACCCCTTCTCATTTCACATATAAGCAGTCACATGTATGTGTGTAGTTAGAGAGAGGGACCATGTTTTTCCATTTATAAAATGTACTGAACTCAGTCCTGGCTAGTGGCACTTAGTTCCCATTGCAGCACTGAGACTTATCTTAGTCATCTACAAACACCTATTTATTAATTTAATTATTAATTATTTATGTTTATATTGTTAGTTTTATTTATTTTTTAGATTTTTTTTAATATCCGTTATTTTATTGTGTTTCACATTGTAAATCACCCACAGTCCCCTCTGGGGAGATGGGTGTTGGGAAATCTAAATACAGTGGACCCTCGTATAACAAACGGTTTGTATAACATAAAATTGGTACAACATAAACAATTCTGGAGATAGGGGAAATTTGCTTAACAGAATTGCCTATGGGGTGAATCCGTACAACATAAAAATGGTCGCGATTAGGGATTACTGTGTTTTCAATGCATTCCTATGGGAAATTTGTATAAGAGAAAATTTGCTTAATAGAATTTCATTTGGAACAAATTAATTCCTTTATACAAGGTACCACTGTAAATAAATAAATTTCAGTGGGTTCTGGGCTCAAATGATGTAGCCTGGACTAAAATACAGCTTTTAGTGCTGGGAAACTCAGGAGTTAGAATCATAGAATTGGAAGAGACCTCAAGGGCCATCTAGTCCAACCCCCTGCCATGCAGGAACCCTATCACAATCTTTCCGACAGATGGCCATCCAGCCTCTGCTTAAAAACCTCCAAGGAAGGAGACTCCACCACCCTTTGTGGCAGCATATTCCACTGCCGAACAGCTCTAACCGTCATGAAGTTCTTCCTAATGTTCAAATGGAATCTCTTTTCCTGTAGTTTGAAACTACTGTATTGCCACGAGTCCTAGTCTCTGAAGCCATGGAAAACAAACCTGTTCCCTCTTCAATATGACATCCATTCAAATATTTAAACATAGCTATCATATCCCCCCTCAGCCTTCTTTTTGAGAGGCTAAACATTCCCAGTTCCCTAAGCCGTTCCTCATAAGACATTTCCTCCAGACCCTCAGCCATCCTGGTCGCCCTCCTCTGCACCTGAGGTTGTCAACATCCTTTTTAAATTGAGGTGCACAGAACTGGACACAGTACTCCAGGTGGGGTCTGAGCAGAGCAGAATAGAGTGGTACTGTACTATCACTTCCCTTGATCTAGACACTATGGTTCTGTTGATGCAACCAAGAATCGCGTTGGCTTTCCTGGCTGCCGCATCACACTGCTGACTCATGTTCAATTTGTGGTCCACCAAGACTCCCAAATCCCTTTCACAGGTACTATTATCCAGCCATGTATCCCCCATCCTATATCTGTGCAATTCATTCTTTTTACCTAGATGTAGCACCCTACATTTTCCTCTGTTGAAATCCATTCCGTTAGCTTTGGCCAAGCACTCTAATCTGTCAAGGTCTTTTTGAATTTTCATCCTATCCTCTAGGGAATTAGCAACCCCTCCCAATTTTAATTAGCATACTTTCTATTCTGCATAGTAGGGAAGCATCTGCATTGTAATGGACAGGTAACTACTGTATACAGATTATGCTAAAAGCCACGGGAAATGCTCTTGAGGGGAAAAAACTGGCAAGCTATTACTTACTCAAAGATTTTTCCTAATTGATCAACATCCGAGTTTCCACGAAAAAGTGCCCTGAAAAAAAAATACAGAAACTTATTATAGACAAAACATCTGTTTTTCCAAAATAATGTTTCAGCCTCATTAATCTAGCTTTCCCACGTGTTTTCCAACGTTGGCTGTTTTTGTTTTTTCAGTTTCTCACCAAAAAGCATACATTTTGAAGACCTTCCAATATATGGCATTCATAAGTCTCATTGTTTGTTGAACCCTTCGGATTGCCAGTTTTCAGTCAATTCCTACCACCTGAGGGACCGTAAAAACCAGCGCTCGCTGAGGAAGTAGAAAATCTGGCAGTCATAACCCATCTTAAAGCCATTTTCCTTCAAAGAGAAAATTGAAAATTAAAAAAATGGTGTGTTTCATCTAACTAAATAAATGTGTTGGTTAATAACACCCACTGACAGAAGTTAAAAACGCACAGATTTTCACGTATGAGCCAAGATGATGAACTATCCTTATCCAAACAGCAGACTGAAACCCATTTGTGAATATGAGAAAGATATTTATGTCTTTTACAGTAAGAAAGCCACTTGCATTGAAAATAGGAAGCTATTTCTTGCACAGTTTATACTGGTTCCTTAAGAATGACTAATCTCAAGCCAGGCGTGCATATCAAAGCATTTTTAACAGATTAACTCACTGGAAACCACCTCGCAGCATGACAAAATCTACCAAATATGTAACATAGGAAAGGGAAACTGGTGTTTAGGAGAAAAACATGTCCTGCCATTTATAATCCAAATATGCTACAGAGCCACGTGAGAACTCTAGAACTGCCAATACAGCAGCCTTAAATTCTGGGCTGTAAGCCAGATATGAAAACCAAGAAAAATAAATACAAATATCTGGATTCTGTCATTGTTAGCAGGGAACAGTCACAGCTAAAATGGTAGCTAATGCTATGATGTTCTTTCTCTCTCTCCTCACTTCTACATCAGAGGCTTTCAGAAAAGCAATACCTCTTTGATCTTTTGATTAAACGTCTCTCAACTAAATAAAGCACAACTTAACATTTTAGAATCTGCAGTCAAATGCCAAGATCTCCATTAGCGCAACCCTGGTTATTCCCGCTTCTATCCCTCCAAAGAATTTTCATAAAACCATAGAACTGTCAAGACGGGAATGACCCAAAACCAACTGCAAAATAAGGATACTCCACAGCTAAAGCATTCTGGACAGAGTGGCCTTAGGTTAGATGGGTGATATACAAATAAAATAAAATAAAATAAATAAAGATGGGCACTGAATCTTGGTTTATAAGTGCCAAGCAAGGGGGGCTCCATCACCTTCCACCTTCCCATCCATTTCACTGTCAAGCAGCTGTTACTGTGAGGGCATTCTTCCAATTTTTTTAGTTAAAATGTCCTTGTGATTTGCACCCATTCCATCTGGGTCCTATCCTCTGGGAAAGCACAAAACAAGCTTATTCCATCTCCCATTGGCATCCCTCCAAATGTTTGAAGATGGTCTTCATATCAACTCTTAGCCAACACTTCTGCAGGGTGAATATACCCCAAACCTTCAACTGTTTCTCATACTATTTGATTTCCAGACTATTTGCCCTTTCAGAAGGCTTTCTAGCTGTTCCCTGGGGGCAAAGAGAAGGGGAGAATGTGGCCGGTCCAATAGTTTGCCTGCACAAACTTCCTTGCCTTGCCTTATTTGTCCCCACTCTTCCTCCTCAGGCAACCTTTTGTGGAACAAAGTTTGGGGAGAGAGACCCAAGAGAAACCAGCAGGGCTATTGGGAAAACTGGGCAGCTGACAGCTGCTTCAACGTACTTAAAGGGGTACTTAAAGGGCCCGGTTTCTAAAGGGGCAAACAGCATGGCTAGCAGACCATCTTCCTCTCTTCTCTCACCATAGCAGCAGGGGCAAGTGGCCAGCGTGAGGGCAAAATGGGTGGACACAGGACAAAGCCAATGTAGCCCCCCTCAACCAGGATACAACACAGTTTAAAAAACAGATTTAAAACTTTCCCAAGAGAGCATATGCGACTCAAATGCCATGTGACACCACATGATTCCTAAATCAATTTCATGTAGAAAGGAGCTTACGAGAGGCAAATGCAAATGTAAACAAATGCTTAGACTGAAGTGGGTAATCACAGTTGAAACCCTGTAAGAGATAATTTTCCAAGAATGTCATAGCAGGAGCTTGTCTTACCTGCACATCAGTTTTCTTTGTGGTCTTAGGGATTCAGGAGCAAAGGTAGGCACGGGATAACTCTGAACTCTGGTATCTCTATCATGTAAGTCTACCTGAATCATCTATCCCTGAGTTTAGCATTCTGCTTATACCCTAAATATTAGAGTGAAATGCTTGTGCAGTGATGGGTTTGGTTGTCTTTTGACAATTTAAAGCCACTGCAGACAATTACAAATATTTTCTACATGGAACACTTTGAGATTTATCACCAATGAAAGAAGCATAGCAAATTCTTGAGACTCTTCACTTGTTCCCTGAGCTGCTGCAACCTAAAATGTAATGTTGCACCTATGTATCTTCCATATGAACCATGGCTTCTGCTTGTGTACCAGAGCACACAGTAGAGTACCAGAATAATCCCTTACCAAATATCCAAAAAAAGTAAAAGTGCTTACAAATGCTCCATTGCACAAAGAGGACTGTGCCAGTTGCAAAATAGATCATTTTATGAGATCCTTTGCTAATATGGCCCTGGCTCCTGCCTTTGGTACCCTCTTATTGCAGCCATATTGTGTGCGTGTGTGTGCGTGTGCACGCGCACACGAGCATGTGTACATGCGTGGTTAATCTGAAGAGTTTTGCCTAGTTCCTGGTTCTCATTTTAAGAATGACATTTTCCAACATAGCCAAATACTTTTTCCTTTCAGTTATGATATCTGTGTGAATGGATGTATGTGAGACACAGAAGAGAAAGTTCCTCTTTCTATTACCATTCATCAAAACCAAATGTTATGCAAACGCTTCTAGAAGCGTATGGCTATTTTCTTGTCAAAGATATGAGGGAAGGAATGGAAGGATGACTTGGGCGTGGCCATCTGAGAAAAGCATGTACAGTACTGTACTTGACAAGTGATGAACATATGCTGACTAAAAACAGGCCAACTAATTTCTCAATATCCTTTTGATTTTTAACTCAAACTGCACAAAACATTACAGTAATATTTATCACACTGATCTTGCTCACATCCTACACAAGTTGAAGGTCTGGAATCAAAGCAGTAAGTGATAATGTAAGTTCACACTTGAGTCCAAGATGACTCCAATCTGAGTACTGTAGTACTATTATGTCTACAGGAGACGGTGAAACAAAAACCAGAACTGGTCCTTCGAGCTGCATCATAAAACAAGTATAACATCATTGACAAGCAACCATCCAATGTTAAGGAAGCAGCAGTGTATCATCACAATGTGTTCTATGGAAGATGTGAGCAACGTATCTACAGTACTTCCTTTTTTGCTGTCCCTAAATATGTCAAATGTCAATTGTGCCTTTAGATGTTGAATGTACCACTATTTTAAAAATCATATATCTGTAGGAAAACAAAGTGGCTATGTTTAAGGTGACCAAAAGAATCACACTCTTGGAAGTCTCCAGAAATACAGTTCTCAACTAAAGCAAGCCATGTACTCTCTGTGCTCACCATCTGTGTGCATAATTATGTTTTTAATGAAAACGGAATTGTTTCCTTCCCTGCGTCTGGTTGCCTCTGAATGTTAGCAGCAGCATGATGCGGCGTGGCCCACAACAGGATCCTAGAGGCTGAAACTGACTTTTGGAGTGACAGAAGTTAGCAAATTTTGTTCTATTAAGTTATTTATTTATTAAGGTATATTTATTAAGGCTTACAGTATTAAGGTATACTCTGGGATCCACTCAAACTGAGGGTTGGGGAAGTGAGAACAGACAAAGGAAAATATTTTTTTACCCAGTGTGTTGTTATTCTGTAGAACTCCCTGCCACAAGATGTGGTGATGGCATCTGGCCTGGATGCCTTCAAAAGGGGATTGGACAGATTCCTGGAGGAGAAGTCCATCACAGGTTGCAAACCATGATGGAGATGTCTCCAGGCTTAAAACTGGGGTACTTCAAGGACCAGATGCAGGGGAGTGGTATGAAGAGACAGATATCTAGTCTCGTGCGCTCCCGGACACATTTGGTGGGGCCACTGTGAGATACAGAAAGCTGGACTAGATGGCTCTGATCCAGCATGGCTCTTCTTATGTTCTTATCACCTTTCTGTGATAATTACAATAATAACAGTTAACTTTACTATGATTAGAACAACAGTTTATAACATAAAACACCTAACACTGACAGTAACAAAAAAAACACCAGTAATTAAAATTATAGCCTGATGAAGTTATTCCATGAACAGGAACTTAGAACAGCAATTTCTTTAAGCACATGTGAAACAAAAGAGGGAACCAAATACATACCACAGAGAAGTGACTCCACGGTGAAGGGGGTCTCCATGGAAAAAGCCCATCTTTTGTGCTCACTAATCTAGGCAGAAATTAACCTGTGTGCGCCAACTCTACAGCCAATCTCAAGAGCCAACCATGCTCATTAATATACAGCCAGCCCTTCATAGTCCCAACTACGTATTTTTCAACAGAAACAGCAGCACCTTCAAATGGCCCCAGAAATGGACATGTAACCAACCAAAGAATAGTGTCACGTGCTCCAACTGTTTGGAGTCTAAAACAACTGTGCTACTGAAACTTCCTAACCATCTTCAAAGGCAACCCACACCCATACAACTATTCCTTACGGCAATCTAATCTTGATGCAATCTCCTCTTCATCCTCAAATGCCTGTAGGCAATTTCTTTTCCCCATCAGATGGAGCCATAGATAATAAAACAGCCAAAGCTGGAACTGATGTTGTATAAGTCAATAGTGTCAAATCCATGGGGACCCCCGAGCTGTGAACATTATCTATCACAGGCAGTACACCACTCTAATATGGTTTGTGTATTTCCATCCATCTTATCCTGTTCTCTACTCCCCCTTGTTCATCTAAAAACTTTCCCTATTAGTTCAAGATTTCCATAGCAGCCTTAGGACTGGTAGGCAAACATGAAAGGCAGATTGGCCACCAACTGTATGCTGATGTCACTTTAGGACAAACCTCTGGCTAACTTCCCCCATCATCTTTGTGTAGATCAGTGATTCTCAACCCGTGGATCCCCAGATGTTCCTGGACTGCAACTCCCAGAAATCTCTTCCAGCACAGCAAGTGGTGGAAGCTTCTGGGAGTTGCAGTACAGGAACATCTGGGGACCCACAGGTTGAGAACCACTAGTGTAGATTTCTAAAACCCAGAATAGACAAGATGGAGCCCCCAAACACCATAAAAACTGGAGGCTATGATGCAGGACATACATCCCCCGGCATCAATCTCTACATGCAAAAAGTGAAGCCATGATTCTAATCCTACCCCAGCCAGGCAGGCCAAAAGTCCATTATGTTTGATGTAAAACACTGAGGATTTACCTTCCAGCCTTGGCCCAGTACGTAATACATATTTGCTTTGGGCCTCACCAACTGAAAATATTTCTAATCTGACTGCTATGATGGGAAACTCTTGAACAGCGAATGCTTAATGCCAGTAGGTCAGTTTCTCATGGAATAAACTTTGCTTAACCAAACATACTCCTTCTTGTATCAGCTGAAAACCTTTACACAGATGAATGAAAGCATGAAGGAAGTTAACTCTTACTTACTTGAAACTTAACAGCACTGCAAAGCAAATGAACAAAGGAGTACAACACAGTTTTCTTATTATTTATCTCAACCATGACAGGTACCATGCTGAAGAGCAATTAATCTCATCCTCTATCTCTATTACTCTTAAAAGATTTTTTTTAAACTAGTCAGTTTTCAGCCAGCGATGAATCCTGGAGTAAGGTATGCAAGCAAGCAAAGAGAAAGTGCTGCCTTTTTAGAAAGCACATACTTTGATGTCAAATGTTTCAGGTTATTTTAAATTTAAAAAATATTTATTCACAATGTTTGGAAAGTCCCTTGAGAGGTTCAGACAGCTGAAGCAGAGAGTACTGGTTGATCAGAGTAGCAATTTAACTCCTTTGTTAGAATCCCAATGATTAATTATGTTGGTTTGAGTGCAATCAAATCAGATGCTGTGGGCAATTGTTGCTAGTTAACGCACTGCCGATTTTATCCCTTGACACATGGCAGCTGTGTGAGCTGGTGAACAACTAGAGATACTAGCAGGAACCTATCAACCTTCCATGAATCTATCTAATCTCCTTTAAAGCACGGGACTACCATTATATCTTGTGGAAGTGAACAACAACATCTTTTTATTTATCATAGATTTTTTATTATTCAGCTTCAGGGGACAGATCCAGTGCTACTATCATGAAAGAGTGACACATGGTAAACAGAAAGTAGACAACAAGGCTTTCTCCCTACCTAATTTCTTCTGATCCTGCATCATTTCATAGAGTTCTATCGTGTCCTCTAAGCCGAAGAAATGTGTGTGTGTGTGTGGGGGGGGGAACCCTTCTTAAGAAAAGCAAATGTTGTTTTGTGGACAAAAATCCGATTAGAAATGGGAAAATGTCAGTTCTGATCTCTTAGTGAAAAAGTTCACTGGCAGCCTTTTCACACGACCCCTAAACTCCATGGCAAATGGCTCCCAGGTCCGGAGCTTAAAATTGTTTCCCCACCAGCTCCGGAGTTTACAGAAAATTAAGTGCGACCACGCCCACCTAAGCGTGTCCCAGCACACTTTTCAAGTACCTGCTCTCCAGGGCTGAAGAATTCCTGATGCGGATGTAACTTAAGAGTGCCGGGCTCTCCTCGCTTCTGTTTGTTGTTTTTTTGCCCCCCGCCCCTTTAAGAGCTACTTAAGAGAATGGAACGCTGCAGGGGCAAGAGCGAGAAGGCAGAACAGAGGTGAGCCACGTTCTTTTCTTCCTTTTTTTCCTCCCTCCCCTCACGCAGGCAGCAGCCAGGAATGCGGAGGGGGTGGGAACACAGGAACAGCGACAAGCCCCCAAGATCTCTGGTCCGAATTTAAGTGGCCAGCGGATCTTAGGGGTCGTGTGAAAAGGCCCTGGATGCCTTTTTGCTGGTCTGTGTGTGTTTGTGTTGTGTCGTTACAGTCGTGACCGACTCTACGTGACTCCATGTCTATCTGGCCCATGTCTGCAATCAGTGGAGCCTAGCTGCATGAAGAAGTTGGCACTGGGTTCTCAGGGACGCCTGGGAGCTTTAGTCAGGAGGTGATTGGTATGAAGAATCAGAAGTGTGACAAGGCACATAGATGGAACAAATCATGACACCTTGTCAATTAGCCACAGTTAGCTGTAGCCTGTTACATAAGTTTCTGGGCATAGCATTTAGCAGGAGAGACTAATTCCATGCAGTAAGTTTAGGATTAGTATATGAAAGAACAAAGCTCCAGTGCAGAGGAGCTGTGTAGAAGAGGGAACATTACCCAATGCAGGTAACTTGAGAAGGTAGTCCTATTGGAATTCCTTCATGGGTACAATTATAAAAGGTACTGCACCTACTTGGTTTTACTTCTTGCAAATCACATTAAATGTCCAGAACTAACAATAATTTGGTCTTACATTTACCTTTGTGCTGAAATTTGCATAGCACCATTTTAAAAAAAGTACCGTTCACATATAGCACCTTCACTTTCAGAACTAATTGTTCTAAACATAAATATTTTGTAAAATGTTCTCATTCTCCCCCGATTTACTCATAATTCAAGTATCTGCAAATAAAACCAGACCTTCCTGCTCATGCAGAGAGGTTGGGTATGGAAGGAGCAAGTGAACATGGGGGACACAGACGTGGTCAGTGACTACAGCCCCATCATTCTTTCCCTTTAGTGTCCTCGTGCACTACCACACATGCCCAAACAGAAGTAGATTTGCAATCAGAATATAACTTGCTAGTACATCACTATGATCTTCTATATAATGGAACCTATTAGGTGCCCAAATAAATAAATAAATTAATAACTTCATAAGGAAGTTTCCTTCCACGATCATCTCTTCCTCTCTATGCAATGTAGCTCACAAGGCAGCCCTCAGTTAGTAACACTGGTGTTCCTTTGCCTTGGACAGAAACTGCAGCAGTGGGCTTTCCTATCTAGTAACTCTCTGTCTTTTTCCTTGGGCAGAACACCGCTGTGGCTTTTGCCGCACGAAAGATCTTTAACATGTGACAACAGTAAACTACTTCAGACTGCCCATCAGCTTACACCACAGGTGGTTAGCAGAATTGCATAGGGTGCTAAAAATTCACCTGTACTTAAGATGCCACATAATCCTTCCCATTCGTTTCTCTCGTGCTTTTGTTTGTTTTGCTTTTGAAGCTATTAGACAGGGCTGTGATACAATCCTGAGCCAGTGGGCCAAGCATTATAAAACTAATAAATAATGATGATCTTAACAGAGGGACAGTTTTATTTGCAAGAAGAGCTCTAAATATGAACGCACTTTCTGACCTGGTCAGGATGACCAGCTTGTAATCTTAAGAAAATGAAAATCTTCTGAGGTGTATACAGTACTCTTAGGAACGATATTTGTCATACCCTCCCATGAAGATCCAGCGTTCCTAGCAAGCAGCTCTTCTCTGGAATGGATAGAGATTTTTTTCTCTCCTTAGGAGAAAAGGCCGAGTGTCCCTCCTCTTCAAATAAGAGGAGCTAGGTATCAGAGTTTAAGGCAGAGATATCCCCAAACTGCCAAAATAGCAGTACCTAAATAGGCAGAGCAAATTAGTGCTGCTTTAGGAATTCCCTAGGAGGAAGACTCCTGCTGGAAGCTTCTGAGCTGTAGTGGCTAAACCATGGGTGCAGCCTGAAATTTCTACATACGAGTACTTTTGAGCAATTGCTGAAAACAACCTATTCATACTTGTTGACTAGCTCAGTGGTTTTGGGATCTGGCAGCAGAGTCAGAGGCTGGGAGTTCAATTCCCTACTAGGCCTCCTTGACTGGGCTTGATTTTGATGACCCATGGGGTCCCTTCCAGCTCAGCAGTTCTATGCTTATTATTATTGGTGATATTTGGCTCTTTGCATTCTTGAAGCATGTAAATGCCAGTGGTATTTGGCAGCATTTACTATGGATTAAATATATGGCTTTAACTTTATCTGCCCCAAATGTGGCTTGCTGAATTATCTAACAGGACTTGATGGGTTCTGATTTAGATTTCCAGACCTGGCTGCAGAAACACTTAATCTGACCTGTTTACTCGATAGCTCACTGTGTATGGCATTCCTGGCTTAACTTTGGACTGAAGGAAGCACTGCTGCTGGACCATGCCTGCCTAAAATCAGGATAGTAACCATATTGGATCACCACACATTTATTTATTTAAAATATTCTTATACTGTCTTTCTCCCCAAAAGGATCCAAGGTTGCTTAACCCACACATAATCTTTAGCATGTCACTTTTCACCCAACAGCTTCTTTCTGATCCCCTTTGCATTGTCAATGCACAGAAAAACTTATTCCCACTTTCTGGTATAATTTCCTCTAACTTGGCACCTTGCTACAAACACTTTCCCCTTATACTGTATATGTAAGATTTAATGAATGGATTTTTGAATTGAAGAACTCTACTGCAAAATTCAGACAAACAGAAAAACTGATTTGGTACACTCTTTCACTGAGGAAGTGTAAAATGGGAAAAATATGCACTAAAATATGCACCAGTTAACAAGTCCACAGAATAGTTGGCAACATCATTGATCACCAAGCAACAAACATTTCTCATGCTCCCTGTGGCTTCTCATGGAATAAAAATGGAATCTGCAGAGGTAGTCTGAATGAAAACCTCAATGATGTACTCAATGTTGGGGGGGGGGGGTGTTAAATAATTCATCAAATATCTAAACAGCATCAAATTTCACATGCATTCTCTTATTCCTTTCGAGCAAATTTGGCTCAGACTGTATTTGCTTTGTACTAGACAGCCAAATATTTCAGAGCCGTTTTATGTCTTCTCCTCAGCTGTCCTTAGATGCTGTCAGTGTCCTGCTGTCTAACCCATTTTTAAATATCTTCTTAATTTTCCACTTCTCTGGAGGCATATTAACCTGATGTTCAAAAATGTGTTCAAAAGGTTTGATGAGCACAAAGATACCAAGGCAGGACTAAAAACTAAAGGAAACAAAAATGGCAGATAATGGCAAGATAATCTCCTTTAACATGGACTGAGGCATGCTAAGTATATTGATTTATTTTTAAACTAAACACAAAAAAGCATTTTGATTTTTTTTTAAATAAATGAAATGACTTTATTCTAAGTAATTAGAAACAGAATGATTTGTCACAACTGGAATATGATACTCTTTCTGACATGTTTTGGGGAAAAATAAACATAGACTTTTCAATATACTTGAGGTAAAATAAGACTTGTCTTAATAATCTCAAAATGTACATATTTTAGCATATATTTTGTATTTGACAATTTAGTCTGATTAAGGGTCTTTAGCAAACAAACACAGATGTCAGAGTGACATCAAAATGACAAAACCTACAGTTGGTATATTACAATGCATATTTATAAATAAATTAGATGTATTTCCTCAAACTAAACCTGTTTACATGGTGGTAAACACTTTTTATTCCAATCAATAAATAATAAGTACACTTGTGGCTGCAGACGGTCATGATTTTCAATAAAACTTTCCATACACATCAACCAATTTTGGGGTATACAACAAATTAGTGTACAGTTGAGTTCCTTTAATGTTTACAGTACTTCTAAAATAAAGCACAACCAAGTGGTTATCTATTTAGAAGCAATTATCAACTGAATTTGACAGAACTTAGTCCCATGTATTGTATTCAAAGGCTGTTAGCTAAAGTCTGATATCCACACACAATAAACTGACTCCTACACTATCCACGGCCTTCGAGAATAAAATGTTATAGGCACAATCTGATACAGAAAGATTTAATATGGTGCAGGTGAAATTTTTGTTCTCTGCAACAGACCACTATTTCCAATGGTAGCTGAATGGACAATGCCTTTAAATACAGATTTAATAAAAAGTACAGTTTTCATTACACATATATGATAAAACAAGGATTAACATTTTTTACAGATCTCCTGTTGTCACAAAAGTTAGATGATATCTCTTCACAACTAAAATGCACTGTTTGTGCCTTAATGGCAGAATTAAGTTGTATGACTGATGCAGGAACATTCAAGATGGCAGTACATTTTTCCTGTATTCCAAGCTGCATTTTGCTTCCCCACCCCCAGCTTCTGTGAGGGCGAGTAACAGTTTTTGGTTTCTACAGTTTAACAACAGTTTTCTCTGCCCACTGTATCTACTATTGTGACAAAGTTTGGCATGATTGGAAGCTTAAAGCAAAACCACAACTGAATGGCTTGGCATACACTTCAACACTCCTCGCCAACCACAGAAAGATACAGTTACTGGATTTGACTAACGGTTATCAATCAACTTAACTGCAGGCCCCTGGGAAGATAACAAGCCAAAAAAAGAGAAGGAAGAAGGAAGTGAATATGAAACAGTTTTTTACAAAACAGTATACAGTACACTATATAATAAAAGAGGCTTATTAGCTTCCTAGAGCTTTTTAACTGTTTTCTACACCGTGTTTCAAAACATTGGTTTAGTCATTCAGGGAAATCCCACATCATAGGATTTTTTAAATAGAACATACCTTTTTCCCATAGCAAGCATGCAGATGTAATACATGTACAGACACGAAGGAAATATCTCTGAGCACCCTAAGTGCATGAAGGTGTTTGAAGCTACACATTCGTCATGTATCTTGTCCACACGCAGTGGTTCCCAATCTTGTGTAACCCACTTGGTCTTGGACTGCAGCTCCAAGAAACCCCAGTCAGTACAGTTGGGGGTGAAGGCTTCTGGGAATTGTAGTCTAAAAATACCCAGGTTACCCAAGGTAAGGAAACACTGTTCATATGTTTAAAAATGGCTGAGAGAAACAGCAGCCTTACATGAGGATTCCCTGCCACATTGATAATGCTGCAAATGTACCTATAATTAACATGAACAGTTTGGGCAGATTTTATACTTGATTAATTTTACTCAGTTTGAACACTGAATGCAACATTTTGCTACAAAATACTCTCAGGCATTCAAATCTGAAGGAAGAACAAGAGCACACCAAGAAAAAAAATAACTGACAGTAAAGGAAAGAGCAACATTGGATTACATACACCCTGTTTCAAGAGATGATTGAAAATGGGGGTGGATCAACTCCAGATATGGCATCCTTTAGTTTGATGGTTTATTTGAAACGACAGCCATGGGACAAGAGAGCAGTTCACCATCTGTCATTTCATCCCACATTTCATGAGGTGATGAAGCACAATTCTACTACTTTGCATGTCAAAATATTAACATGAAAATGTTAATTAATATAATCCGTTCACGTGGAAGCTTCACCATCTCACCTGTCAATAAATGTTTCTGCTGAAACCAACTAACCCTTTGCTCTAGTGCTTTGAGAGCAGTTCACTCCAAGTTCAAGATAATGAGAATTCAAGTTTAATTTTAGCAGATAAAACCTGACAGAAGATGATCGGTAGACGTAAGCATAAAATGTGTAATTCAGTTTTAACTCTTTCATTTTTCTGCCAATATTTAGGGAGAAAATAATAAATATCAGGGGAAGCAATTTTCCCCCATCAACTTAAAACTCTGGATACTTTTATTCTGAAATAAATGTGCCCATATTCACATATTATTTTCCCATCATTAACTCAATTGACCATGTAACTAGGCTGGTTGATTTTGTCTTGTTTATTTTTAGACCAAATTCTTATAAAGAATAATCTGTTATATTTGTAGGCAACAACAACAGACAAAAATGATAAAAGGATTTTTTAAAGGTCTGAAATCTCAGAAACTCTCTGATTGCATATCTTTTGACAATGATGGCTCAGGAAATCTGGGAGCTATAGTTCAAAAGAGTATTTTCCCCCGCATCTCTGATATGGAGACCTTCTGCTGGGATACACATAGATTAATAATTCCCATTTTAAAATTCTTTACCCTTTTTTAGGTTTTAGATATACAGATGTATTAGAGGCTTATACAGTAGTCACTCATGGAGTGTATTTCAGTGCATCTCTTGACAGGTAGACAGTTTATGGATTCATTTTTTTTTCATTTTTGCTTCTTAGGAGTCAGTCCATCAAGACTAAATAAGTGCAGGCCTGTTGTTTAACTCACCAATCTCCCAGTGTAACAGAATAACAATGGCAGATTGTCACTAAAAAGGGCACCAAGGCATTGTATTTTGCAAAATAAGCAGTATTTTTAGCAATACTAAAATTTTGCTGCATGGTACACGAATAGAGCCAAATAAAAAAGGGAGTTTAGGTTCTGAAATATACAGTAATCTCAGAACTGCAAAGTCCAGTGTTTCCAGTATAAATTGTGGAACAGTCAATTTGTTAATATAGGGGGAAATTAAGAGAAGGAAAAGTGAGTATGACACTCATGTATGGTTCATTTAATGTACATTATGGTATTGAATGGTCTCTGCCAGTCATGAAGCTCTTACTTCTTCAATGAATTCAGCACTGAGATTATATACCTCAATATGAATGAATGCAAGCATTTGTATCCAATCACACCTCCAAAGGAATATTAGAAAGCATCCAAATCCAAATGCTTTTGAAAATCCAGAACCTTCTTAGAATGCAGTGACCTTTTGGAATATGCTACACAACAGATTCATTTACTACAGTGAGTACGATCAATACATTATGCCCCCCCCCCCCCCAGTCCTGGTTGTGACTAAGTGTGTCGCTCTGCAGGTCAGTGGCTAAACAATGTTCTAACAGGATGAAATATGTATCACTTCATCTATGTTTAGACGTCAAACTCAAACCCCTATTCCAGTCTACTATAAGTTCCAGAGTTTGATAGTCTGACAGTAAGAAGCCTCTAGATCAGTGGTTCCCAACCTTCCTAATGCCGCGACCCTTTAATACATTTATTTCCACATGTTGTGGTGACCCCTTGTGCTGCTTGGAAGAGGCCACAAGCCCCCTTTGTCTGGCCACTGCCACAGGTGCCATAGAGAACTTCCCTCTACACAGGCACCCTCAGCCAATCATAGTCTCCGGTGCCATTGACTGACATCCCCTCCAACCTATCAAGCTGAAACTCACACTTTCCCCCCTTCCTCCCCCTCCCCCTCCAGACCCAAGACGTTTGTGCCTTTTTCTTCACTGGTTCATGGTGACCCCTGTGAAATGATTGTTCGACTCCCAAAGGGGTCCCGACCCCCAGGTTGGGAACCACTGCTCTAGATTATGATCCAGCATCAACATAACTTTTTGTTACTTCCCAGTCAACTGAACTATTCTTTAATTTATTGCTGTCTGAGCTTCCAGGTTGGGCTATAGCTTCTCTACGTACAAGTTTCAGCTTTCACTGGACCTTTGCCTTCCCTTCTTCCAAACTCTTTCCATCAGGGTTGCTTTAACAGCATTTCTATTCCTGCCCCAACATTAGACCATCACATCTTTTGCCTGAAGAAAAGAACAAAATAGCACCCTCTTCTGTTCTAGACCGCTAGGCTGGCAGTTGAACTGCATCTCAACACCAGAGATGGAACAGTATATTTTACTACATCTAATACACCAAGCAGTAACTAGGGAATCCAAGCAATGGTTCCCACTACCTACACCCAAGCCTGTGCCACCTGAAGCAATTGCCTGTTTCTATCTGTAGAACCAACCTAGCCCTCTGGTACTAACCAGCCCCTTTTATCATCTTGGAAATATCTTGTCTTTCAATTCTGCCTGAAGTGTCTCCCCATTAGCGCCCCCCCCCCCAACGTCCTTGATGAGCTACTTAAAAGTTATGTTTGGCTCTAAGATCATCTGTTCTAAATTGAATATAATGTCTCTCCTCATCTCTTCTCCCAAGGGTTGTCAACATCACTTAAGGAAACCTACATAAAGACAGCTTATCAAAACTGTAGTGACAGCAAAGCTCATCATGTGCTAGACTACATCACAGTATTAATCTATAACTACATTTCTGTCAGGTGACTTTGAAAAAATGACACCACACCAAATGATGGGAATATTTTACAGACTTGAGTATCATGCTTGAAATCCTTTAAAGAAGATAAACAACCAAGAAGAGATTAGAAAAAGGAAGCACAAGTCATCATGATAATTACATATGACAAGTAAACAAACAACTTGGCTTGTTTCAATATTGACCCAGGAGTCAAACTCAACTCTCATTCTGAAAGAGCTAGATAAAAGAAGCTGTATGGCTCATAATACAGTTTTAAATCAAAATAAGATTTCCATTTACGAGTAGAAAAAATATCTATGGGAGTTCCCCAAAGTTTATTGCTTTTATAATGTTGAAAACTCCTATTTTGTGGCATGTCTCTTGATAATAAACAGCTGTTATTGTAAAAATAGCTAACCACAAAATTCCAAGCTGAACATGTTTAATGCAATGTCTTTCAATGTTGTGAAAAATAATCTCATATACTTGCATTTAACAATGAAGTTGTGGGATACCATTCTATGATCGCAGTTGGTGGTTACCTGGTTGTTTACATTTTTATTTTTTCCCCTAAATCATTTTTCATTTCTATTTTTAAAAAATCCCTTTGTGAGAAGTGTCAAATTAGAAATTTTTTAGCAATAAGAGAATAAAACCTAGTTTTACTTCCCACACAAACAGTTTCATTTCAAATTATTTTGGGATCAGATATAGCAAAAGCAAATCTATTTTTCTAAGCTAAATTTCTAAATTAAATTTGTAAATGTTGAATTATTTATTATGGTCCTTGAGAGGGAAGGATGAAAGGGGGTGGATGTTATGTACATCTCTGTACCTGTGCTCTCCAAGAATTTCCAACACAATGAATTTAAATCAGTCTGAGTGCTTTAAACCAGGGAAGACTTACATCTACAGTATATTTATTTATTTATTTATTTATTTTCAGATTTATATACCGCTCCTATTTCCCGAGCGAGAACCCAGGGCGGTTTACACGAAAATGTTAAAAGGCTAAAAACAATCACAATAACAATGGCATCCGAGCAGGCAAACAGACTTAGCAGGGGCGAGGAAAAAAAGAAAAAAGAAAAAAAAAGAGAGAAAGAAGCCCGCATCCCTAGTCATTGTCGAAGGCGTCCCTGAAAAGCAAGGTCTCTAGGGCTTTCTTGAACGATGCCAACGACGGAGCCTGCCGTAGCTTGTTTGCAGATCTAATTGTCGGGAAATACGCTCTGCCAGATAGACGGGGGCAAGCCATGGAGGGTTTTGTAAACCAAAACCAACACCTTAAACCTTACTCGGGAGGCAATGGGCAACCAGTGTAGGTGAGCCAGGATGGGGGTGATGCAGTCGTACCGGCGCGCACCAACCACCAACCTGGCCGCTGCATTCTGGACCCGCTGCAGTCGCCAAACAAGGTTCAAGGGGAGCTCCATGTAGAGAGCGTTACAGTAATCCAACCTCAATATGACCAGCGCCTGTACCACTGTCCTCAGGGAGTCCTGTTCAAGGTACGGGTGAATCTGGGCGATAAGCCTAAGATGATAAAAGGCCGACCTGGTCACGGCTGCCACCTGGGACTCCAGGGACAGGTCCGGATCCAGGACGACGCCCAGACTCCTCACTCTTTGCGCCAGCTGGAGTTTCGCTAGCAGTGTTTCATTGCTTTCTAGCAGGGTTGGGAAATGCTGGAGCACTCCGGTCTTCAATCATAACATATAGGGCCTTTTTAGTGGTGGAATGACTTCCACAATGAGGCAGGCCTTAGTAAAATTTTACTTATCAAATTTTTCAGAATGAAGTTGAAAGACTTTTATTCAACAAGTTTTTTTTATTTTTCTAATCATTCAGTCTGCTTTGCAATCTTAAATTTATGTATTTTATCATGGTTGTTCACAACACTATTCTGATATTACGATTTAGACCAGTGGTTCTCAACCTGTGGATCCCCAGATGTTCCTGGAATGCAACTCCCAGAAGCCTCCGCCACTTGCTGTGCTGGAAGGGATTTCTGGGAATTGCAGTCCAGGAACACCTGGGGACCCACAGGTTGAGAACTACTGATTTAGACAATGACATAAAGAGTTGATTAATTTGTTATTAATCAGATTTGTTATTAATTCTGAAACAATGTTCACTTGAAAGCTCTAATAATACGTTGTTTCTGATTCATTAGGGTGAATCCATGCAGTAGTCATATCACACTTCATTTTTAGTTCAGCTACAGTAGACCCATCAAAATCAATGCAGCTTGTTAGTAACAGTAATATTATGTTTCCACTGATTTCAACTAATATATCCAGTATAGTATGATGTAGTTGATAGAGTGCCAGATTAGGACTAAGGAGGCCTGTGTTTCAGTCCCTGCTACTCGGTTGCTATAAGTCAGTCCTGACTTGATGGCACAGAACAACTCTCTTTTAATTGGGTCTAAAACTTAGATAAACCCTAATAAATATAGATCCACTAAAATCAAAGCGATTTAAGATTGTCACGATAAAGTTTTCATTAGACTTAAAACTCTTCTCGACCCACTATAACTAATTTTTTCATAGTTAATAAATCTTGTTGACTTTTCACGTAGTTATGTGACAAGTTTAGCTTACTACTGGCTATATAATATAGACAATTCTTCCTTGAGATATATGACAGGAGATTATCCGGTGCTGTCTTTTTGTTGACTGAAGATTTTGTAGTCTATCAAATCTGGGCTAGAAAAACGTGTAGGCAATCTCAGATTGTAGTCCCATAATTTAGTTTTTACCTGCCAATCAATATTACTTAATTACTTAATTACTTAATTAATTAGCCACCTTTCTCCTGAAGGATTCAAGGCACTTACAGTATTTAAAAGAAACAAGGTTAAAAGCCAATAAACTAATTATTACAATATTAAAAACATTAGTGATCATATAACACATAGTAAGAAAAATCTTAGTCAACTGACCATTTCAGGAAACCTGCCTTATAGTACCTGTAATTATAACCGATGTACTTCTCCCCTCTATTTTTATTTTTTAAAAACAACTGCAGTAAGATAAAATATATAAGTATAATAAAGGCTAAACACCACCCATAGTTTCTTGGATCCAAATCAGTATTATTTCACCTTTCCAAAATAATAAAAGACATTTAAATAATTCCCTACCTTCGGCGGAACATTTCTGCAAATATACAGCCAACACTCCAAAGATCAACTGGTGTTGCATAACTTGATTGAAGTAGAACTTCGGGAGCTCTGTACCAGAGAGTGACAACCTGCAACACAAAGCACAGAGAGAGAGAGAGATTAGCAAAATGGGTTACAGGTATCTGTTGAAACACCTAAGAGGTGATGTCTTTTTACGTTACACCTACACTGTGCTTCTCGAGTGCAAGAAGTGAGGCAAAAACCTGATTGCTCTTTCTTTCCTTTTCCCCCCCTTATTTTTTACCCATGAGATGCAAGGGAACAGAAAGGAGGGTTATTGATACAGATGGTGTGCTATTTAGATTCCTAGGAATGCACTAAACTTGCTTATATAACTATTTCTCCTTACTGTTTTGCTGAAACGATGTCATCCGTATAAACTAGTTGTCTCCCTTGACTTACTCTGACCTCTGTTCCAGAAACAACTCTTAGAATTTCTGACAATTCTACCTGGCATACAGTTTATCACCCTGGCTGGAGCCTGCCACCTCAACTAATGAACAGTTAGATAGTCCTACTTTTGTGTTAATAAGCCATTATTACTTTGTCAATTTTCTGTTTACTTTCTTCACTGAGTTCTACCATCAAGTGGATATGTATAAATATCAGAGACATGTATTTGAATTCCTTGTGCCTGATGTAGATTTTAATCAATGAAAGCTCACACTGAAATAAATCTTAGTCTTTAAAATGCCACAATATTTTGCCTTTTCTTTTTTCGTTCTTCTCTTTCTTTTGTTTTCCCTTTAATCTTGCCAATAACAACAATAATACTTATTGTATTATTCCACATCTGGTGTGATATTTCAGTTCTGATTTATACTGTATTGCAAGTACTGTATAGAAATGTATGTGTTCACTTTTAAGACAGAACAATAGGAGTATTAAAGTGAAAACAAAGAGAGTAATTCTATAAATGTATAAAAGGGAAGAAGGAACTAGTTTACAATGATTGGAGAAACACAAACATGAAACTATACAGTACAGACAAAATGAAATGTTTAGTGTTGCACTGGAAAAATGTACACTATATGAAGTCCATCATTTTAATACTGTATATAATGACACCAGTCTCCTATAAGATGCTTCTCTCTGCAAACTCAGTATTTAACATGCTGCTCAGAACCATCTCTTATGAGAATAAACATGCAGAACATGTATAAAATGGGCATCCTGAAGCAATAAATGAAGGAAGTGCAAGGATATTTACACAAGTGGTCAAGCTGGTTAAAATCCCTTTCAGCACTTTGATCTTATAACATCTGTTTTAGAAACAATTCAATAAATTAAGCGCAAAAGAAAGCTGAGACTGCTGAACTTTTGACATAAATAGCCAAGCAAAGTGGTACTATAGCAAAGGAATGGTGTAAATGTAATCTCATTTACTTTCCATGGTTCAGAGGTATTCATTAGTAATGACTAATTACTACAGTCAAATGACTACTGGGGAGAACTGGAAAAGAAACTGGGTGGTCAGCATTTTAAAATGATTCACAAAAAACCAATGCATATATGAGCTGGAATACAATTATTCATCACCTTTTGTTTTATGAATTGTGCTTCTCAGATTAAAAGTGTGCACCTCAAGGTAAATGGCTGCAAAATCTCAAAATCATCCACTACCTATGCTGTCTGGGTATCCTAGGCATTATGGTCCAAGAAAGGATACATCATGGAAAATGGCAAACAAAAGGATATACAGGTACTTACATGGAAATGTCTACAAATGTTTATCCACAAAAATAAAAAAAAGTGCATGAACTCTGCTTCGCACTTGTAAAAAAATTACAGACGGATGTGGAAACAAGCTGGAGCAAATGCATGCTTGAAAAAATGTGAATGTTATAGAAAGTGAAATAGGTTGGTCCATCCATCCTTATCACTGTATGCATGAAGTTGCATGGGATACCTGAATGACTTGGTTCCCTGGACGTGTGCACTACCATGATGTACAAGATACAAGTTTTATCATATGTTTGAAAATGATGAAATGGAATCTTGCCCCTTCCAATGGTGGGTGTTGATGCCCACAATCAGTTCATAAAGCCAAGGAACTGTGATAATTTATTTATTTTATTTTATTTTAGAGTATTTTACCTCGCCTTTCTCCTTGGAAAAGGACCCAAGGTGGCTTATAGTAATGAGGGACAATACACAGCCCAATACAATTAAGACATGTTCAAGCAGCCAGAAGTATGGAATTAGGCATAAAGATGAATGGCCCTTGTTTCCATGACAGTAATTTATTTTATTGATTGATTATATTTATACCTCACCTTTCCACCAATAGAAAGCCCTCTAGGCAGCTTATACCATTTTAAAAAAGAAATAAAAACTGGCAAAACCAATGTTTAGCTAAAACCTTAATAATATAAAACCATAAACATCAAGTGAAATACATTAAATAACCATTAAAATTGAAAAGAAAAGGATATAGATTAAAGGCAACACAGTAGGGATTAAACATCATATATCTTAAAAGATTTGCTTTTATTCCCTTCTTCAAAGTAGTCAGAGTGGAAACAGATCACAACATGGACAGGAGTACGTTCCATAGTCATGATGTCAAACAAGAAAAGTTCGTTCTTGCATGCTTAATACACAGGCTTCTGACACCACTGGTGGTTTTAGAGGGCCACCCCTAAAGACCTCAAAGTCCAGACAGGCTCATAAGGAGGCATGTGATCCATCAGACAGCCACAGTGTAAGCCAGGAGTCCTCAATCTATGGCCCATGGGGCGAATCTGGCCCACCAGCCACTGCGGTAACCCCCCCACACACATCTTGCTGAAGATGCCAGAGGACTCTCTCTAACAAAGGGACAGGTGCTGTGAAGAAAAGGGCTTAAGATCAGGAAGCACAGCCCCTCAGGGAGGGGCATGAAGGGGAAAAGCAGCCCCCCTCCTCCGGCTCTGGCCCCTACCCTACCCTCCTCTTCCCCACCCACTAGTCTCATGCCTCTCAGTTGCCTGGGCCCCTCCTGCTCCTCTTCCACTGCCGCCGCCTCTGTCTCATGCCATGGCTGTTGGGGCTCCGGAGGTCCCAGGGCTCACTCGCGCCTTCTCCTTTCCCACTGTCTTCTTTGTCATCTTCTTCCCTCCGCCCGCCATGTGTCTTATTTTCTTCCTCCTCCACCTCCTCCCGCCTCCTTCATGGCCAACTATATCCACATGCCGTCAGGCTCTCTGGAGGTGCCCAAGCTGGACATCAAATTATCATCTGGCCCCCAACAGTGTCTGAGGGACAATGAACCGCCCCCCTGTTTAAAAAGTTTGAGGACCACTGGTGTAAGCCATTGAGGCCTTAGTAAGCAACCAGCAACCAGTAGAGCAATTTCAATATCAGTATCATATGATCATGATACAGTACACCAGTCAACTGCCACATGTTGTGGGTCAAATGAAGATCCTGGACCTTTATCGGGGGTGATTGGACATAGAGCACATTGCAATAGGCAAAACGTTTACGGTATGGATGACGGCTGTTAAGCCTGGCCAACTCAGGGAAGGTTGCACCTGGTACACTAGGCCAAGTTGTGAAAAACCATTTCTTGTCACCACTGCCACCTGGGAGTCCAGCAACAATGCAAAGTCAAGGAGAACTTGCAGATGATGCACCTGAGCTGTCACATGGAGCACTGTACAATCCCTTCTAGAATATATTGAATCCTAATTCTTTTTATTAACTAATTTATTCATTTTTATATTGCCCACGTAGCCAAGTGCTGCTCTGGGAAGTGTCCAACAAGAGTAAAAGCACAATTTCAAAACAAATTCCAATATAACAGAGAACAGAAAGGCAGTCAACAAAGAACTAAATGGACGTCCTCCTTTCTTCCTCCGTTTCAATCAACTGGGACAAACCTCCCCAAAGGCTACTTCAAAAAGCTCAGTATTTAGCTGCCTTTTAAAGGCACACCTGGCATAGTTCCTGTGGCAATGCATTCCACAAAGAAGATGCCACAACTAAGAAGGTCTGGCTTCTGGTTATTCTTTTCCAGGCCTCTTGTGGTGTTAATATTCATAGATGCATGGTTTGTGATAACACACTTGCTTCACTGTTTTGTTTCTAAGTTTGGATAATTAATATGTTAGCTGAGCTATCATAAATTAAGAAATAAGGTATACTTCCTTTAAGAAGTATGTAGTGGGCAGTTACATCATGATAGCTTTCTTCTCATCCGTGGATAACGGGACTCCTTTCAGTAAAAAAGAAATGTGTTTTTTGTCAAAGAAAAATACACAGCTGACGAGGTTATTATTAAGGCCTTTCCAACTTGTTAAGAATGATTTCCCTTTGTCCCAACAGTGCCCCAGCTAAATAATATCCCAATTGCAGAAATAGATTCCTTTTATGGGGAGCCATCTTGTTTCATTGTTTTGGTTTCTCTGTTTGCTTTGGTGCTGAAAAAGACTGCATGGAGAATTTCCTTGAGTTCCAGGTCCAAAACGTATTACAAAATGAGGTTTGGGGACTATAGTCCAGTGGTGGATGGACCCATAGGGAAGAGGCTAGTATCAAAAATGCCATATATATTAAACTAAACTTCTTACTGTTGTAGTGCAGACAGAGCTCAAGGAATGGTTCTGGATGTTCTGAGTAGCAGAGACTCCTCCATCCTTTCATATTTTTCCATTCCCTCTAATTTAGCTGCAGGTCTTGCAGCAGATACAGAAGAAAGAAAAAACAGATTTCCCCCAGGAATAGTAAACTGCTGGAAAATGTTCCTGTTGGAATGCAAAATATTTGAGAATGTTTGGGTCTTGAATGGGCCATTAAGAGCCATCCATTTTTAAAAGACCTGTTCTTCATTTGTTTATGCAGCTAATCCAGCTGCCCTCCACTTCTGAACCTTCCTTTTTTAGGGAAGTACTTTTAGCCATTAAGAATTTGAAGAAAACAGGAATAAGAGGGACAGTGTTGTATAATTTGCCACTAAGGACATTAGAGGCACTTGGCCATGGTCTTTTTGGAGCCATGGTCTTTTTGGAAACATGTTTCAACAAAGCAAAGTGTTCTTCTGCAACTATCGCAACTGAGAGGCGAGACAGGAGGTGGGAATCGCATTTTCCAAGCAAGGAGATGCTGCCGCTTGAATTATGAGAAAATGCTGCTTTCTTGCAATGGCTGAAATCCAATAGTAAATCATAACTAGTGTAGGTTCAACGCAACGATGGAACTTGCAGAGTTGACTCACCAAATTTCCAGTGATTCAATGGGCTTAGTCTAGTTGTGACTTGCTACCGTATACGAGCTAATCTGTTACTGAATACTGATGCCGGTGGTGGGGAAAACCTGGTAAAAATGTCACAGCATTTCATAAGAAAACGAGAAAAAGGAAAACATCTGTTGAAAAAGTATTTCCTTCTAGTTTGCTCATCCCCTTCCTCACAAGCGAATGGTGGGTTTGTGAAGTGGGGAGACAGCCATGGAAACTTGAAAATATGTTTCCTTTGTCCTGAATAACCTTCTGCCAAGACATAGAACTATGGTGTGAAACTATTTCAATCAAGAGATCTACAGTGTTTCAGTTAAAGCTTCCAATGGACAGGGTGTGTTATCTCTATGTCTGAAGTTCAAGAATGTCAACAGGTGTCTGCCTACATTCAAGGAACCTGAATGCAAGGAATAACCACAGATACAGCCTTTCTCACTATTAAGAACCTTCTTCAGAAACACACACAAGTACACCATGACAGCCTGAGAACACTGCAGCAAATCTGAATGATTCATATAGTGTATTTCCCTCTGCCTCATTCCTTTTTTTTTTTTGCACCAGAGAAACCAAACAATTATTTGTGGACATTCCGTTCACAGTTACCGATAAGCAGAAATGAAAATTATTCTGAAGACAGGATATGGTGAGCTCAACAACCAGCACCGCATTTCCTCTTCTCTAATTGTTTTTTTATTTCTTTTTGCTGTCTAGTGTTTGCTTAGGTAAGCCATTTATTGGGGAGGTTTCAGCCTCAAAAGAAAACATCAGCATTTTGCCATAAAGAAACAGATGACCATCTGAAAGCACCCAAGAACACTAGGATGCACCCAAGAAACCACAAATGAGATCCATTCTTAAGAAAAACCTCTGGTTTTAAACTTCTGTACTGAGCACAGGGCAGAGATGCACGCTGTACTGCTAGCCATGGTGGCTACAGTATTCTGGTGGCTGTAGACCAAAGAAGCATCCCACCTATGGTATAAATGCAATGCAAAGTTAGGAAAGATTCAGAGCATTGCCCTATACATTTCTACTTACAAGTAAGCTCTACCACTCCCCTGTAAATGTGGCTAGAAGGGCATCTTGCAATCTTCCTCAATGGTATCAGTGTGCATGAAAAACTTCATGACCTGAGACTGATCCGAAAGGATTCAAGTACAGTAGTAATCTCAAGGTTGACTCAGCCTCCCATTGTTCTGAGGTCTGTGAAATGACTACCCAGCTCACTGGGGGGCAAAGTGCTGTTTGCAGAGTGCTTTAGTACTATTGGGAGGTATATAAGTTATAACAACGACAACGACAACGACAACGACAATGACAACAACAACAACAACAAGAACAACAACAACGTTAATTTCTTTGGGACCTAGATTGTATTCACAGTGGTAATCACTCTTATCTCTTCCACTTTCCACATCCTAATTCGTCTTCTCAGTTTCACTGTGAGATTACAGTATGCTTGGGCATGACTACACCGCAAGTATGTTCCTACCAAAAGGGCATCTGATATTTGGCATTTAAAGTAGTCCTTAACATTCAGCAACTTTATATGTCACAAAAAGCATCTATGCAAATGTGAGGTGATTTTTCCTGGGCTTGATTGTGATGCATGAACATAGCTAATAATAAATATTAGTCTCCAATGACAACAGGATACTTGAAGAAAAATCAGAAATCAAAAATACGGCAAGCACACATTCAGTTTTGCATGGGTGCTGATAGACGATTGATTTAACTAATTATGATAGAATTATTGTGAGCTTACTTTTCAACAGATGAAAGGATCCCATACAAATAATAAGAGCTATACAAAGAACAAAGGAATGGATTCTTTCTTACTGAATACTTCTTGCTTCACTGACCCTGTTTGCCAATGCTTTACCTGTGTTCATGTTATAAGAAGATATCCAGCACTGTAAAGACTTTGTACACTCAGAAGGAACACTTTTGTGTCTTGCCGACTTCTTTTTAAGCTTTGGGAAGAATGGTGTATTTCAGCCATTAACCTATATAGTCTGGGGTTCTTTGAAGAACGATTCCATTCATCAAGATCCTCTTGTACATAAGCTGCACTCTTTATTTCACTGCTTTGCTTCCAATTTCTCCAATGCATTGTAAAAGCATTATTGTTATTATTGTGATTATTTCAACATGACATCTTCGTTATCCAAGGGTTGAAACCAGAGTCATCCCTTTGCTAACAGCAGGGCACCTTTTGCTTTCAGAAGGAACTGGGAAGCTCAGTATGGAAGGAAGCATTTTAGGTGATGTCTATGTTTCCCGGGGCAGTTTTGGGGTTGTGTAGGGGGCTGCAAGCGAAAAGAGAAAGCAGCCCAAATCACCATTCCACCCCTTTCCTGCAGCAAACAAGATAACCAAGTTTGGAGAGTTGAGTTCTTTGCAAAGCTGGGTCCGACTCATTATGTTTCTAGATGAGAAATGTACTTTGCAAAATTCATCTGGCTGCAATCCTGTACCCTTTCTAGCAATGAAATGCTATTGAATTCAGCAGAACTTACTTCCACTTAGGACTGCATTATAAGATCTTAATTTCTCTTATACCATATTGTTTATTATTGAAATCTCTTGCTTTGTAAATATCTAAATCTGCTGGTTGCTTCTTATATAAAAAGAGTTCTATTAGAGCCCTTTTACACGACCCCTACAATCCGCTGCAAAACACTTGCAGATCTGGAGCATAAATTTGTTTTCCCACCAGCAGCGGACTTTAAAAAAAAAGTACACCCACACCCACTTCAGTGCACCCCAGCTCACTTTACAAGTACCTGGTCTCCGGAGGTAAAAAAAATTCCGATGCAGATTGTAAAGCTGTGGATGCTGGGCTCCCCTCGCCTTCTGTTTGTTTTTGTTGTCCCCGCTGCCCCTTTAACAGACAGGAATCCTTACGGGGCTGCTTTGGCGGCAGATGGAGGTGAGCAGAGGTGAGCCTGCATTTTTTCTCCCTTTTTTCTCCCTCCCCTCACTGCAGACAAAAGCAACAGAGTGCGGAAGAGTGGGAACACAGGAAAAGGAACAAACCCCACATGATATCTGGCTGGAGGGATCCGAATTTAAGCTACCAGCGGATCTTAGAGGTTGTGTAAAGGACACCACACACACACACACACACTTTCCTGACTTTGCCCTTCCTCAATGAACAAAGTAAAATAATAATACCCACTTCCATGTCCCCAAACCCTAATAAGCTTAAGAACAAGTGGGAAGTGACTTGACAGCATGCAACAAACACAAAAGTAAATTCAATCAGAAGAGCTGTTCATTTCCTTTGACGGTTTAAGCACTAGGCAGAATCTTGTGTTATATTTCTAGGAAGAACCACTTTTCTAGAATGTGCTCTCTTCTGGGTATATCCGTTCTAGATGTACAAACATACATGTGTAGCTGAAAGTCTTTATCTTAGAAGTTTTTGAAACAGTAAGGTTTCAAATTGAATTGAATTAAGCAGTAGCTGAAAGTCTTTATCTTAGAAGTTTTTGAAACACATTAGGTTTCAAATTGAATTAGGTACATAAATCCTTCCCTTAAAACCAAGGTCTAGTTTTAGTGCATGTTTAATTTTGAATATCAACCATCTTTTACAGAGTTTAGCAATCTTTTTAATGGATAAAAGGTAATAGCCAATTCATTTCTACAATATAACTTTAAAAACACTTGTGCACGTGTATCAGGCAGTTTCAATTCTTTCTCAACACAGCGTGGAAGTGTCTGAATAATTCTTCTCAATTGAAAGACTGCACCTTATAGAGATTTATGGAAAAGGTCATCATATGGTCAGGGTTTGGAAAAACTATTCTTTGCCCCCAGAACGACCCAGATAGGAATGGCCAGCTTATGGGGGAGATGTTATAATCCAAAAATGTACTCTTCATTGATCAGCTCATCAGGAATTTGTAGAGACACACATACAGTATATTCAAATAATCTGCTTGTTCACTATTAGCCCAAGGTATTGACTCTAGCCTTTTTTGCAATTTGTGCTATGTTTGATACGCTGCAAAGCATGGAGCTAGTAAAGACATAACCCAAGGAGGACTTGCACATGTCCTAAAGAAGGTTGAGAGACTAGCAACACAATCAGATATTAAAATCTTTGCCTCCGAGAGCCTCAAAGACTGGATCTACTTCATCTGTGTGGTCCTCAAAGAGCAAAGTAGAATATTAAGAATAATGACTGACTTCCAGCTGGGACCTTTTGGTCCTCCTGATATTTAGGACCACCATTCCCAATCCTCTACCATTGGTGCCGATGGACTGGGATGCTGGGAGTTAAAACTGAAGGGCCAAAGGACATCACTGGACTAATCAAAGAGTGATCATGCCCCAGTTCTACTTCCTTTGTCATTCTTGACCCTGCGCTCATTTGTGGAAAATGCATATTGAAAAGCAACAGAGATGGATTCCATGCAAAGATGTTTTAGTGGCTACCATAATCATAAGGAGCTATTTCTCTGATGTGCTACAAAGCTAAAGAGAATGCATTGACAGAATAACAAGCAACAATTGCCCCTCCAACAGCCAGGGAAGAAGCTTTTAATACAATTTAGCTGTTTTGTTTTCCTTTGGGGCTACAAATGGTGGGCACAGGTTATACACAGGCAAGAAAGTAGGTAGGTACTAAAACTTTTTGTGGGCAACTAACTTCTTTGTTAATATATTTACAAGGCTGTAAATGTACTGATAACCCAGACTGGTTTATCATCATGCTTTTTAAAAGTAGATATATTGTTTCTTTCTCCCATGAAACTAGAGAATGATTAAAGCAGCATGAAAAAGTGGTGTGCTAAAGCCCTGCTCCACCTATGGAACAATCAATATTTCTATGTTGTGCATTGGCACAAACTGTTGGCACAAAACTCACATCATCCTTCAATAAAAGTTCCACTCAATATAACTTCACTTGTATTTTACAAAGCAGGGTATCCAGAGCAAGGGAAAGATCAGTAAAAATCACATCCCTATCACTATACAGGGCTCTCATAATCAGAACAGCAAGTTCTGAAACTCTGGGGACTGCACATAACCCCTGCAGAACCTCAGGTGGGCCTTTCCCATGCTTCTCAACATGCACGCACGCACGCACGCACACACACAGAGAGAGAAAGAGAGAGAGAGAGAGAGAGAGAGAGAGAGAGAGTAATGGGGAATGAAACTTGGGGGAAATGCATTGGTTGCACAGGCTGGTGAGTAGCAGGGCTGCCAAGGAACACATCACGCTGATTCTGTATAACCTTCGTTGGTTACCAATTGCTGCCCGAGCCCAATTCAAAGTGCTTGTTTTGACATATAAAGCCCTAAATGGCTTAGGACCTAGATACCTGAAGGACCACCTCCTTCTACATGAACTTACCTGGCAATTAAGATCTAGCGGGGGGGGGCTCCTAAAAGAGCCATCCCTCAAGGAGGTGAAAGGGATGGCTTGTAGGAAGAGGGCCTTTCCGGCAGTTGCCCCCAGATTATGGAATGCCCTCCCAAGTGAGACCTGCCTGGCGCCAACGTTGATGACATTCCGGCGCCAGGTAAAAACATTCCTGTTCCAGAAGTTTTTAAACTGATTATTGTGGGTCCTGATGGCGATTTTAGAGTAGTATTTTAATATATTGTATTTCTTGTATTTAAATGTTTTATTGTTTTTATTTTATTGCAATTTTGAGGTTTTAATTGTCTGAATTGTTTATTTTGATTGTGAGCCGCCCAGAGACCTTTGGGTAGTGGGTGGCATACAAGCTAAATAAATAAATAAATAAATAAATAAATAAATAAATAAATAAATAAATAAATAAATAAACAAACAAACTAGACTGGCCAATGATTAAGCCAATGTATGCCCTACTCCCCCCAAAAAGACTGGACCACAGCAATGAGGGGAAGCACTGGAGCTCCATAAACGAAATCTCTGATCCCTATTAGGCTCCCAGTTTAGCCAAATTATGACTTGACTCTCTCTACCTGTGCCACCCCAAAACTGAAAGTAGTAGCAAAGATATCCTACTAAGAGGCCAGCCTTCTCTATCCTCCTTGCAGGCCAAACCCTAAAGCAAGGACAGCAAATCTCAAGCTGTACTAAGCCCTCCCGAGGTCACAATGAAGGCTTCTCTTGTTCCCAGGATGGTCAAACCTCTTTCCCCATGATGTGGTCATTTAATATTTCCCAATTTTTGTGGGGGCTTTCTCCCATTCCAACACCTTGAAATCCCTTTCTGAGGGCTTAGTAGTCAACCATAAAACTTTAAGCAAAAATATATGTGGCATTTCCCTTTATTTTTTAGTCCAGCTTAATCCTGAGATCTGTCCCCTAAGAAGTTGGCCTTAAAGAAAGGGCTTCTTTTTCTCCGTTTCAATATATGTGTTTCTTGTACTAGTATTTCTAGAATCCAGTGCTGAACCCCTGCATTGGAATTACAGCCTTTTAAACTCACATCTTGTATAAGTCATTTCTGAAAAGCACTTTCTGTTCACAAGTTGAAAGGCCACAGACGACTACACAATGCCAAAGAATGTTCAAGGTAACAAGTGCTTTCATGTTTCTAGTTCTCATGTCCGAGGGCACTACATCGAGCTAAAAGAACAGCAAGATAAGAATGATATGGGTGGTTACTAACAAACACCAGATAAAAAGCCTCTTACAGGCTGCCGATTAAGTGACAAGCATTCTACACATTCCTAAAGTCAAGAAACTTTTGCCTGAGAAAGGCAGATATGTTACATATGAACCACCCTGAAAACAGACCTATCTTTGTATTTTTAAATTCCAAATGCAGCCACGGTACCATCCTGCCTCCTTGATCCTTCCCGCTGCCTCCCTGATTCGTTCTCTGGAATTAAAGATCTTCCAGGAATAATTTGTACGTATCACTGCTTCCACTAAAACCTGCATGCATGTAGGCTGGCAGGACAGAGAGGTTCTGTAGACCACCATGGCTGGAAGCCAATGTTTACAATCCCCTGGGTGGGAAATGCAGGGTGAACGACTCTTAATGGCAGGCTCTATAAGCCTTTGCTGTTGCCGCCAGTGACCTTCTGCCTCTGTTTTCAACGGAGCTCCCTCTTTTAACCCCTCGGAGACTGTGGTACAAGCATTTTAGGAAGGAAATACCTTTGCCTGTAAGCACTGTGGCCCTCCCCTCCCTTCCAGGCACACACCCAACTGTGGCAGCAAACACAGAACCTGGGGGATAACAGTACATCCCACGTGCCCTCTTGCGGAGAGAGGGGCAGAGACAATAATTCCGATTGCTTCCCTAAAAGGTCACCGACGTTACAAACAGACACGTCCCGCCCCAACCCTCCACCACCCTGCCCCGTTGTGCCACAAAATGGGAACGTTCCAGGGGCAAACAATGGACTTTAGATTACGAGGTTGGGAAACAACCTGGCCAGTCTGCAAAGGAGAAGGAAGCATCCAATTTAGGAAGAAATGCTTTCATCCTGTCCAGCCAATGAGCACAGCTGGAGCTGGTAGGGGTGATTCCTCCTCCTGGCAAATTCTCACTTAAAGAAATTGGACTTGAAATTAAAGACAGGCTGGTGCCAAAAGGGAGTGTTTCGAGCCACGAAGAACTGAGTGGACCTTTGGAGACTTCAGTTTCTCTCCTTCTGAAGAAGCACAATGGAGCAAACAATATCCCTCTACTGCTACTTTAACTTGGGTGTCTACTGCATTTCTCACCCTCTCCAACTTGTATGAAACTGTACCTGCGACCTACTACTACGTAGGACATGTCCCACAACCCTCCCGACTGCAGAAATCATGCTCAACACAGTACATTCATTTCCATGGCTCTCTGATTTCTGCATCTCTGGCCGGCAGCTTTCCTCCTCATCTGTCCCATCCTCAGAGTCCCCCACCCCACTCCCATGTAGTGTCAGCCCTGCAAATGTTGCCAGCTTTTTGTTGGCTCTTGTGCCTCAACAACTGCCTGCCAAGTCTGCACTTAGTGCCACTTGTTAAATGCCTGTTTGACAGACCGCTATTAATGATATTGGGAAACAGAAAAGAAGTTGGCAACCAAATCTCCAACTCAGCTCTTATTCTTTCCCTGACTCCGACTGTATACTTCCCTGGTGGGGTGCGTTCCCCTCTTTCTTAAGGTTAACTCGGGTTTGTTGTTGTGGTTTTATATTTTTATTGTTTTTGTTAGCTGATCAGATATTTTGCAATCAGGATAGCAGTGAAGCACGACAGATGCAGCAGCGAGCAGCTACTAATTAAAGAGTCCCCAGTTAAATTCCTTGTCATGTGCTGAGGCACAATAGGAAGACGACTCAGAATTCAAAGGGGGGCTTCAAGTTAAGCTAATGAACTTGTGCAGGGATAAAACATTCACTTAGATTCTGGCCAGCAGGTTGATAGATAAAAAAATACCTAGACAGCTAAATAAACTTGGATATACTGTATTTTTCAATCTGTAAGACGCACTCCCCCCTTAAAAGCAAAGGGAAATGTCTGTGCGTCTTACAGAGCGAATACAGTAGTCACTGCTGCATATATATCACACATTTTCATTTAGAGAGAAGTTACCTGCACGGAGCCTCTCCTATCATCACTTGATACAGCCTGGATTCCACCATTCTAATCATCTCATTTGCAAAAAGGCTTCCACAGAGCCTGTGCCCTCCCCTGCTGCAGCCAAGATTCCCCAGTCCCAATCACCTCACTTGCAAAGAAGCTTCCATGGAGCCTCTGCCCTCCGCTTATGCAGCCTGGTTCCCCAATCTCAATCACCTTGTTTGCAACCCTCCCCTTTTGCAGCTTGGATTCTACAGTCCCAATCAGCTCATTTACTACCCTCCCCTTTTGCAGCCTGGATTCCAGAGTCCCAATCACCTTGTTTGCAACCCTCCCCTTTTGCAGCTTGGATTCCACAGTCCCAATCACCTTGTTTGCAACCCTCCCCTTTTGCAGCTTGGATTCCACAGTCTCAATCACCTTGTTTGCAACCATCCCCTTTTGCAGCATGAATTTCACAGCTCCAATCACCTAGTTTGCAACCCTCCCCCTTTGCAGCTTGGATTTCCTACTGCCAATCACCTTATTTGCATAGAGGATTCCACAGAGGCTCTCCCATCCCCTGCTGCAGCTGGTATTCCACAGTCCCAATCACCACCTTTGCAAAGAGGCTTCCTCCAGGGAGCCTCTCCACACCTCTTCCCTTGTGCAGCTTAGGTTCCCCAGTCAAAAATCATCTTGTTTGCAAGGAAGTCTCCTCCATGGAGCCTCTGCACTCCCCTTCTTCAGACAGGATTCCTCCGCCATGAAACCTTAGCTAAACATTTTTTCTTATTTTCTTCCTCTAAAACCTAGGTGTGTCTTATAGAGCGAAAAATATGGGTAAATCATTAAAATCTAACTTGTAACTCCTAATTTCTCAAAATACTCCATGTCGTCTTCAAAATTCAAACATTTAAAAATTAGCTTCCAAAAATTTCATTGTTGGAGTGGCATTATTTCTTACTGTAATTTGTTAGTTAGAAGGGTTGTTTAGTTTTAAAAAATAACATATTAATTAATGGATTAATTTTATTGCATGTAATGATCTAACATTAATAGGTTAGCTTTGATATTAACATGTCCACATTCTGGATAGATGGGTGGACAGACATATGGATTGACAGACAAGGCTAGCAGGTAGAAATGGGCACGAAATGCCAAAATGGCGTTTCGTGGTCATTATTTGGGCCCTGGGGTCCGCTTCGTTCCATTTCCATTTTTCGGGGTCCCGGGTCCTGCTTTGTTTCCATTTCTTCGTTTTTCGGGTGTGGCAAGCTGCGGCCGCAGGGAGCCCTCCCATGGCCGGGCGCCACTGGAGCCGGCAGCATGCAGGCCGGGAGAGTGTTCCCACGGCTGCGGGGAGCCCTCTCGGGGCCGGGGCAAGCCTCCTGGGAGAGCCATCCCGCAGCTACGGGGAGCCCTCCTGGGGCCGGGTGCCACCGGAGCTGGTGGCAAGCCTGCCGGGAGAGCGATCCCGTGGCCACAGGGAGTCCTCCCGGAGCCGGGCACTGCTCCGATCACCACCCCCAACAGGCCGCCAGCCCCAGAGCACCGCCGAGCGCCGCCCTCCCTTGGGCCCCCTCCCCAAGGACCGATCCACCACACTGTCCGCCACTCCTGTTGGGTCGCTATCCCCGGAGCTCCGCGCAGCACTGCCCTAACTGGGGCCCTTCTCCCCGGGAACCACTCTGCCCCGGGAGCCACTGCCCCGGCAGACCACCGCCCCGCACCCCCCGCCGAGACCCGGGAAACCTGTGGGGGGTGCCGCTGCACTCCCCCGTGCTACAACGATGCTCTCCGCTCCGGCTTCTCAGCCGGCTGCACCGTTGCCGCTTCACCATGTGGCCGAGATCCCAGAGCCCAGCCCATAAGGGCTCGGATCCCGCCTCTTCTCATGAGACTGCCAAAGTCTCGCATCGGCTCCGGCGGGGAGGGGGCAAAGAGGCTCCACCAGGCCTAGCCCCCTCTCGCCGCCCTCCGCTTGTTGAATGACAGCCCGGTGGGCTGTCATTCACCAATTGGAGATCGTGCGAGCAGTGCGACGCCAGTAACGGAAACGAACAGAACCGAAGAAAATTTTCTTGGTTCTGTTCGGTTCGAGCCTGTCCCATCGCAACAGTCGTTATTCATACCGTTACGTAACGGAACGAATAATGGAGAATGGTAACAAAAAATTGTCATTTCGTGCCCATCTCTACTAGCAGGTAGGCCAATGCAAAAAACAGCCCTAGGCAGGACAGTGACAGACACTAAGAGAACTGTAGGACAATTAAACCAAACTCATGTTAGCGTGTTGCCACCACAAAGCCCACTTTTCCATCCAAGAGCTGCTTTGCCTGTTTCCTTCTCCATGTTCACAATTAATAATGGTTTATGTAGCATTTAGAATTTATTCAACTTTGTGTTTGTTCCTTTTCCCCTTCCTTCTCCATTCTCACTTACATGTTTGTGCTTTATAAGCAATTCAATGAGACTTCTATTTAGAACATATCACAATTTTAGCAATTTCATGCATAACGATCATTACGATAATTGTAAGTCAAGACATACAATTAGACATGGGCACGACTTGGCGAAATTCTCGTTTCTGTTTCCGTTCCTCGTTTCCGTTACGTAACGGAAACGGTAACGACAATTACTCCGCCAGAACTCGAACTCGAACCGATAAAAGAAAAATTGGGTCTGATTTGTCGTTGTCATTCCTGGGATTGCAGCGATCGCGCGATGCCAAGCGGCACAGAAAAAAAGTTTTAAAAATTAAAAAAAAAACCCGATTCCCGGCCAAAAAAGCAGGCGAAAATATGCCTGCCTGAGTGAGGGCACCAACCAGAGGGGTGGTTTCTGGGGGGGGTCCCCGGCCTCCCCCCCTCTCCTGTCCCGGGCTGCTCTGGTACCAGGCTGGGGGAGGGCATCCTCGTCGTCTCCATTTGCCATGCGGTGCGGGGGGATCCAAAATGGCGACCGCAATATTTTTTTTTTGAAATCGTGGTCCAAAAACCCACCAAAGCACCACAGAAACATGCGAAAATTAGCTATTTTAAATGCTTGAATTTTTACAGTAGTAGCAGTGGGTTTTTCTTGCAATAAAACGTCTCCATTGATTTTATTTTATTTTATTTTATTTTTATTTTTTTATACCTGCGCATGCGCAATGATGGGCTGGCTATGGGATGGGACCATGCAAATTTTTGGAGCCATTCCACCAATCGCATGGCCAGGTTTTGCTGAGACTTCTGGATGTGCCAGAGAGGGCATAAAAAGCCCACCAACCCTAAGCCTAAGCCTAAGCCTAACCCTAACCCTAACCCATACGCCAGTACACTGTGTTCTTAGTGGGCCAGAGGCACCCAGAGGTGCAGCCCACTAACCCACCCTAACCTTAACCGTTACCCTAAGCCTAGCCCTTACCCCCTAACCCCATGCTCTGGGAAGTCAAGTCGCGCTAAATCGCGGTGGAAACGACAAACAACAAACGACACGACGAAACGACAAATTTTTGAAAAATTTCGCGACAAACGGAAACGACCCGAAACGGACCCATCCCGACAAACGACAACTCGAAAAAAAAAATCTGGTCGTGCCCATCTCTACATACAACCTTAATTGAGAAAAATCAAGCTCGGGTTTGATCCAAGATGTTTGAACTGACTGCTGTGGATCTTCAAAGTTTGACAGGATAGTAAAACTGCAATCCTATGCATGTTTCCAAAGAACATGTTGTACAGCAGTGTTGGAGAACCTATGGCACGGGTGCCAAAGGTAGCACTCGGAGCCCTTTCTGTGGGCACCCAACATCACCCCTTCAGAGCCACCTGTATTCAGGTTAAATTGCTGTATTGGCACTTTGTGAAAAAAAATTACCGTAGTTGGTTTTGAATAGCATTCTGGGCACTCAGTCTCTAAAAGGTTCGCCATCACTGTTGTGCAACTGAATTTTCTTTACAGACATACGGTATATAAGACTACACTACTTGTCTGATACCACAATAGCGGACACAGAAAAGAAACAAGATGTGAGTCTTGAAAAACTGCATAACTAATTCCATGCATTCAGGGATTTAGGGACTGCATTTATTAAAGAAGAGCCACAAATGCCACATAGGAAAATTAATGAAAGTTCAGAGAGTTTTAAAAACAGCTTGTGATACAGCATGGGATTCTGCTGTTTACAGAAAGAGAGTTAAGAAATCCTACAGAGACCTTGCTAGTGGACACTGGCCACTATTAAATTTGGCAGCCTCAACATAGAAATCAATACACAGACCTGTGAATCTTTACTTCCTCAACTTTACTTGATATATTTACTCAGTTTAACCTTTGATTTTGTTCTTTCTTTCTTTTTTGCATGAATTTGCTGTTTAACAACATTTTATAAATCTGTCTTGCATTTTTTTAAAAGAAGGATACTCCCTTCAAAAGCAGCAAGTAATTTTAGTCCAGTTTTTCTCCACTTTGGAGTATGTGTAATAATCTAGCGTGCTGTAAAACTTCGATTTAACAATGATTCAATTGCTTAATTGTTATGAGCGATGGACAGAGCAGAAAAGTTGGATCAAATCTCTTCAGTTATGGCACTTCCTATTTTTACCCCAGCAACCATGTTAAGTCACAGGCCTTTTCATTACATCAGCTTGCTCTAAATTCTTTTGCTTCATTGATGAGTTTTTAAAAGGCAGCATTCATTGCATCTGTGTGTCCCCTAAAGGCAGCTGTTACTGTGAAGTCCTGCATTTTTCATTCCCCCTCCCCTTTAATATTATGCACCCATAAAACAGCAAACACAGCTTCAAGGGTCACTTTACAGAGATCTGCACATATTAAAGAGACCGATTTTGTATTTATTGCAACCAAATCAATACATAGATGCAGCTAACAACTGATGTGCTCCATACACAGCATATACTGTAGTTAACACTGCACAACTGAAGCCAAAATATACACAGCTAAAAGGAATGTTACAGGGGCCCCTCTCTCTTACTGAACAAAGCAGGCTCAGTTTGGCTCTTTTTCTTTAGCACCACCACATCCGCACATCGTTAGCTGGAAAATTCCAGATATATGCTGTAATTTTTGTGCTATTCCCCCCCCCTTCAGGGTCCAGATGCCATCCCCCCTCTCCCCCCCCTCTGCCTTATCTGTCCCAGCCAGTTTGGTTCTCTGCCAGCTGTGGCCAACAATTAATACCACCAAACTTTGGTGTGTGCACAGGTGAGGGGATGAGGAATACTCCCTGGCAATTGGCATCGCCTCACAGAAAATACCAAATTAAAAAAAAAACTTTTATTATGCATTGTTTAACTATTTCGTTTGCCTGCAGGCCACCCGGCTATTGGTGTAATTTAGCAAAGCATGCTCCGTCTGGATGAGCTGTGCGCAGACTCATTGTTTCCAGAATCTGTCACGCACAATCATTGCTTCAGCATGTGCTTCCCTCCAAAGAAAAAAAGAGAGAGGAGAGAATCGGCAGTGGCAGGCCTCCAGTCCCGAGTTCCTTTTCATTAGCCACCAAGTGACCAAATGTTAAAACGGATGAGTAACCTTTTAATATTCATGTAATTAATTTACTTTCCCCCATTTAATTATGAAAGTCCTCACATGAAAAGCAACAGCGAGAAAGGACTGGCAGCAATGGACCAAAGGGAACAAGCACATACCCCCCCCCCCGCTCCCTGCACAAGTCCATTACCATCTGCTTTGCTCTCTGGAATATGGAAGGTACGATGATTACCATTATGCATGATTGCAAGTAGAGCTGAACCGTGGGGGGAATTCCAGAGCTTATAACTATGTCTGTGGCATTCTCTTCAATGTGTTAATTGGTCTTGTATATTAAATAGATGGGTCCTCTGCTTCTTTTTCCTCCAAACATAATAGCTATCGAAGATTAAAACTCTTTTCATCAATGTGCAGTTACAACATATGCTTCCTCATCTTAATCAGCAGGCCAATCCACTGACACATAGCCTTTCGTTCTGATCTGAAAATGAAACATACATGCTCTTTGACTCACTTCCCTTGGAAACGAGCACTGCAATCCCATACCTCATCTGAACTCCGTTTCCAAATTCCCC
Organism: Phrynocephalus versicolor; assembly: GCA_023846285.1. Lineage (NCBI taxonomy): Eukaryota > Metazoa > Chordata > Lepidosauria > Squamata > Agamidae > Phrynocephalus > Phrynocephalus versicolor. Next base: position 61,930,227 of record JAHTLZ010003542.1, on the reverse strand, counting down.
ACTGGCAATGCCATGTCACAGGACAAAAATATCGGGTAAGGCCTTTCCCCATCAAGCGATTTGGTGGAGTGTGTATAATATATTATTTAATGTTAGTTAGGTTTATAGCCTTCCCAAAGTTTGAAAAAGATATACTGAGGACAACTCTCAAAAATTCCAGCAAGCACTCCCGACTCATGGGGTCCTCAAAGTTACAATCCAAAAAGTCAACCTCCTAAGTTCTGATCTAGCTCCTCGGATTATCTCGATGTAGGAAACATAGGTTTTCTCTTCCACACTTGATGGTCACAACACTTCCATGAGTTAAGTTCGGCTGAGGAAGAACGACAGCCCTACATTCTATTCATTATTTCTTACCGGCTCTCTCTTCCATCCTAAACTCACTAAGATTTACCTTTTTCCTTTACAAAGGAAGCATCTTATGCCCCATCCCAGCTACTGTTCATCAAGACGGGGACATAAGGAAGATGAACCTAATTATATTTATTATTTTTATCACAGTAATTTCACAATGTACCTCCTGCCATGTGGATTTAAAAAGCCTCGTGGGGCAGCCTGCAAACCAAACTACAGTATATTTGAAACATGCAAGCATTAACAGTGCGTTAATCAACTTTTACATTTTCAAAAGAAATTCTAGTAAAAAATGCAATTCCCTAAATATCATTCCCTAAATATCCCATACTCAGTATAATAATAATAATGCCCCTCAATTCCCTGTTCTTAAACTTGTATATGTCTTAAATGTACTGGGCTGTATACAGTACGATCCCTCACTACTGTAAGCTGCCTTGGGTCCTTTTCCAAGGAGAAAGGTGGGTAAAAATATTCAAATAAATAAATATTCAAATAAATAAATAAATAAATAAATAAATAAATAAATAAATAAATAAATAAATAAATATCCAATCTGAAACAAGACCCCACATTTCCACTATATCTCTATCTCGCTCCCTCCCCATTCTCTTTTAAATATACTAGGAATGGGTGCAGAACACATCACCTACCCCTCCTACCTGATTAGTACAAAATGAACTAACTGTGACTTCTCTTTCAGCTGGTTCCCACTTGTCTTTAAGTATTATTAGGAAAGTCTTGAGGTTAGCTTGAAGGGAAAAAAATCATTGAAAATGGAAAGGTTCCTTGTTGGACACCCACCTTCAGTAAAGTCTAGAACAAAGGTATGTCATTTGTGACATTAATTGCTAATCCAGGCTATAATATTTCACATATTCACTGGGAAAGAATGTCAGCTATGCAGTAAACCAAGCATCAGAGATATAAAAAGAAAATTGAGTACCTTATGACCTATTAAGCGCATTAAAAACAACCCCAAAAAATCTATTCCATACCTAAGTTAAGGAGCAATGCCAAACAAGCCATTCAAAGAGATCAAACATTTCTTCTCAGGGCTATTACAATCAATCAGTACTTCATTCAGTAACCTTTCATACTAGCAATTACTAAAGATGTGTCTTTGAAGAGACGTTAAGTTTTCTGTACCTGAAAGGGAAATGCATGGGAACATAGGAAACTTATCTTATACAGTGGCAGACCATTGGTTCACCTATCTCTGTACTGACATCTCTGCCTTGTGGCAATGCTTCTCCTGGACTAGAGGCTGAATTCTTTCTTAACCCTATCAGGAAGTCCTTGGTACTATCAGGTATTAACAAACCTGATCTTGCTTTAACTCCCCAAATAAGATGGTACTGGTATCAGTTGTGTTCAAAGTGTCATGGCAGTCCCATTCAAAACTACAGCATTAGAGTATTTGTGGCAATTTCCCCCAGTTGTTTGAGTCATGGTGGGCCATACCATAACTCATTACCATGCCAAGTTACCTGAGCATTGGAAAGACAGATCTATAGAGATCCTATTTATTTCTTTATTAGGTAGCCCCATCTATTGGGTTAGAGCTCACTCCTGCTCCAAAGAGTTCAGGATGGCGTACGTGGCTCCCCTCTTTTCCATTTTATCTTCAAAACAACTCAAAAGGTAGATCAACCTGGGAGGGACAGAGGGACTGGCCCAAAGTCTCTGGCGAGTATCACAGCTTAGCAATGACTTAAATCCGAATTTACCAAGTCTAAGGCTGCTTTCACATGACCCCTAAAATCCACTGACAACTTAAATTCGGATCCCCCCAACCAGAGATCATGTGGTTTTTGTTCTGCTTCCTGTGTTCCCACCCTCCCGCACTCTGATTCTATTACTTCTTTCTGCTGTGAGGGGAGGGAGAAAAAAGGGAGAGGGGGAACAACAAAAACAAACAGAAGGCAGAGGAGACCCAGGCATTCACAGCTTTAAAATCCGCACCGGAAAAATTTTTACCTCCTCAAGACCAGGTACTTGTAAAATGCACTGCGGTGCGCTTAAGTGGGCGTGGTCGTACTTTTTTTTAAAAGCGAGCATTTTGTAGCAGATTTTAGGGGTCGTGTGAAAGCAGCCTAAATCGACTCTCTGATCCTTACAGACACCAAATGACCAAATTCCTATTGACTTGAGTCCACCGCAGGGGAATACTCTCCCTCAAAAATTTTTTTTGAGGGGATAAGCCGATCTCTCTATTCCCGTCCACAAGCCATCCCTGCTCCCCATTCTATCTGTGAATATCCTTTTGCAGGAAGAAAATTCTGTGTTCTTGTTAACTTAAGAGTATAAAAAGCTTTGAGTGGGAGGTTGGGGGAGTTGCTGGGATTTGTATACAATACAACTCTCTACAATGAACCACAAAGAAATTGTTGTTGTCCTCTGACGTTACATGAGAGGCAGGAAACTAGCAACAGGTATGCAGTTTTCTGTGCCACAGTTTTCAGGTTAAAGTTACTCTTTTTAGGTTTACTTGCAAGTATACAATATATTCAGTGTTGTTTTCCCTTCACCCACTTAGTAAAATGTTTGCATGGAGAAAGTATTGCTAGTGTCATCAAATAAAAGAAATTCGGGAAGCGTAATTTAGATTTATGTTTGTACTGGCTATAAAAATCCAGAAACAATGTATAGATTCAAAGGAAGCATTCTTCACTTCTATTTCTGGATTTTTATTTCAACTACATTTACACAAGGTAAGATCTAATGTAACCTTCTACCAGTTCCGGAAAGGTAACTATCTTGCTTTAATGAGCTGCATCTTTCTTTCTTTATGCATGTGAGTGGTTTCTTTAAAACTATGAAAATCTGTCTCTCTCTCCCTCTCTGAGGGAGGGAGACAATTTCTTGAAAGAAGACTCCCCCCCCCCCATACTTGCATCATAGGAGCTTTCACTACATATAGTTTAAAGGGAAGGGCCTTGGAATGTCTCTGAGTTATGCTGATAGAGTTATTTGACAAATTGGATCTGTACTGTACTTTGCAAGATGTATGTGGGCATTTTTATAGCCAAACATGGTTGTGTCGTTACTAGAGTACTCTTTTGCCAAATGAGGAGGCAGCCAATTTCAGACTAGGTACCTTCTTTAAAGAAATAAAAGTACTACACAGTATTGAACTGAAGACAGCAAATGAATATTGGGCTCTTGAGATGGGAATGTTGCCATTTGGAATGGCTTTCAATAGACGAAGATTCATGAGAATTGTAACAGTACTATAGTAGAACAGGGTATAAAATTTACTTAAGTAAAAAAAAATATTAAAATGTATTGAATTTAATGTGGGTATGGAAGAGATGCCAATAGAGATTAGACAAATCAGTAGATTTTTTTTGTTTCAGTAGTTTGTATTTTCAGATATGTCTCTTGTATAAAAAATGTTCCTTAAAGTAATTGGGGAAAGACAGCTATCAAATACATACATTGGAGCTTGAAACAAAATGCTGGAATCTGGATTTCTCCAGTCTTCTTCTGAAAGTCAAGCATGCTTGCCTCTATCTATACGTCTTTCCATTCCATTTCCACCACCTCCATTTCTGGTTCCTGCCCCAAATGTCAGTTCGTCTTCTGTACTCAGGGAACACAGTCCTCTCTTTGAGCCGCTTCTGCAAATACTTTGGACTGTCACAAATCCCCATCTGCCACCTCTACCTCAATGGGAAATACCTCAGCTGGTATTTCCCATATTTTTGTGTGGACTGTATCATTTGGGATATATAAAGATTGGCCCATGGAGGACGGGAGAGGGTTGTTAAGTTCGCACAATAAATTCACACATCGGAATTCCACACAATAAATTCATTTTTACTTCATGTTCCCAGTAACTGTCTGCATTGTTGAAGTTTTCACTGTTTGGCACTGCAGTATTTTCTCCACAAAAAAATAATGAGATTACTTCATGACAACCCAATCTGATAACTCCATTGCTTTAAACAGGAATACTGTAGTTAATTTCATGTGGCATAGAGGGTTCCCGCCCACCCCCCATCCCAAATTCTAACAGCATTCACTGCAAACTGAGCTTTCTTTCACAGCCTAGTAGAAACTAGCTTTCTGGAACTAGGATCTGCACAGACTTTGGTCCATTTAACAATGTCAGACTGTTTATTCTTGACCAAATTCTTTCCCACTGTAAAAAAAAGGTACTTTTAAATGCCACATTCCACAGGCAGTGCCAGTAAGCCACTGAAGCATATTTTCCCACAAGAACTGATACGATGGATGGGCTTTTACTTATTTAAAATTTCAGCTGTTTAAATGACATAAAGGAAGATTGCCTCCAGTTGTAGCCAACAGTTTTAAAGGTTTGCTCTTGCCGAGTTTCAAAACAGCATATTCATTAACTTTAGTTACACAGAGAGACACAACGAATGGGTTATCTTCAGTCATGGAATGAAAAAACACAGGTCAACAGACCTGTGATATGTGGACAGACTATAATGCTTATTACAAATGACAAATGGATTCAGTTTATTTACAGTATACAGCTAATGTGCACATCTCCCCTTGTGCATTTAATAAATAATAATTGTGTACGGTCAGGTGGATTCTGACTTATGGTGACCCCTTTCAAGGTTCTCTAGGTAAAAGGTCCTTAGAAATGGCTTATTTCCCCTTCCTTGGGGTGACATGCCGAGACTGTACAACTGGCCCAAGGCCACACAGGCTGGTTCTTCTCCCGGGAGACGCAGTGGGGAATTCTAAGTCCCAACCTCTGTCTCTTCAGCCAAATGCCTAAACCACTGAAAAATCCAGGCAGCTCTAAAAACGAAATCCAATATGCAGTTGTACCATATTCTGGCTAAGCGGCCTCTTGTGAGTTTAAGACCCCTTTCCATTGTTATTTGTTTTACAATGGCCCAATATAATTGTGTAAAAAACATGAAACTTGCAAATTTTTTTTATGAATAGGCATATTTATCTTTCTGAGCATTTGTGCCCTACAAAGGTACGGATCACATGTTATGTGGTAAGCATGGTATTCAATTTTTCCACTGTCTCAAATATAGACCGAAGTCCTGTACGCTGCTGAAAGCTGGCTACGTTGTCATTTTTAACAACTCTGAGATCTGCATACATGAGATAATGTGAATTTCGCACTGTGAAATGACACGGCACATTGGACACTGAATGAGGGCATGCTCATGATCATAAATCCTTAAAATTCAAATTTCAGTGATTTCCAAAATGTCCTGGTAGTTTATAAAATCTGCATGCAATACGGACATTAATATATCACATAGAAGCTACTTCACCATGCCTGTCAGTAGATTTTCTATCCCTAAAATTCATGTATGGAGTTGCCCTGCAAAATCAAGAATCAACAGGTAGGTTTTCCTTCCGTGGGCCAAGGATATAGTCAGGAATGAACAGGGAGGAGTTCACTCCAAAACAAAAAGCTGAGGAAACCCTCTGCTCAGGCCATGAGCTGCTAGTGGTTCAGTAACAGTGAAAACAGCACTTTTTACCTATCATTTAAATTCTAAAGGCACAAGGGTCATGTTAGAGAAAGCCCCCAAAGATGTTATAGGTATATAATTTTTTCTGTCTGTTCATCAAGATTACAGGCAGCAAATCCTATGTCAAGTGACATTCAGGGCTTGATCATACCCGGGAAAACTACACCAGTTTTACCAATCTGGCTGGTTTTTAGAACATTTTATAAATTTCCGATCACGTGACACATGGCCAAGGCCAACTCATTTTCCCTGCCATTGGTTTATTTTTGCCTCACACTGGCTGCTTTCACACGACTCCTAAAATCCACTGGCATCTTAAATTCGGATCCCCCCAGCCAGAGATCATGTGGGTTTTGTTCTGCTTCCTGTGTTCCCACCCTTCCGCACTCTGTTGCTTCTGTCTGCGGTGAGGGGAGGGAGAAAAAAAATGGGAGAAAAAAATGCAGGCTCACCTTCGCCTGCCTTTGCAGCAGCCCTGTTAGGAATTCCAGTCTGTTAAAGGGGGGGGGGCAACAAAAACGAACATTCACTGCTTTACAATCTGCATCTGATTTTTTTTTTACCTCCGGAGACCAGGTATTTGTAAAGTGTGCTGGGGCATGCTTAAGTGTCCGTGGTCGTACTTTATTTTTTTAAAAGTCCGCTGCTGGTGGGAAAACAATTTTATGCTCCGGATCTGCAAGTGTTTTGCAGCGGATTTTAGAGGTCGTGTAAAAGGGGAGTAAGAGGGTGGTTTTAAATTGTACTGATGATTTATTGATTAGTTCCTTACTGGTATAGCATGTTTGTACATTCCTTTTAATTCTTTTCTCATCCTCAGTTCTGCAGACAGTGGCCTCCATGATTGCTACATGACCGCCCTGTGATTAATTTTAAAAAAATGTTTGCAACCAGTATATCGCTACACTGATAAACCAAGGTCTATGACTTAAAAGGGACAATTTAGGCATGGATTGACTTCATGTACCATTTGTCTTGCTTACAGCTTGATAACTCTATCTGCTATCTACCAAGTGGCAAAGTCTTACAGGTGGAGGACAGGACCACGGTGGGTAATGCGTTACTTCCTGAGTCACAGGCACAGATCAAATGTTCCTGAACAGGAATCACTTTCCACCCTACTACTGTATTAGTTAGAGTTTTAAAATAAAATAAAACTATGAGCAGCAGTGCCCCAGGAAATATCAGAAAAATAATTTGGGAATAATGTTTCAAATAGGAAGAAATGATTCAATATTATTTAAATCAATGGCAATGTTCCTGCCAATATATATAGCACACTGCTACAAAAATACATATATTGGTACAATGAAAGTATGAAAAACACTAGTTTTTTCTCAGTTGTGATTGAGCTCTTAATCCCATTTAAACATCTGATTACATTTACATTTTAAAAAATACTTCCCCCACTTGCTCTCTCTGTATATCAATTTCTTCATTGTCAACATTACATTTACATAGTTATTTCACAGTCATGACTTTTGTCTTAATATTCAGCTGCAGTCCTGCTTTGGCACTTGCTTCTTTCATTTTCATTAACAGTTATTTCAAGTCATTACTGCTTCCTGACAATAACATGGTATCATTTGCATCTCTTAAATTACTTCCATCAATTATCATTGCTCCTTCATCTGAAATTACTACAGCTTTCCATATGATATGTGTACAGACTGAACATGTATGGGGATAAAATGCACCCTTATCTGACACCTTTGCCTATAGGAAACCATTCTGTCTCTTCATTCTGTCTTAATAGTAGCTTCTTCTCCACAACACAAGTTATACCTAAGGATAAGCACTGAGGCACAACCATTTCTTCCAATAAATCCATCGTTTCCCATGATCCACAAAGTCAAAAGGCTTTGCAGTAGTTTATAATGCACAAACTGTTTTGAAATTCTTTGGCATGATTCAGTAGACAGAAAATATTTGCAATAGTCTTGAGTGCCTCTTCCTTTTAGGAATCCAGCTTGACCATCACATATATCTTGCTTCATATATAAGGTAAAAGTCTTTGATGCAATACCTTCACCATCACTTTGCTTCCATGGAAGTTAAAGCAATGGTTCTACGGGTACTGCTCTTGACAGCTCATTTCTTGGGGACTGCAATGTATATTGGATGTTTCCAGTATGTGGTTTGTTTGTTTTTAATTTTTGCTTGCATATTTTTAGCTATCGTTAAGATTTTTACAAATTCACTTTCTGTAGCTTGAAACAGTTCTATCTATATCCCATATATACTTGATATTTTAATTCTTCCCAGTACTTTCGGAGTAGCTTTTATTTTATTTTCTAGAACAGCAAATTAGATTCCTCCTTATCAGACAGTGCACTTCCTTGCTGGTCTTTTAGAATTCCTAATCTATCTCAAATTTTCCTTTGATTTCTTGGATCTTTTGTTTTTCCATTTTTGTTATTCTCTACAGTTTCTTTAGGAGGCATGGTGGCTCAGTGGACTAAGGCTCCGAAACTGTTGACTGCAAAGTCAGCAGCTCGGCGGTTCAAATCCCGGGTGCCACGCAGTAGAGTGAAGTCCCGATGATAACCCCAGTTCCTGCCAACCTAGCAATTCGAAAGCATGTACGAGTAAATGCAAGTACATAAATAGGTACCACATAAAAAGCAGAAGGTAAACAGTGTTTCCTTGCAGCCATGCTGGCCATGTGGCTGTACAACACTGGCTCTTTGGCTTGAATACAGAAATGAGCACCGCCCCTAGAGTCGGACACAACTAGCACGCATGTGCGGGGGGAATGTTTACCTTTTTTTTACTGTTTCTTTGCACCAGCTACTATATTAGTTCTCTAAATCTATTTGACCATCATTGAAAAACTGCATTCAAGGTTCTGACCCCTGTTCCTCTTGCGTCTCACATGTCCTTTACAATTTTAAGTGTTTCCTACATTATCCATCTATGTTTATTTTCTGGAGTTAGGTGCACTGGGGGGGCACAAAATCCATGTATAACCTTTATGCCTCAAAACATAATTACAAAGCATATATGGTTTTCACACACACACACACACACACACACACACACACACACACACACACAC
>JAHTLZ010003542.1:61877618-61912816 GCA_023846285.1 Phrynocephalus versicolor | reverse complement strand
TGTGTGTGTGTGTGTGTGTGTGTGTGTGTGTGTGTGTGTGTGTGAGAGAGAGAGAGAGAGAGAGACCATTCTTCCCAGGAAATGTTTATTATTCTGAATACAATTCACAGTTCAATTTCATCCCCCCCCCCCGCACACTGCATTGCCCTGCAAGATGGCTTTAGGCCTGCTATATCCTTCTTGCATCGGCCAAGATATTGAAATCCTTTTTCGTGCTAGCAATGTGGGTCCGATCTTGTGCAACAATATTGGGCCTTTTCCTGGCTTTTAAAATTGTGAGCACAGAAGCACAGCATTCCACCTTCACAAACCAGAAGTGGTATTTTGTTGTTTTGTTTTTGAATAATTTAATTTCCTTTTATGCACATGATCTGCAGTAGAGTTATTGGGGAAGACAGAAGTAAAAATTGAGCAGCAGTACAGGGCCATTTTCTGGATACAGTAGGACCCCAGTATCCGCTGGGGATTGGTTCCAAGCCTTCCCGTGGATAATTAAAACCATGGATAAGAGAGAATGCCAAAATGTCCCCAAAACTGCTGTTTTGTGATAGTAACTTTTACAGCTGCTGTTTTGCACCAGTAGCTTGCTTTACAGCTGCTGTTTGTGACGGTAGCTTGCTTTGTGAATTATTTATTTATCCTCTGCCAACCGTGGATAACTGAATGAGTGGATAATGAATCAGTGGATATGGGGGGTCCTACTGTATATGTTTTTTAAAAAACTTTGGGTACAGAAGGACATCACTCCATCCCCCTATACCACTGGATCTTAAAAAAATCTTATACAGTACATTTGACGAAGCATGAGCTCAAGGCTGAATACAGCTGCTATCCAGTAAAAGCAGCAGTACTGGCCACAAAACTGCATTTCTATGGTCACATCCTCTCACACTATGCTATTTATGCAGCCAGACTGCTACGTGTTTTGGTATGTGGACTGAGGGGAAGATGAGGAATGTAAGGGGAGCCTTTCCTCTTGACGCCACAGCACTGGCTTAATCATGGTTGTAATGGAGCAAAGAACATCCGAAGATAATAAAACACATATTTAGAAATGGTTTGGCTTCCCACAAGTCAATTCTTTTCCTCAACATCTCCTCTGTTTTAGTCTGTGTTCTTTCTCTGAATGGTAGGCCTCTGCAAGACATACCTCAGTAATGTAAAGCATATGGATCATAGCTCACTGTTGTTTTTCTTTTAGTTTCAAAATTAGTCTTCCCAAATTAGGATACATGAAAGACATCTGTACACTCTTTCAATAAACTGCTTTTCTTGTTGTAACATCCTATGGATCCTTTTAGTTTTGAGCCTGTTGCGTCATTCCTGTATTTTCCAACATCACAAGGCATTGCATTGGCTGCCTGTTTGATCAAGGACATATTATAAGGTCCCTGTCCTAACATTTAAAAGTCTACACCAGGCATGTCCAAACTTTGGCCTTCCTGATGTTTTGGACCACAACTCCCAGAATTCTTAGATTGCCAATGACAAAGGACTGTGATAGTTGTGGTCCAAAACATATGGAGGGCCGAAGTTTGGACATGTCTGGTCTACACGTTTCTTGCCCTAGTTATTTAGTAGGGCTCGTGTCATGGCACATTCCTCTTAGGAGGACCCAATCAGCAGATTCTGGACTCTTATTGGTCCCTTGGACCAAAGTGGCAAACTCCAGCCTTAGAGCTTCCCCCCCCCCCTGTAGGCACCCATTCAGAGGCAGCACCCTGGCTTCCCTGGTCTGCTTCATCCAAATGCTCTCTCTGAATGAGTGCCCACCAGAGAAGACAGAGCTGGGAAGCACCAAACACCTGTTTGGTTAAAGGACCAAACTGGCTCTGTGATTTGTGCCCATCTCTTTTCATAACTCAATCTTCTAGAGCAGTGCTTCGAAACCCCAGGTCCCCACGTATTCTTGAACTCCCAGAAGCCTTCAGCCATGCTATCCAGGATTTCTGGGATTTGTAGTCCAAGTACATCTAGGTTACACACAGTTGGAAACCACTGTTCTAGAGTGTTCTAAGGCGACTAAAAGTAGTTTCATAAGAGAAGTCTTACTGCTAAATGAACTGCACAGTAATACCTTGATTTAGGAGTGCCTTGGTCTATGAGTGATTTTCAAGACGAGTAACCATTTCTACTAAATTTTTCTTTGCTCAACAAGCAATGTCTTGCAATACGAGCAGTGGAGCAGGTCACATGTTCACAAGTAAGCCAACTTTAGTCTCTCTCCCCTTCCCTGTTGGATTGTTGGGGAATGTCTGAAACATTCCATTTCAGGCAAGCCTCAAAAGCAGGGGAAGGAGAAAAGAAGAGAGGTCTCCCTTGCACCAGCCCTGAACATTTTCAAAGGACAGTGTAGGTTAAGGTTTCATTTTTCTTTATATTTACATTTTATTTAATTTGATTTCAACATCCTTTCTTATTTTTCAAACAATTTCTAGTTATGGGGCAGCTAGTCAAGTGTGTATAGGGCTACAAATTGCACTTTATTATTGTCACATTAAAACACAGAGTAAAATCAAGTAGTTAGTCCCAAGCAGAGCAGATTCAACATCCAGGTACCTAAACCATGGTGTGGACATGGACTTTTAGCCAACATCTTTTGTGAGTTGTGGCATTTTGTGTGTACAGTATGTGGTCCATGGTGCCCCAGAACGAATGATCTGATTTTCCATTACAGTGTTACCTTGTATAAAGGAATTAATTCATTCCAAATGAAATTCTGTTAAGCAAATTTTCCTTTATACACATTTCCCATAGGAAGGTATTGAAAACGGAGTAATCCCTAATCGTGAACATTTTTATGTTGTACAGATTTGCCCCATAGGTGATTCTGTTAAGCAAATTTCCCCTATCTTCGGAATTTTTATGTTGTACAGATTGTATGTTGTACAAACTGTTTGTTATACGAGGGTATATTTCTTATGGGGAAATTTGCTTTGATATAAGAGTGTTTTGGTTTACAAGCATGTTTCTAGAATAAACCAAGATATTACTGTATGTATTTGTTGACTTTATCATATATGCAAGAACTGAAACAGCACCGGCTATGCTGGTCAAACATCAGCAAAACTCAATGACCTTACAGGCCTCTTCTAACTCAAATATTCTATTATTCAATTTCTTCAATGCCAAGATTAAGTGATTTATCCATAGGAATGTTTGTCTTCTTAGGGTTCAACTGCAATCCTGTTTTTTGATGTTTCTTCTTTCACCTTCATCAGTGGTTGTTTCAAATCATTGCTATTTTCTTCAAGCAATATGACCATCTTCATATCTTAAATTAATTCTTAGACTTCCGTCACTTTTTAGTGGCCCTGTAGCTAGATGGGTGGTATATAAATAAATAAATAAATAAATAAATAAATAAATAAATAAATAAATAAATAAATACTGTACACACAAAATGCCAAAACTCAAAAATGAAGTTGGCTAGAAGTCCACGTCCACATCAAGGTTTAGGTATCTGGCTGTGGAATCTGCTCTGCTTGGGACTAACAACTGGATTTTATTCTGTGTTTTTAATGTGACAATTGTACTGAATAAATGAATGAATGAATGAATGAATAAATAAATAAATAAATAAATATTTGTTGTTTCTCTGAATCTGATCCAGACTGATTCGGCATCAATTATGTATTTTGATTAATACTGATTCTAGTTTGTGTGAGGTAAGCCAACTCAAAGCCATATAGATCATGAAGCTAAGCAAACTTGATTTAATATTAAGTACAGGTATAGCTTAAGGTTTGGATGAAATGTTAAACTGTGGATAACATACCAAAAGCAATGCTTCCATGTGCATTCTTGTGGAGAGAGGGGGAAAGGGTTTATCTCAGCTTGCTGACCATGGCTTAGCCTGGCATCCAAATGAAACAGTATCACAAATTAAAAACATTAAAAAAAATATAAACAGAATCTAAGAACTTTAGATGTGGACAGTGCCACTAAAGAGCTGTATTTGAGCTTTAGAAAAATAAAACGATGTTGCCTTCTTAGAAACAAATGATGGATACGAAGGCAAATGCTCCCCCACATTTTTTTTAAAAAAAAAACTCTGTTTCTCTAAGACAAACATGGTAAGGGGAAATTCTAGCTTCTTCTCTGGCATTATAGTTACCTATGTGTATGAGTTTTCGGGGGGGGGTGGAGAACTCAACATGGAGTTTCTAATCTCCCTCTTGTGCATAAGGAAAACAAGTTTCAGGTTGTACAATATGCTTTCCTCCTTGAATTTAAAGATAATCTCTTACATCCCTTAGATTCTGCCATCACTTTACTGAAGTGAAAATAATCTCATCAGCCAAGTTTCGGAAGGATTAAGCACCCAAACAGTGCATCTCTGTTATTTCACTCATGTCTTCATGCGTAATTTTCTGTTTGCTGGCAGCTACACTAAAACTTTCCAATAATGTGGGCCTTTGTCTAGGCTGCCTTTAAAAATGAAGATATTCTCAAAATAAAGGAAGTTCTATGTATACAGATTTAAAACCTGAGGAACCAGACACTAAAATAGCATGCTGATTAGAGCACATGATGACAAAAATAGAGGAAAAAGCTATGTAAGCGTGTGCAAATGCAGTATAGGAAACAAATGAAAGCAAATCTTGGGTTTGGGCGTGTGGGTTTTTTTTTATTGTTACACCATTTTCAAAGAGCGAGAACGAACATCAGACACTTTTAACTCCATCTGATTTCAGGAAGAGACTAAACACATGTTTTCCTGAACATTTACATGCTTAGAAAGAGTGATGACATGTGTAACAACTTGCTTGCTTTTGTGTTAGCTTTAGTTCTACATCAATACTAGTAGAGTAGGTGTACCACAGGACTGCTGCTTGGAGAACATTCCTTTCATTCTAGAACATCACAAAGGTATGCTGCAAAAGAATATCCTTAATCGCAGAATGTTACAGCTCTTTACTATGCATCAAATAACTATTACATCTCCTTCAGGATATCTAATGAAAAGAGATGGTGGATTCTTGCCACAGAAAGAAGAAGACAGAGATAACATTTGATCACTACAACTATGTGGGTCAAGCTATAGAGAACTGTTTTGTGAAGAGTTTTCCCCGGGGAATGCGGTTGAATTAGACAACAACTTACGTGTTATGACCACAAGTATTAGTTATTTCAGTTAAATTCACTTCTGCTTGAGCCTTTAAATATAACATGTTGCTATCTTTTTATTTCAATGGTTGAAATAAAAGAACACAGAACAAGGGGTAGAACCCAAATTTTAAACTCAACTAAAGTAGACCTGCTAAATAAGACTTCTCAAGCCAACACATTTGTAATTGATTCAGTGTGGCCGATCACACTAGCTGGAGACTAGATTTTGTCCCTAGGATTGAAAGCTCTAACTGTGTAAAACAGACAATGAGCAGGAGAGTGACTGCAATCTTTTGGTATACTTCAGGATGACTAGAAGGATATCAAGGATCTCTGACTTTCGCTTCTTTAAGAACAGCAAGAAGAAAAGCTTGGAGAAAATCAGGAATGGACTTTTCCAAGAAGGGCCTATGAGACTAATTCACTTCTTGTACTGAATCTATCTCATTGTTCTGTCTTTTTTGCACCTGGTTCTGTTTGGCAGATCTTCTAGCAAAAACAAAACAAAAAAACCAAAATAGATCCAGCAAGCTGGACATTTGCCCACCTTTGCCATAAAGGAAGTGGACATACAAAACTGCTGGCAGTTACATAAAGGAGCTATAAAAGTCGTATTAGCCTGACTCAATATCATTCAATTAGACCAAAGTAAAAAAGAATCATTGCATTCACCTATCAATTGCAAAAATGATTTCATACTTGATAAACTGAAGAAATCATCTTGCGAAAAGCTGGGATTTCTGTCTTTCAAGTATTTTATTATTCATGCCTATCTCTCGGGGGGTTTTCTGCCTTGTTTCTCAGTTCTTTGTGCAATGAAATACTCAAATGTGATCAAGTTATTATGTGTGTCAGTGGCAGATGGCAAATGGCTCCCCATCAACACTAGAAACTGACATTCTCAGAGAAGCCAGATCTTCACAGTAATTTATTCTTTGTGATGCAAGCAAGCAACGCTTGCTTTATTGAAAAGAGCTAAGCACAGACCACAGGCAACAGATGTACACTCCACCCCATACCTACAAAAATTACTTTTAAAAAAATCATTTGTTCTGTAACTCGTTATATGACTTCATTTAAGCATGCTTTTTGAAAAATGTGACTCATTCTATTATTCGTGGTTTTTCTGTTACTTGAGGAGGGAAGACATCTAGGAGTGGTGAAAGAAAGGCACGAAGATTGGGAAATTAAACCATTAAAACATATCTAATATACCCTTTAGAAGTAACTTTTAAAGTAATCAATAAATGGTACTTGGCATATCAAAGTTTTTTTTACTATTGCTAATATACCCTTAAAAAGTAACTTTTAAAGTTATCAATAAATGTTACTTGGCATATCAAAAGATTTTTTTTTTACTATTGTTCCTCCTTGTTTTATTGCTTTTGAAATACAGTATAGCTTTGCTATATCCTTATGACCAAGAGTATGGGGGTGGGGCAGGGGACGGACTCCTTACAGTAAACTATGAGCCAAATCATACAATTACTTTATATTAAAACATATAACTTTATATTAAAACATTTAATACTTTATATTAAAACATATAACATATTAAAACACAATAACTATAACAACTTTATGAACATCAATCGTCAAGCCAAGCCAAGGTATAATGTTGTAGTAGGGGAAAATGAACACTTTTTTAAACATTTAGTCTCACACTTGTGCTTCCAAATGCTTGTCCATTCCACTTACAAAATAATGCAGGACATGAGTAAAGTGGATAGAGGGATGCTCTTTTTCCTCTCACAAAATACCAGAACTAGGGGACAGCCACTCAAGTTGAGGGCTGGGAGTGAGAAGAGACAAAAGATTTTTTTTAACTAGTGTGTTGTTGGTCTGTGGAACTCCCTGCCACAAGGTGTGGTGACGGCATCTAGCCTGGATGCCTTCAAAAGGGGATTGGACAGATTCCTGGAGGAAAAGTCCATCACAGGTTACAAGCCATGATGGGGATATGTAATCTCCAGTCTTAAAACCAGGGTACTTCAAGGGCCAGATACAGGGGAGTGGTATCAGGAGACAAATATTTAGTCTTGTGTGCTCCCAGACACATTTGGTGGGGCCATTGTGAGATACAGGAAGCTGGACTAGATGGGCCTTTGGCCTGATCCAGCATGGCTCTTCTTATGTTCTTATGTACAATGTACAATGCTCACAAAGAATGGCAAGTTTTCCTAAACAATGCAAAATATGAAAAATATTTTTCACAACTGGCAACAGCCAGTAGCTCAATTCCATGCTCTGTTGGAATTACAGGATTTGGGATTCAGCACAGAATGTGTGTAATCAGTAACAAGACTATCTGCTCCTTGCATCAAGACTATAAACTGGCTTCATCTTTTAAAAATATGTCCAGCTGCAAAAAACCTCTATCTAGACAATGTCAACAACTTTTCACTGGCTTTCAGTTTGTCTTCAAGTACAATCCAGAGTAATGGCTTTGATCTCTAAAGTTCTAAGTGGCATGCAATTAGGACATCAAAAGGATGTGTACTCTATTTATTCACTAAGATCACTACCTGAAGTCCTACCCTTTTGGTTTCCCTACCTTCAAACAGCAGTCGAACCATAATGTATTTTCAAATCAGAATCTGAGACTCCGATTGGTTGCTACATCTGAGTTATGCTTGTATATACAGTGGTACTGCCGATAACGAGTTTAATTCGTTCTCAGAGACAATTTGTTATCCGAAAAATTTGTTATCTGAAACGTGGTTTCCCATTGAGATGAATGGGAAACCGATTAATCTGTTCTGGAAGTCCGAAAAAAGACAAAGATGTTGCAGATATCCCAGACCTCTTTATAAAATGCACTTTAAAGGCTTGCAGTGCTGGAACATCCTCTAGAACATCCCCCTACAGCACAATGCAAAAATGTACAAGAGAAACCAGCAAGACTACCCCAGCCTATTCCCACCCAAAGTGCAATGGGGAAAATGCAAACAAACAAACATAAACAGGAAGAAAAATCCAGCCCATTTTTGCCTGCAGAGCAATGAAAAAATACTGCAAACACAGAGAAATGAAACTAGCAAGACTACCTCTGCCTCTTCCAGCCAAAAATGCAAAGAAAAGCAGTGCAAAGATTAATAAAAGCTAGCTCCCTATCTTACTAAGTTTGAAAGGTCCAAATCCCTCAGCAAAACATGTCCAGAATGCTCCAAAATACCATGAAAAAATGCTCTAACTCCTTCCACCCCTCTACAAACTATGCATCCTGCAATGCATGCAGGGTACACATTTTTTGCAAGGCATTATGAAACATTTGTTATCTGAGGCAGCCCATAGCGAACATTTGCTACCCAAGGCAGCCCTATACGTGGAAATTTTCATTTGTTATCCGAAAAAATTGTTATCTGAGGCATTCTTTATCCGAGGTATTACTGTACAGGGTTTTTCCCTGATTTCTTTTAATAACTCTTTGTTGATTTAGTAGAACTGAGAAATAGCTTTAGTAGAAATTGAGAAAAAATATTCAGGCCTGTAGATAGAACAAAGTAAATCAACATTTTTCATAACAAAATGATAGTTTAAAAAAAAAAGAACCACTGCATCTCAGTTTGACAAAGCAGCAATTGGCTAAATCTCCTCTAAATCAGATATTTCTTTTCTTTTTTATATCCACTGAATGGTCATCTTTAGCATATTATTCCATAAAATTATGTACAAACCTCCCCTTCCCTTCTTTGATACCTTTATAGTTTCACTAGGAACACCAGGTTCTGGAACTTTATTCAAGTAAGTGGTCAAGTCTTGATCAACATGTTCAAACACCAATGTTAATTTCGTCTCTCTTTCTGTTCGGGACACCGTGCATACATCGAACAACCTACGAAGGAGAAAAAAATGATACATAAAGAGATGGAAACAGAGGGAAAATTCACTTCGAAATGTACACCACCATTTGTTACAAATAATTAAACATAAAATCCAGTCAAATTTAAACAGAGACCAAACAGATTCTCAGGAGACAACACACTGGGAGAGGCAACATTTTTGAATCCATGTCTTGTTTCCACAGAATGGAACCATAACATTATTTTTCTACTGTTCTTCACTGAAGCTATATTGTTTTACTGAGAAACAGCAGCCTGCCCAGTCAGTCAAATGTACAAGTCTTGAGATGCAGCTAAAGCACTCTGGACTTTGACTCTGCAGGTGAAAAGGGAGTGGCACGACCCTGTTCCATGAATGTGATTTTTGTTCATTCAAAGAAGAGAAATTAGGATCCAAGCCAATGAATAACTATGTAGCAGCAGATATTTCATGGGAAACATGCAGAAACTTTTCAACTGAAAAACCTTTGAAAAGGGAGCATATAGTAAATTTGCATATTCAGTACTTAGAACAGTGACGTGGGAATATATTTTCTATATTCAGTAAAAAATGTCTGCAATGCACAACTCCTTCATTTGACTGTTAGTCCATTGATTTTCAAACCATATGTTGATCATTTTATTGCCTGTGTAATTTACGCATTTAGTCCTCTATTTAAACCATATAGACAGAGATCCTACCTATAATTAGTTATAACTACACTGGCACCTCGACTTATGAGCACCTCGACTTAAGAGAAATTCATCTTAAGAGCGGAAAACTGTTGCTGTTTTAACTTCTGCCTTACAAACTTTAGATATGGTCTGCTCGACTTGCAAATACTTTAAAAAAAAATTAAACTTATTTTTTTCAAAATTTTAGATAGGTACCCTATTTAAGAGTAGTTCGACTTAAGAGCATGCATTCAGAATGGATTAAATTCGTAAGTTGAGGTACCACTGTACTTATAACCTTTTAGCTTTAATGTTATGTTGTCTATTAATGCTGTAAGATGTCCCCCAATTCCTTGTTCTCAAATACCTGAACATGTCTTAATTGTATTGGACTGTATATTATCCCTCATTAGTGTAAGCCGTCTTGGGTCCTTTTCCAAGGAGAAAGGCAGGGTAAAAGTACTCTAAAATAAAAATAATTAAATAATAGTAACAACTTAGTGAGTCCTTGTTGTATATAGTACCCACATCAGGATAAACTATTGGGAGAAAGGAGAATATAGACAAGGAAACTGAATTTGCTTCTCCATGTCAGTATTTAGAAGGGGTTTTCCTAGACAGACACTTTTTCCAGGCTTCACTTTCATCTGCCTCCTACTGACTGTGATCCCTCTCTCTTGGAGATACCATCTGCCTCTTAGAAGTCAGTTACACACACTATAATACCAAACGGGTCAAAGTGAAGTTTTGAAAAATGCCTTGCCTTTGTTTAGACCTTGTTTATCTTCAGATATCAAAGAAGCTTACAAATTAGGTAATAATTAATATCCTGAAGAACAAAGAGCTGTTCCAAGCTATGAGGAGAAGCAAAGCAATCTTGCAGTTACGATACTGATCTGCCATTTCAGATATTACTAAACTAAGAAGCCCCAGTTAATTCTGAGATGAATAGGGTTTCTACCACTCTTAAAATTTAATGTCAAGTTAAGGACATTTAAAAGATGTGTTAAAAATACATCTTATTTTGGGGGAGACACGGTTGCATCAGAAAAATACAGTGCATTTTATTTTGTTTAGAGCCTGATAGTGTTTTCTAACAAATCCAATCTAAGATACTAGTAATGAGAAATATGTAACACATTTTTATTCATTTCAATTTTTACATTGTCTGACTAATATATATGCATTACTGGGCTGGGGGGGGCTTACAAAAGGCAACAACCTGGACGTTCCAATTAAAAAAAATTAATAGATATAAAAAACAAGATAACAATCAACATAAAATGTAACACAACAAGAACAAAGATAAGATGGTGCCACAAAAATGCAGAAACTAAAGTAAATAAATTCAGGTAGGGTTGGGAAACTATCAGCTGCAGCCAGTCTCAAAAGCTAGAACAGTGGTTCTCAACCTGTGGGTCCCCTGATGTTCCTGGACTGCAACTCCCATAAGCCTCCACCACTCGCTGTAACGGAAGGGATTTCTGGGAGTTACAGTCCAGGAACATCTGGGGACCCACAGGTTGAGAACCATTGAGCTAGAGGAAGGGAGCCAGACAAAGCTCCACCAGGCACTGGTTCTCTACTATTGGGGCCACCACAGAGAAAACTCTATTTTGCATAGCAGACATGCGAGCCCTTCTCGGGATGGCCATCCAATCATGATGCCCTAGTGCAATGGTGGTGAACGTTTGGCACTCCAGATGTTTTGAACCACAATTCCCACAGTCCTTTGTCACTGACAATACAGGCTTGGAATTCTGGGAGTTGTGGTTCAAAACATCTGGAGTGCTGAAGGTTCACCACCAGTGCCCTGGTAGGACAGGCAGATGATATTGGGGCAATATGCTACAACAGTACTGTGGTCTCAAACTGTGGAATGCTTTGCATGTGATACACAGAACCTTGAACCTAATTCAGGGGACAACAGGTAGCCTGTGGAGATGTTTCAGGGCAGGGGCAATATGATCAAATTTGCCAAGCGCCATCACCAGCCTGGCACCAGCATTTTGAACCTGTCATAATCTCCAGATCACCTCCAAGAGCAGTCTCACATAGAGGGCACTACAGTAGTTGGTAGCCAACACCTGTACAACAGTCCTGAGAGAGTCCTTGTCTAGATATGTGTGTAGCTGGGCTATCATTCTAAGACTGTAAAAAGATGCAGTAAACACCACTGTAATTCGGGATTCCCAAGAAAAGACCTGGTTCTGCACCAGATCTCTCACTGGAATTGGTAGTGCCTTCCAACTTTGGAGTGCAACCATCCTATCAATAGACCATATCAGGAACAAAATCTCCAACTTGTCTGGGTTCAATTTCAGCCTTTTAGCTCTGGTCCATTCCACACACATACACACCAAGTCCAGCCAGCCCTCCTGGGACCGGATGGGAACCACTACTGATGTGGAAAAGGAGAGATAGTTGTGCGTCATCAGCATAATGTCCTAATGAATGACCCCCTCCCCCAGCAGCTTCACAAAGATGTCAAACAGCATTGGGGACAATGATCCCTGTGAAACCCCACAACTGAGGCTCAGCGTGGTTGACAAAATGTCCTAAGCTGCACACTTTGGACATGATACCAGAGGAAGGATGGAAGATAGCTAAGTGCCCCCCCCCAAATCCCCACCTCTGACAGGATGCTTAGAATACCATGGTTGACGTTATCAAAGACCACTGATAGAACAAAGAGAATCAACAGAGTCAGGAACCCAGACTGGAAATAATCCTTGAGATGTTGCTCCTCAATAAAGGTTGGTAGCTGGCTGGCTACTAACCACTCTATCATCTTGCTAGGAAAGGAACCTTGGCAATCAGGTGATAATTATTAAGGTAATCTGCTGCCAATTGGAGTGTTTTAATGACTTTGACCTGGGAGGGCAAAGATAACAGCATATTCCTACCGTCTTTTTAAAAAATCCATATACAGAAAAGAGCTTTCTGAATAGGAATGGAGAAATGTATGGCCCACATATCACTAGACTACAACTCCCATCAGCCCTAACCAGAACAGCCAATGGCGAAGGATGACAGGTGTTGCAGACCTACGATATCCAGAGGCCATATATTTCCCATATATATCAGAATACATAATGCATTGTTACACTTCTTCTGCCTCTGATGTTACAGCAGGACTGCCTGTGCTTTTCACTACAACAAACAGTCTATTTGCTTATATAGGACAGTATTGGTGGAGGGAAACCATCAGCGATGGCCCTATGGCTAATGAGAACAAGTCTGTGAACAGTTCTCTGCATGGGGAAGCATGCTCAAATAATGTCTCCAGTAGCCATTCTCAGCTAGGGCCATGTGGGACTCTTGGTGGCACATTTGAAGGGGGCCACAAAGTGGAAACCATTCTTCACATACCACCCCATATGGCTTGTTATGCAACTTACACAACCCTGATTCAGCCTATACTTCTTTCATGTTGTATATATGGTTATGGCCAAAACAACTTTTCAAAAGTCTGACAAAAACTGTTTGTCAGATTATTTTTTGTTTACACATCAAATACAACCGTTTTAGCCATTTCCCAAACTCCATATCCATCATTTACATAACAGAAGCTTCTGCATAACAAAATGAAGTTAATTGTCTTTTAAGATCAGGACACTGCGGTATATAAATGCGAATAATAAATAAATAAATAAATATTCGGTATCCTTTATTTTCTTCAGATAAAGAACTTAAATATGGTTGCACTACCTAGGAAACAGCAGGACATCATCTTGAAGCAGCTTGCTAAAGGGTAATTTCCCTGATATTTTATAATGATTTAATAATATGAAACACATTTTTATAAATCTTCTATTCCATCCAGTACATGCAAACACGGAGGAGCCAGACAAGTCCAAAATCTGAACATAAACACTGGAAAATATTTCCAACTGTATGTTTCTGTTGAACAACATTTACTTAATTTTTAAACACCCTTTTTGCCAAGTATTTAATACATTGGCAAAGATACTCTTTTTTTACTAACGCAGTATTTTTAAAAGGATTCCACTGTGTAGAATGCAAACACCATCAATATTCTGCACATTTCTTTAAGAGGCCAGTAAAATGCTTATAGCTGCAAGGTCTTATTTGGATGAAAAGTTTTACATCCTTGACTCTGGACGGCACAGGATGAGGAGGATGAAGATGATTTTGTGGAAGTGGCATTGCTATTATATTTTTCCATTCATTTTTATTGGATCTTCCTTTTACATATACATTGGTAAGCTGAAATCCTGATGCTTAGCATAGCACATTGCAACTGGAGTAGGTCCACTGTGGGGATTTGGTGAGTCAAATCCTCTATAAGTTCCACTGATTCAAAACACTAGAACTAGGGGACACTCCATGAAACTTTGGGGTGCTAGATCTCAAACAAGTAAGAGAAAGTAGTTTTTCACCGAGAGGATCACTGGTCTGTGGAACTCCCTGCTAGAAGGTGTGGTGACAGCTGGCAACCTTGACAGCTTTAAGAAAGGATTAGACAAGTTCATGGAGAACAAGGGTATTAATGGCTATCATTATGGATGCCTAAGGACAGCTTCCGGGTTGGAGAGATAGGCAGGATATCTCTCAATGCCATTTGCAGGGAATCGTAAGCCGGTGAAGACATCTGCTTGGGAGTGCCCTGAAGCAAATGGTGAGCCACTGGGTGAGGCCGAATGCTCGACTGGATGGGGCTATGGCCTGTTCCAGCAAGGCAGTTCTTATGTTCTTATGCTAAACAACAAGATTTCAATCTATATAGCTCAATATAGTTGCTGGGGAATAAAAGTAAAAGGGCACTAGTGTCCTATCTATTATCTTCCCATACACATCCAGTTGACTGCAGTGGAAATAGAATCTTAGAACAGATATGTCATTGGCTCAGTCTCTTCTATTCTTGTGCTCTTAAATTCTTCTACATTTCAAGAAGAATGGCAAAAGTATACAGTGGTACCTTGTATAAAGGAATTAATTCGGTCCAAATGAAATTATGTTAAGTGAATTTTCCTTTATACAAATTCCCATAGGAATGCATTGAAAATGGAGTAATCCCATTTTTATGTTGTATGGATTCTCCCCATAGGCGATTATGTTAAGCAAATTCCCCATATCTCCGGAATTTTTTATGTTGTACAGATTTTATGTTATACAAACTGTTTGTTATACAAGGGTCCACTGTAATTTGACTTACAATTATACACAGAGGCATCTTGCTAAGATTACATATACATAGTCCTATAAACTGTTGTTATGGACTCATCCTCCTCCTAGAACAGGACAGGATTTTGGCCAGAGTCCTACTGACAATTTACTCTACAGCAAGTGAAATCCCAGTCGTGCTGGCAAATGGCAGCTAATTAATGAAGTGCCAGTTGCACGCCTGGTGATGTGCCTGTCACATAGCCAGGTATACAGCCAGCCATATGACTAGTCATTTGCTAAGTAGCTACAATTCACTCCCAGGACTTTTCTTGAATAAAATCTCAAGAGAACTCTGGTCTTATTTTTTTTTTTTGGTAGTCTTCTGTTTTTCCTCTGGAATACATGACTTGTTCTTTCCTGACCCTTTAAAAACAGGTATCATCAAGCTTCAAATATCATTGAACACAGTAACTCGTTTGTACATGGGTAGGTTCCACTAATTGTGACAATCAGGACCAGAAGTTGTGATCCTGCTCCCCCAGTATCTGCACTGAAGACAGAAAGTGTTTATCTCTTCAAATTTCAAGAATGCACAGCTGGCTCTCTTCTGGATTCAGGAAAGGTAGACTAATAAAACTTAATCAATGCTATCTTGCAAGGGAGGCTTGGGAACTGTACTTCTCGGACTGGTAAGCCATGGGTGCCTTAAAATAGCATGGTTAGAAAGAGTAGTGAATGCCTCCTTACAAAAGGGCAGGATTCCGGCATGCTTAAAGGAAGCAATAATAAAACCACTGTTTAAAAAGCCCTCCTTAGATCCAACAATACTGAACAATTACCGATCAGTATCAAATATACCATTCATGGGGCATTACTAGAGCAGGTTGTGGCCTCGCAGCTCCAGAGGTTTCTGGATGAAATAAACTACCTGGATCCATTTCTGGATGAGATAACTACCTGGATCACCTTGTCTTCCTGGGTTTATTTTCAAAAGATTCTGAGTCACACTTTGCTCTACGTACCATTAGAGGGATTCCTGGGAAATTGATGTTCTAACACTATGGCTAGTCTTAAATTACCTGGTTTATTTTAGCAAGACATATGAAATGGCTCTAATTTCACAGGTTATACAATATGACACATACATAGGTTGTGGAATTGCAATCAATCAATCAATCAATCAATCAATCAATCAAATAGGTTGACTTAGCTTATTAAATATAATGTTCCATTCATTGAACAGAGTTTTCCTTAGTATTGCACAGTAGTATCAGTTTAGTTCTGCACTCCCTCTTTTTATAACATATGGCTCACCTTGACTTATGAAAAAGACATATGAAATGCCCTGTTCTAGTTTTATGTCAATCCAAGTGTTTCATCAATGCTTCGCTGATTATATGCCACAATATACCTTTACTGTCTGGATGATGTGTACCCTATTCAGAAAGAAATACTGTGTAGGAAAATATACAATCCTGCTAATACGCACAACATCTTACATAATGCTATCACCTATGCTCTCTTTCTTGACTGCCATGCTATTTTGTTGTGGTGGGACTGGGATGTTTCTGCTGCGTCTCATGGTCTTGATGTGCAGCAGTGGTTCCCAACCTTGGATTGTTCTTGGGCTACAACTCCAAGAAATTCTGGCTGGCAGCACTAGTGGTGAAGGCTTCTGGGAATTTCAGTTTATATGGTGCTTCAAGGGCCCATTTTCTCTCCCATCCTCTTCAAAAACTATAGAAAATTACTAGGTATGCTTATCAAGAGATGTGGTGCAGAGCAGAGTTAAGTAATATAAAGGCCTCCAAAGGTAGTTGGATTTCCACTCCCAGCACTCCTCGTTTCAGCTATACTGGATAAGGCTGATGAGGGTTAGGAAGTAACATCTGGAGAGTGCTTCGCCTGTCCCTGGGCAAAGGTGACATCAACATTCTCTCTCTCTCTCTCTCTCTCTCTCTTGTTCCTGAACTACAGTTGCCAAGAAAACTCCATGGACATGGAGTCACGAAGAGTCGGTCATGACTGTAACGACACAACACACACACACAGTTGATCATCAGTCACTGGTTTTGATACATCAACATGACTAAATTGTTCTAAAACAATATCCTAGGAAAACTGACCAAACTGAAACATAACATTGCACAAAAACACTGAGACACAACCACTTCAGAATTCAGAGGAGTATCTGCATCTGTGAATCATCTCCCATACTGAAAAAACAAAACAAAATCCAAACACACAAAACTCATACCCCCCCCCCATGCAAATACATCAGAGGGAAACCAAGGCCACAACGTTTTGCCTGGTGGGCTTTGATGTGGCAGAACATTCAAAGAGACAATGAATGTCTTCCCATGGGTTTCTATGATTGGATTAGTCCCAAGCCAATACACACATGAAGTTCATCACTATTTAACTACAGGTCCGAAGAATGACAGATACAGGTGAAGAAACCATGATAATTCAATCACTGCAGAGGAGTTATGGATCACTCACAACTCGTCACTGAAGGGGAATTCTGGAGCAACACATTGCAACTGAGTGAGGTTCACATATTTAGCTGCAAATCATTCCGTTGCATACTTGGTTGAAACACAAGCAATATGCATGCAGGTATATATCAGACCCCTGGGTCAGCTTTTTAGTTCTAATATACTGGTCATGAATCATACCAGCAAAACAACTGGTACAATTCACACTTGATTGTTAGCAGAGGGCTTCTGTAGCAGAGGTGGGCCGCCCTGGGCAGACAGAGGGGCCTTTTTTCCCTTCCTCTTGGAATCTGGAGGCTACACAGATCACCCCAAATGCCAATCCTTCTGCAAAGTCCACTCCTGATTTTGAAAAATTGGCATTCTGGGATGCTAACAATGTGGAGTCAAGGCCTGGAAGCAATTTAAAAGGTGACCTGCAGCTGCTGGAGGCTTTCAGGGGTGACAATACCCCCTTTCTTATTGGAGGAAAAAACGTGAACTGGGGACTGCAAAAAAAAAAAAGTCTTGGGGTGATATGCTGAGTAGCATTATATTTTGTACACACTCATCTTACAAAAACAGATTTTGCAGATGACACTTTTGGTTTTTACTTATGTCAATTACTAAAAAGTTGGAGATGGGGTGAGAGTTATTTTGAAAATGAAGTAAACAGCTCAGGATGAAAGCCAGCCCAGTAAGGTTGTACTGGGCAAACCTTCTGCACATCGCTTTGCTTTTAAGGCTCTCTGAGCCACCCCACCAAGTGCTCCCCACCTGGACTAGTTTGGAGTTGGTCCTAGTTCTGACTGCCAACGTCTATGGCAGTTTTGACTGGCAGACATCTATCCGGTGGGGACTAAACTGAAGCCGCCAAACTAATTTTCAGATCTGTAGCGTGTGCCCAAGAGTTACAAAGACCAGTGCTTCATTAACTCGCCATGTCACCAGTCCTGTAAAAGGTCTCATTGTTAGGAATATTACTTCAAGGAAACAGTGCCTGATAAGATGTTCTTTCCATCTTCCTCCTTGGCTCTTTCAGTACATTACTCCCTTTCCCAGGTATGCCAACCTTTCTTAATCATTTTAATCTCAGCATCTATTTCTCCCCTTCCCCTTCCTGTTTTAAAAAATATTTAACACTTTATGGAGAAGCATCCCATCAGTATTGTCAAGTCTTTTCCTAAGAGTTCAACAGACATGTTCAGGGACTCGAATCACTCCTCAGATCTTCAGTCTTTATGACATGCTCAATGAAAAGACTTGAGCCACACCTGAGCAATGTGTGGATCAGAATTTATCCATCACATTTTGAACTTCTATTTACAGAAAAAGTGAATCAAATAATCATTGGATTACTTACTTGGGGGAATACACACATTTTGAAGGGGAAAACACATTTAAACCATTACAGTTAAATCATATTATTTGTTTCACTGGGAAGGGAAAGGCCAGTGTGTTAGGGTCAGGAGTTCAACTCCCCACTGTGCATCCTAGGAGAAGAGGCAGCCCATATCCATAATTAGTATAATTAGCAACCTGCACACTTAGACTCTCCCCGCCCCTCCGCACAAGACATCTTCATCCTCCAGTAAATATAGACCTCCTAGGCAAGAATGCATTTCATGACAAAATGGTCCCTGGATCACAAAAATGCATGCCACAAAAATGTGTTCCAGTAAAGATGTCTCCTCCACAATTGAATTTACTTTCAAGTGAGTATAGAGCCAACCTATGTAGCCCTTGGGCAAGCCACTTCTGCCCCTGGGGAAGGGACTTCAATGGGTTCAAAATGCAGCAGCCAGACTGCTGATTGAGGCGGGGTACAGAGATCACATTACATCCCTATCAAAGCAGCTCCACTGGATGCCAATCAGCTTTCGGGGCACAATTCAAGGTGCTGACCTTGACCTACAAAGCACTGTACAACCTGGGTCCTAGCTACCTCAAAGATCGAATCTCATTGTATGAACCGACTCGGATATTAAGGTCATCAGGAAAGACCTTTCTCTACAACCTGCTACCCTCACAGGTACGTCTCGTGGGAACCCATGAAAGGGCATTCTCGAATGCTGCACCCAGACTCTGAACCTCCCTCCCACTAGAGGCCAGGACTGCCTCATCTCTGTAGTCCTTCCGAAAACAGGCAAAGGCCTTTCTCTTCAGGCAAGCTTCCCCTGAATGATGGGCGACCTGTTATGTGTCTTTTATATGAATCGATAGGATCACATAAACTTTGCGTTTATAACCACTTATAACCTTATGTGTTTACATTAACACTATGTTTTCAATCTTAGTTTCCACCACTCATAACTTTTACATGGAATGGTACTCTCTTTTAAACTGTGTACATTTTCTTGTAGATTTTATGTAATGTTGTCTATTAACACTGTAGTGTAAGATGTCCCTCAATTTCCTGTTCTCAATACCTGAACATGTCTTAATTGTACTGGACTATATATTATCCATCATTACTGTAAGCCGCCTTCGATCCTTATCCAAGGAGAAAGGTGGGGCAAATATTACTCTAAAATAAAATAAAATAAATAAATAAATAAATAAATAAATAAATAACTAGAGTTTGCCAGTGTTTCATCAGTCTGAGTTACAAAATAAGGATATGACTTCTTTTCTAAAAAACAGTGTTAGCATAGCTCAGACAGACGTGGGTAACTGAAGCTGTGTACATCAGGTGGGTATAGTAGAGAGCAGGGCAGGGAAGCTACACAGGACATTGCAGCTCCATCCATTCCCATCCTTGAGGAGTTCTGCTGTACCTTCCTACAAATTATATAGGATGGATAATATAAGGAGTCCTTTCACCAGATTCTACCCACGCATCCTTCAAAAGCTTTTCTTGGCAGCAGGAAGATCCGCAACGTGCAGATGCCGATGCCAAACATCAAATTTCACGGCTGTGGAATGGGGAGAGACTTTGCGACCATCTGTTATTGTTTAGCCAGACCAACGCTTGGACTGATCCTACATGAAATGTCCTCAAGAGCCAAAAGGGCTAGGAGTCACTCTTCCTCTCACGTCCCAGGTAATTAGTTAGTATGAAGATAGTTAAAACATTATTTTTTTTCTATTGTGTCCTCAACACAGATAGCACAAAAGCAGGTCCTTGTGACAGGTAGATACTCTGCACTCAGAGAAGCAAGCAGAGCCAAACAAAGGAAAGGAAAGCCAGGCAGCAGCAATAAGTATAGAGTAGGAAGATATGAGACTCATATAAGAAAGCACGGTTAGAGACATTTAGCCAGAGCTTGGAAAAAATGAGGCAGCATAGGGTCCAAGAAGGCTTCTGATTCGCTACACTGGTTTCTCTGTCCAGATCATGAGTTGCCCCTGATTACCTATCCAGGAGAACCTCTGGAGAGTTAAATGGTTTAGGTTTCTGGCTGCAAAGCCAAAGGTTGGGAGTTCAATTCCCCACTATGCCTCTCTAGACTTGATGATCCAGACTGGTCCCATTTAGCTCTGCAGTTCACTGATGATCACTTACTTGTAGTTACATTTTTTTCTACAATCACTATATAGTATATACAGTGGACCCTTGTATAACAAACAGCTTGTATAACATAAAATTTGTACAACATAAAAAATTCAGGAGATAGGGGAAATTTGCTTAACATAATCGCCTATGGGGAGAATCTGTACAACATAAAAATGGGACTACTCCGTTTTCAATGCATTCCTATGGGAATTTATATAAAGGAAAATTTGCTTAACATAATTTCATTTGGAATGAATTAATTGCTTTATACAAGGTACCACAGTATATCCAAGATATACTGTACCTTCATTATCCGTGTAATCCACCTTTAACTTTTTGATAGTTATAGTTACAGGCTGTAGCTTCATGAAACAATGAAAAAGAATATAATTCTGTTTAAATGCTGGTTAATACTTCCTCAAGTATTGCTGTGGGTGATCAGGCTATGATTAGGTGGATGGAAGGACGGTGTGTTTTACACTGCAGACCAGAGGTCTAGCACATTCAGAATTGCATGAAAAAAAATATCTAGGAGCTTTGGAAAAACTTGAAATTTAAAAATTTAAAAATTTAAAAATTCCTTTTTAAATCTGATAAACTACTTAGGGACATTGAATAATACAGTAATGGCAACTAATTGTTAACAGCAATACATTTGTGCTATATCTACAGTGGTTGAAAAGTGCTCAATTTTACATCTTGTTAAGAAAAACTTGTCAACCAGACTATATACTAAATGGGCAGTTACATATAATATATAAATTAAATGTGTTTGCCACTGAGCAGTGCAGCAGTAATGTAGATAAAATGTCAGTATTGATATAAAGGGTTGCAGAGCTAGGTTAACAGATAGACAATGACAATGAATAGAGTAAAAACTCATATATTCATATATACATCAAAATATACACAGCATAACAACCAAGCATTATATACAATATAGCAAACAGACAAACAGAGTGGGGTGAACTGTTCTCACCATAACAGTCCCCCAAAATACAAATGGCAAGCTAGTGCTATTTATACAAATCAGCACTCATAAGATCTGATGCAATCACTAATTAACAATCTGATGCAATCTGATCTAACCATTACAAATCATGATGTTACAATCAGTTCCACCTGCACTTCATCACTTAACATGCCTGTGATTACTTATCTCTAACACTTGTGGATTACCATCATGACACTGCAGAATCTAACTGCCTCCATTTTACAATTCTCTTTACACATTCTGTTAAATATACATAACATATGTTTTATCAACTTTTACATATCTTGACAAAACTAGCTGAGTAATGAAATAAACTGTACTGTATTACTACAGGTATATGAAAATCAAAGTTATTGCTGCTGATGAAAATATAGCAATTACCTAGAAGCAGAACCATATTTAATTCACTGGAAAAGAAAGTTTTTGCTAGCATTCATGTTACTGAAATACACCTATGAGATAGATTTTAAGTAGAATCAGTAAGAGCTGTTTTGAAGAACGTAATAGTAATGAAATATATTTCATGTTTTTATTAATATTTGTTTCATTTTCAAATAATATTTCAGTTTAACTGGACAGCAGAATAAAAAAGGGATGATTTATATAATTAATCAGTCATGTTACCTAATAAAGCTACATATGAGAGATAAAGTTGTTTCCCTTTTTAGCAGCTGAAGAGAGTTACTTTCAAAAACTCCAGTGTACATTTAAAGGAATGAATATAAAAAAAGCAAAAGGTCTGCTTATATACTGCCCCATACCACTTCAAGTAGTCTCTGGGCGGTTTACAGTTTTAATTACAGTAATGCAGGCTACACGTTGCCCCCCCCCGGCAAGCTGGGTAGTCATTTTACCGACCTCGGGAGGATGGAAGACTGAGTCAACCCTAAGCCAGCTACATGGGACTGAACCCCAGGTTGTGAGCAGAGTTTTACCTGCAGTACAGACATTTAACCACTGCACAACGGGGCTCAGACAGCAGTGTCATAGTTTATGATATAAATTTACAGGATGTGTTTCACTGCTCTGTGCTTAAACCAAGTAGGGGTGTTTTTGGACAAAACCCTGACCTCAAGTTCAACATATTCTTCCCAAAAATACAACTAAAACTTCTAAAAATTCACATCAGTTGCATGTACCTTTCACCAGTTTTGCCAAGATGTTGAAAAAAGCAAAGCAAAGTGTTCTGCTTATACTGCCCCATAGTACGTAAGTCCTCTCTGGGCAGTTTACAATTTATTTATGCAGGCTACACATCCCCCCCACCCCGGTGAACTGGGAACTCATTTTACCAACCTCGGAAGGATGGAAGGCTGAGTCAACCTTGAGCCGGCTACCTGGGATTGAACCCTAGGTCATGAGCACAGCTTTAATTGCAGTACAGACATTTAAACACTGCACCACAAGGCTCATAAAATTAAAATTATTCACATCATGAATGTTCACCATCTTTCTTAAAAAGACCCTTGTCATATTGGATGTTTTCTTGCCAGCTGTTAACTGTCAGGTTTATCAGTGATAAGAACACCAAAGGATATCCCTTGCCAAATATTAGTATGTAATTGTTATTCCATTTGGTCACATCTACACAATGCCAACCCAATTCCATGTGTAAAATACATGTACACTGTATATAAACCTGCCCAGATATTGATCTCTATGTGTCTGGACTGTAATCCACGAACGCTGACTCTGAGATTATTATTTTTTAGCTTTAAAGGTGCTACAATAGTTTTGTTTTTAATTTACCTGTTACCCATTTATTTGTCTAATACTTCCCAATTGTTGATACTGAACGTCAGGCCTGCCCAACAGGTAGACCGCGGGCTACTGGTAGCCCACAAAGGGTTCAAAAGTAGCTCGCCAGCTATCAATAAAAAAAAGTGAGGGGATAAGTTCTCCAGCCCTCCCTCCCCCATCCCAAGGACCACCACTGCCCCAGCAAAGTTCTGGGTCAGCCAGCTGAGTGGGGCACTTCAAGGGCCATGGTGCATTGAAATCTGTTCCCTCCAGAACAGATTAATTGGTTTTCAATGCGTTCTTATGGGAAACCGCTGCTCTACTTACAAAAGTTTTTATTTATGAGCATGTGCTCGGAATGGATAAAGTTTGTAAGTAGAGGTTTTAGTGTACTAGCCCTCAGGCACTTTGAGCCGGAAAAAGTAGACGTTGGCCTGTTCAAAGTTGAACATTCCTGCTGAACGTCTTTGATTGCAAACTACTTTTGTGATTTATTTTCTTTAAATATGGAAATTTATTTAAATATTAAATATTTAAACTAGCAAAAAAACAGTTATTGCATGTTGTTATTTTGAGTCAGGTTTTTTTCTCATTAAGGACATAAAATCACGGCATAACTTTTTGATGAAGTTAATCATACACAGGTGAGAGAATGCACACCTTTTCACCCTATTTCTTAGACTAAAAAACAAAGTGAAGTTTCTGATGCAGTGTTCTGACAAATGAGCTACCTAACAAAAGATGCAAGAGTTCAACTGACAGCTGGATATTCTACTTTATTTTATAGCAATTTATTTCAAAATTTGAACTGTGGCATCCTACTTTGCAGGGAGTGAGTTTTGGCCACAAACAGTACTTTCTTAACTTAAACTATGTCCATTAAAAACAACAAACTTTATATAGAAAGCCTTTAGAGCAACTAAACTACAGTGGTACCTTGTATAAAGGAATTAATTCGTTCCAAATGAAATTATGTTAAGCAAATTTCCTCTACACAAATTCCCATAGGAATGCATTGAAAATGGAGTAATCCCATTTTATGTTGTACAGATTCTCCCCATAGGCAATTATGTTAAGCAAATTTCCCCTATCTCTGGAATTTTTTATGTTGTACAGATTTTATGTTATACAAACTGTTTGTTATACAAGGGTCCATTGTATGTATATATGACTATTTCATCTTTGAAGACATTGGTGTCCCTCTTCTAATATTTTTTCCTGTATCTTATTACCAGTCAGTACTTTCCAGCTCCTACCACCCAGCAAAAATGAAAGCACTCTCAGTTAAGAAATGATTGAGGTGGCTTGCTCTAATCAAATTAAACCAGCCAAATGTTCCTTTCAAAGGTAACTGTCTACTCAGCAGCTGTATGCAAACTAACAGATCAAATGGAGGGGGGCCAGGGAGATGCTGAATCCTCCCCCCTCACACACACAAACACACAAGCCCATTTACACTACAAGTCCAGCTTGAAAAATGGGGGAGAAACAAAAGCTATCAAAGCTGAGGACTGCAGTTACACAATGCTGAGAGAGCAAATGTGTTAGTTTGGAAAACATTAAACTGACACGGCCAGTATATAGCATGTTAATTTTCAGAAGGGAAATTCCTCAGAAATATTAAACAGCAACAGATACTTTGAGTCATTACCTAAGCAAGTTTCAGCTGTAATGCTTCATCTACATACACCAAGACTACCAAGTACAGATCTGTAGCAAATTTAAAGCGGGGGGGATCCCCTTACTGGTTTTTCCATACTTATACATATTTCCCGTGTATTCTAAAACCTGCAAAGAACAATACTGAAGTTAGGTTTTTGTAACAAGACTGTGACATGATGATTCATTTCATACCCTACAAAAGCAAACATGACAAATTCTTATAACACTATGGCCACACAGAGATGTGTTTTCTTTTCCTATTGCTCCCCACTTCAGCAGCCACACCTTACCCAAGGTTATCCAAACTACATTTTGAAAATGAAAAGTTACTCCTTGAATGAAGTGTGAATTTGGTGGTGGGGGGAGTCACGGAATTCACACAAATTAAAATCTGATCTATGCCTAACATTAATCACAATCATGGAAGTGAAGTTATACCCTCTACAGCAACTTGTCTAGAATCATCTAGCACCATGGTTCTCAACCTGTGGGTCCCCAGATGTTCCTGGATTGCAACTCCCAGAAACCCCTTCCAGCACAGTAAGTGGTGGAGGCTTCTGGGAGTTGTTGTCCAAGAACATCTGGGGACCCATGGGTTGAGAACCACTGATTCTAGTGCATATTAGGATGCATCCTACAGACATACTTCTACCAGGAGAGCACCAGGTTGGAGAAGTCGGAATTATAATGTCACCGATGGGTTGCTTGCAATGTTCCCTCTAAGGTGTGCAGGCACGTAGCACTTCAGCGGCCACATGCAACAGACCCAGGGTTTTGACCAATTGTCTTCCAATTGTGTCGTCAATTCCATGTGCAGGGGGCAAAGTATGCTGTACTCCAAATAATTAGAAAGAATGTTGGTCACCTGCATTATGGATGCTTTGCCTAGCCCTCCTATGATACAGTGGTCCCCCGTCTCATATTGCGGGATCGCAGTATATGAAAAAAGCCCCCTGGGTTAAGGGGGAAAAGGCCTGCTTCAGGCCTCCCATACTTACCCCCAACCTGGCGCTGTCCCAAATGGGCCTGCGGGGGCCTTCCCAGGCATTCTGGAGGCCCCAAAAGGGCCTCCCTATGAACCAGAAGTGACTTCCGGATCGCTGAAAATTATTTCTGAGGCCTCCGGTAAGGACAAGAGCCCCCAGCTAGGCGCCCCAGGGTGGACCTGACCTGCATCTGCATATCACGGATTTTCAATTATCGCAGGTCGGGTCGGATCCCTAACCCCCGCAATACGCGGGGGGGGGGGTCACTGTACATGCACAACCCTCGTCAGCTCTAACCAGCTTTTGGAGAGAGATGGGATAGTGGGTGTTAGTAGCCTGACAACATTTGGAGGGCTCTGGATTGACTGGACCTTGATTGAACATTTTGACTGCTTCTTGAATTCTGGCTTTGGACTGCCCGGACAGTACTGATTTTAGCAGATTCTTCCAAGAATCACCAAGTGATTCTCTTAATGAAGGTATTTATCCAGCGCCATCAATGTGTCATTCTGGTATTTTTATGACAAATCATGCAAGCTGAAGATACGAACACTGTTGCTCAAAACGCTCTTCTCATAAAAAGATAACACCCACACTACACCCTTCTCCATGGAAAGTGGCAAAACATTTTTTCAATAAATAAGCATTCAGTAAGGAAATGTATTACAGTTTAAAATCCTACCAATGCTTATTAAGTTAAAAATCCTGTTAGCAAATATAATACAGAACATATTTATGCAACAAATGTACCTAGGCACAGGAATGTTTTCTCTGTGGTAGGAAAAACTTTTCATATTAATTATACAGTGCTGCCTTGTATGAAGAAATTAATTCATTCCAAATGAAATTATGTTAAGAAAATTTTCCTTTATACAAATTTCCCATAGGAATGCATTGAAAACAAGTAATCCCTAATCACGACCATTTTTATGTTGTATGGATTTGCCCCACAGGCGATTCTGTTAAGCAAATTTTCCCTATCTCTGGAAGTTTTTATGTTGTACAGATTTTATGTTATACAAACTGTTTGTTATACAAGGGTCCACTGTATATGACTCTGGGCCTTCCTAAACATATAGCCATACTATTTTAAAAACCACTTGATCATCATGGCCTCAGAATACATGGATTTCACATACTAGAAGAGAAATTAGAACAGATATCATTTGCTGACAAATGGGTTCTTCTTACAGAAATTATCATGAACTGGGAAATACTAGACTCTTACAAAATTAC
Source organism: Phrynocephalus versicolor (assembly GCA_023846285.1). Taxonomy (NCBI): domain Eukaryota; kingdom Metazoa; phylum Chordata; class Lepidosauria; order Squamata; family Agamidae; genus Phrynocephalus; species Phrynocephalus versicolor. The sequence continues at coordinate 61,885,487 of JAHTLZ010003542.1, read as the reverse complement.
ATAAAATTACAGGCAGAGAAAACATTCCGAGTCAGTAATGTCAAATTTGCTTTCCTGTAAATAACAAAAACTATTATCCTCTTTTTAAAACAATTACTTGTTTGTTTCCAGATATAGTCATCCTTTCAGCAGGGCCACTGAAATCAATGGGATTTACACTAGTTGTCACTAACAAAACTAATATTGATTTCAATGCATTTACTCCAAGTAGGGCTAAATCTGGAGCCTTGATATGGCTCTGAGCTTTTCTGAAGAGCTGTCCCCAGACGGTAGAAATTGACGAGATGAAGTCCACCCCTTGGGCCCTGAATTGTGGTGTTCCACAGGGACTGATTTGTCAGATATTAGATTAATATGATTGAATAGTTCAGGTGAAAATATGATTTAGTGAAGCACATAAGGAAGGGAAATTAATTTAACAATAAGTTATGAGCATGTCTTTGGCCAATGAATTCAGATGGCAAATATCCTGAATTAAAGGAAAACACTACAGGCGCTTCATTGGCTAAGTATCAGACTTTTTGTACTATAAACTGATTAAGGGCAGAATTCCATTTCTGCTCTTGTGTGACCTAATGCAAGACCAGAAGTGGTATCACATCACTGTCTAAACAGAGGACAGGCTTAGCTACCATAATGCTGCCAATACCTTCTAGGCCAGGGATGGGAAACACAGGGCTCTCCAGATGCTGTCAGAATGCCAATACACACTGTTCCAGCTCTCTGGCAGTGCTGGTTAGAACTAATGGCAATGCAGGTTAGAAGTCCATCCATTATCTTTAATGCTACTGAAGTCCCTCCCTATCCTATGGACATCAACTGAATGAGGAAACGAGACTAAAATGGGACATGTGCCTTTAAATAAATTCAGAGTAATATAAAACAAAGAGTTTCTGATCCAAAACATGGAGGTGAGACCCCACTTTGGTCTTATAAGACAAAAATTGCCCCAAACATAAATTTGCATGTACACCTGCTAAAGCAACCAAAAGGAATTCAAAGATCAGCATCTTCCAGGCAGGGAAAAGAAAAGTCATCACACTAGCCATTAACATGGAAAGTAAGAAAAGAAAGACATCAGTTGGAAAATAATTAAGCATACACGCAAACCTTTATTTGGAGAAATATGACTTCAAAAAAAAAAACAAAAAACGTATTTCTCCAAATATTCAAAAAGAGAAAATTATCCCAAAGGATACTAATATGGGTAAATCTGAAGTATTCAAGAATATTCTTTTGTTTTCTTTATTTTAGATCTTTTAGTAAGGATGCACAGTGCCACCGTCAAGTTGGTCCATGTTTGAAAGCAAGGTATGGTATGTGTATAATATTTACCATGCTCTTCTGCCAATAGAGGTCCTAGAGTAGGTACTATCTGGATTAACATATTTTGATCAAAAACCTATTGGGAAAGAATAAAAACAAGCCAGTGTCATAAGGCTATCTAGCCTCTAGAATATTCCTCAACCAATGGTATTACTGGCTAGGAATGAAGGGAGCTGTCATTCAAGATCCTTGGATGGCACCAGCATGAAAAAGATTCCTCTACAGGTGTAAATCATTTGTTGAGGTGGACCATAGTTCATAAGTCTTCCATATCTATATAAAATATTGCATCAGTTCTTAGCCTCAATACATGCACTCACAATGCAAAATGCAGTTAAAGCAATAGTGCTACCCATATCACGCTTACAAATACACATATCTCCCACAAACTAAACATTTATACAGTACTCCCCCCTTTATCGTGGGTGTTTGGCGCCTGACCCACCTGCAATAAAGGAAAATCTGTGAAATCCTGACACCTCAGCAAACTGGCCTTGGGCTACTCCTGCTGGCATGCACTTCCAAAGAGAGAATTTAACCCCCTCCTGGGCCGCTGCTGCTGGTGCGCACCTCCAGGAGGAGCCCAAGGTCTGTTTGCTGAGGTGTCAGGAAGGAGTTAAAAGCCATTCTCTGGGACAAGTTGAAGACAATATGAAGCTAACATTGGGATGGGAGTTTAAACTGAGCATGTAGCTGGCAATGCTTGTGAACAGACAAAAAAGTTTGCAAAAAAAATGTTTAGCAAGATTTTCCCAGGATGTATTTATTGGTCAAAATACTCAAAGCCATTCAAGTCGTTTTGGCACATGAGGTAGTATCTTTACGTGCAAATTTTCCCACTTCTAGCAGTAAAATAAAACAATAACAAAGTTGTAACTAACACATTGCTAAGCTTTCTTAACAAAGTCTGCTGGTTGAGGCAGCCACAATCTGCCTCATGGTAGGACTGGCCTTGATTGTTAAATAGTCATTTTTTATTTCTATGTATGCTGACTTGATTCCCTTCTCCTCACCCCCACCCCCACCCCACACACATTGGTCTTTTTAAATCATATGGAATAATGACACTTAACTTTCTGAAAAACCACGAAAGCAGTGGAATTACACTTATTGGCCGCTCCAGAATATAGCACTAGGAAACCTCTTTGTAAGCATGAATCTTGCACTACCCGATTCATTATTTGGAGCTGAAGCTTATTTCCCCAGTTAAGTGCCTTGGGAGTTAACAAAACACATGTATGTGAATTGGAAATCACTGCTTCCATCACACAGAGTAGAAATAAATAGCTATATATACCAGATTTTGGGCGGCCTGCTTAGCAACATGAACAGAGCTCCAAACATCACACTAACTTTATTGTGGATTTGAGGCTTATGATAGTTAACCCCACAAAACAAAAACATTCACTAGAAGAAAAAGCCCAGTCCAAGTGCAGAGCACGTTACAAAAGCCTGTGTGATTCCTCACAAAGAGCCTTAACAAAATCAAATGCTTCGCAGAATCATGAAGATGTTTAAATACAATGCAAGCTATGGACTTCTATAGGATCTATGGTCCAAAAAATCATTATCTATCCCAAATATAATTGTTTCAAAATACTCAGTTTCTGATTCATATTCTATAAATGCAAACTCAAGAACATGTAAGCTGATGGATGGGCAGGACACAACAACTATAATCAGAAGAACAATATTTTACAGATGTATTATGGCAGGAAATACTCCTAATTTTACACACAGGAATTTCCTGAATCCAATATGTCATTTATTCCTGGCAAAGTGTCTCTTTTGTCTATGTATACTTCATGTTTTCCAAAAGCAGAGCAGGAATAACTTACATAACTAGTGAAAATATTTGAGCCAGCTTTATCTACTGTGCACAATAAAGCCTAATTAAGAATGCCATCTACCTATTTCAACGGGATAGTCTACTTTTTATTATTTTACCACATGCACTTGATATGTCCAGGTCCTCAAAATTAAACACTTTCTAACTGGAGACAAAACAGTGAAAGACAAAATATTTGTACAGGATCAATTTTTCCCATGGGAATTTCTAGCATCTGACACTTCATATTTTACTGTAAACATACCTAGAGTTAAATTAGCAACTTAGTTACATGAAATCACTGGCTGTAATATACACAGATCACTACAGACAGGGAGATATACAGTATTGGAGCAAACACAGGCAACACTGGTTCAGATCTTGACCTAGGCAGGGTAAGTCACTAGATAACCTTGGGGCAGTCACATGCATTCAGCCTGACCTCACCACACTGGGATGTTGTGAAGACAATGAGATCCATACACACTATCTTGAGTTCACTATAAGCAGGATATAAACATAAACAAGTCATTGCTGGGACTTGTGGAAGTTAATGTCCAGAACACCTGGAGAACCAAAAGTCCTCCAACTCGAATCTAAATAGCTCTTCCAGCTAGAGATGGGCGTTTCGTTTCGGAAGGGTACTGGTTCCAAAACGAAACATGCCACTACAGCTGCCATTTGAAACGCAGTCCCACCCTCCAAAACAAAATCAACCACTGTCTTACTTTACCTCGTGCAGGGCAAAACTCCAACTACAAAGCAGCGTCCGACACATAATCTTTCCCTTTCCCTAGTGCTGGCCAATCAGACAGGGAGGTGGGATGATGTATGTCCTTGCACAGCTCTTGATTGGCCAGTGTCAGAAAGACAGAAAAATGATGTGTCGGAGGCTGCTTCCTGGTTGGAGTTTGGTCCCACGTGAGGTAAAGCAAGGTAAGACAGTTGATATTGTTCCAGAGGGTGGGACTGTGTTCCGAAGGCTAGCTGTGCTGGCATGTTTCATTTCGGAACTAGTCTCCTTCCAAAATGAAATGTCCATGTCTAATTCCAACTATAATTGGCAGGTCCCAGGCTTTGTCACAATGTTGCTAGCTACGGTAAAGCTTGGGAAAGTTAACTTTTTGCTGTATAGTTCCTAGAATCCACATCAGCCATGCTGGATAGATGATGCTGGCAGATGCATTGTAAGGTAGGTAGCTAGGTAGGTAAGTAGAGATACATGAGATATTATTCATGATAATAATATTTGCTAGCAAAATAATATTTTTACATGAACCCCAACAAACAGGGTTTCACTTGTGGGCAGCTCATGGACCAGAACAAAAAGGGTGCCTCAAACCCAAATTTCAAGGGATGCCCCCTAATCACAAGCTGCCTATGGCTTCACTGTGAATGCATAGTTCTGCCAGGGCCACTGGACTTGGCTGAGGGAGAAGAAAATTAATAAAAGTGAGATAGAATTTGGACCCCATTTAATAGAGAGCAGGATATACAAATATATCCAGAACGGAGATGCATCACAGCTAAAAGATGTTGGCACATTTTTGAAAGCAAGAGATGGGAAAACTCCCAGGTTATATAAAAATTATTTCACTTAGATGAGAAAAAAAGAGTAGTACAGTAATCAAAAACACAAGCAGGAAATGCTCTGGAACAGAGCACACAAAACAATTGTCTTTTCCAGGTGTCCAAAGAAAGAATGGATTCTAAAGTATAAGGCTGGAAAAAAGGTATAGATTATCTTCTGGTGTATAAGCCTATAATTCTGTCTAAAACTGTTAGACTAACAACTGAGGGTCATCTTATACAACGAAGTAAGCCGATGAGAGAACCGTGTGGTTGCAAAACTGTAATTTTGGGGTGGAAAGGGGTGTGTGTCTTATACATGGGAGCATCTCATAGACGGAAAATATGGTATCATATGATTTGGAATGAATACATTTGTATCATTAAGCATTAAGACTTGTCCTTAATATATAAAGAGTAATTGCTGAGTAATTACTTAATGTTCAGAGAAAATATTTTAGCTTGTTGTTGAGAATGTGCTCGTGAGACAGGTGGGTTGGTTTTTGCTTTTTCGTACATAATAGCCATCATCAACTGAAATGCAACTTTTGTAGGAGTGCTATGTGGATGAATTAGAGAATAAAACATTGCCAGCCCTAATACAAACAAAAGTGTTTTCATATAAACAAATGCTCACTACTGGATTTAGACCTGTACTGTATTACCTACAACTATGATAAAAAGTGGGTTGTATGGAAGCACTGGCTGGATAGCTTCAGTGAGTCAGGTATCTGGTGGCACAGTCAGAGGTTGAGAGTTGAGTGCATCCCAAAAGAGCCAGTCTGTGTGGCCTTGGGCAAGTTGTAAAGTCAGAGGATGCCCCCAGAACAGGCACGTCCAAAGTCCGGCCCGGGGGCCAAATGCGGCCCGTTTTCAAATTTTGAGCAGCCCGCGGCCTCGTCTCCCCACCGGCTCAACCTGTCACGCATCCCCGCCAGCTGCCCCCTCCCCATACCAGATGGAGACATCATCTTGCAGTTTTACGGTTTGCCTCCCCTCCCTGCCTCTGTCTATCCCCCCAGCCACTTGTTACAAAACCCTGACAAATACTAAGCTTGGAAAAAATATGATAGCTGAAAAACTGTATATAAGGAATTCTAATTAACAGATCTTAAGAAGATGAATTGCCCTGAATTTGATGGGAGCTTCATCAAATATTCTTCTGCATAGAATTGTCCCATCTACCTTCCTATACAAACTACGATTTACTCAACCCTTTTTAGCGATAAAATATATTTTTCACTTTATCTAGAAAATGACACAAGGGTTTTTAAAATCAATCTCCCTTTGCAATTATAAAATTACTTCATCACCTTTATAAACCAGAAGTAGAACTAACAACACAATCCTGCTTGTGTTCAAATACATTGAATTCAGTGAGGCTTTATTTCCAAATAAAGAGAACTGCAGCCTTACATATCTTAATGGATTCCAAAAAAAAATCTACAAAGCAGGTAGATTTATTAATATCAAATATTTGCAGATTTCCTTGGAAAATTTCACTAAAACTCCTTTGCAGTTGTCATGATTCTCAGTTTGTACAGCATGATTTTCTGTTTAATCATTAGTCTAACTTGAACTTCACTATTACCACATATCTGAAACATTACTCATCTAAAGAAATGCATGATTAAAACTACTGGGACTACACCCTTCAAAGTGGCCAATGAATCTTCCTCTCCAACTATCATAATTACCAAGAACAGAACACAAACTGCAGCTACAACTGTAAGAGACCAGTCAGCTGCTCATAAGGAGCCTTGTATGGCTTTGTATTTACTAAAACTAAAACTATCACATATGAGAAGATTGATAATGAAAAATAGTCACTTCTGCTTCCTGATTTCTCTCATAAGTCATAATACAAAGTTCAGACTGATTCAGGTCAGGAATTGCTCCCAGAATTGATTCTACCTTCAAGGGCTGACAAGCAGATGGGCACAAACCACAAGTGTTTGTGGTTTGGCCCAGTTTGGCCCAGCTCTGGTAGAAGTGTTGCACAAGCACCATGCACTCCTCTCTCTAGCCTCCTCTGCGCGCTCCCCTCCTCTGCCTACTCTGCATGGCTGCCCACTCACCCATCACAGCATATGCTCCCTCCTCCAGATAGATCTGGCGGCTGCCCGCTCACGTGGTGAACTGAAGGCACAGGATCCCTTCCCTGCCTCCTTGTCTGAGTGGGCGGCTGCCAGAGGAGGGAATGCTGCCCTGTGATGGGTGAGTGGTGGGTGAGTGGGCAGTCGTGGTAAGGAAGCAGGGGAGGACAGCACGCACTGCCTGGGCACTGGGCCACCAAGCCAAGGTGGGCAAGGGGAGTGCACAGTGCAGTGCCTGCACAATACCTGCCCCCAGTGCGGTAGAGACTGCCATTCCCAGATTGGTCTATTTAGTCACACTAAGTGTTGTTTTAGGATCTCTACTCCAGGCATGATACCATAGTCTTCCAAGACTGAAGGAGGCCAGTGATGAATGACAGTGCCAAACGAAGCCAAACCACCAAACTGTGGTTCAAGCCCATCTCTACTAACAAGCAGTGTACTTCCGTGCTAAAGCTTGAAGTAGTTACATTGAAATATAAGGCTCAAGGCCCCTCACTAGTACGGCCCCTAATCCTGTTGGCTGGAGGAGTCTCAAAATCTGGAACTGTTGTGAGCAGGATATGAAACATACTGAACAGGATGTGCATATTGAATTACACCAAAAAGAGCTTTTGTTTTGTTTTCCGAGATGACATTATATAGTACTGTACAGTATTGCATAATAAATCTCACACCAAGTAGCAACAGGTGTTTGTACCTTAGTGTCCGAGGTGCAACATAAATAATAAACTATCTCCCAATTGTATCATCAGATGGAGGCCCTTTTATGAATTCATGGGATACGTACTGTTCAGATACTTTGGACATTCTGAAAAGCATGTGTTAGCTAGCTGTCCCAGAATTATGCCATTTGGCTCCATTAGATCTCAGCGAAACCCAAGATAAAGCACCTTTTGTTTTTTTTTTAAAATCAGGCATGGTTCTTGGATGCTGGAGCTAGGAGTGTAGCTGACTTTTCAGCTCTTCTTGTGTTTAATAATAATAATAATAATAATAATAATAATAATAATAATAATAATAATAATAATAATAATAATAATAATAATA
>JAHTLZ010003542.1:61847755-61877268 GCA_023846285.1 Phrynocephalus versicolor | reverse complement strand
AATTTAATTGTAAATCATCATTTACACTTATTTCCCACCTTTCCTCCTGAGGTCTCCAAGAGGCCTCCATCTTCCTCTCTTTGTATTATCCTCATTATGACCTTGACAGGCAGTTTAGGTAGCAAAGACAACAAATAGTCCATGTCACCCACTGAACTTCATTAGTGAGTCAGGATTTATTTATTTTTATTTACAAGATTTTTTTAGCCGCCCCACTACCAAGAGGTCTCTCGACGGCAACAGTTTTACCTGCAATTTGAACCTCTATTTTCCTAACCAAACATCTGATAACTGTACCATACAGATTCTTCTTACTAATTCAATTCTCATTGAATTTTACTGAAATCCTCATTGAATTTCCGTACGCATGGATGCAGTTGTGTTATCAAGGAAACTACAAAGTAATACTATACAGAGTCGAGATGTACATGGAACAGTTTGCTCTGTGTGCAAATTCTGAACCAGATTGTTGTTTAACTCTTTTCCTTAAAATAAAGCAAATGAGCATTATCTACTTAGAATAATTCAGCTGTTTCCATAAAGGAAAAAGAAAAGATTTCCATTTATCCTGTTTTCTGTCAGAGAAAGCATCAAAATAACATTAACATTAAAACTGCACAGGATTTTAAAAGAAGCAAAGAATTAGAAACGGCCAAACAACATTAAAAATATGACAATTAAGCCAGCTACAGATAAAATAAAAGGAAATGCCAAGCTATTGTTCATTGTGTTTGAAAAGAAACTACACCATCATTTAGTGCATTGAGAATGAGCCTAACCAAGCTTCTGATTTGTGCAGTCACCCATCACCTCTTGCAAACTCAAAGGTAAAGCATACAGTGTCATGTCCAAATCAGGATAAATGGCAATTTCTTCAAATAATCTAACTGCAAAGCATGACCTCCAGTCCTAGTTTGACTAAACAAAGCTAACTATGTGTGTGTGGTGTCATTACAGTCGTGACCGACCCTTTGTGACCCCATGTCCATTGAGTTTTCTTGGCAGGAATACTGGAGTGGTATGCCAGTTCCTACTCCAGGTGCCTACAAGCACCTGGTATTCCCTGGTAGTCGCCCATCCAAGTACTAACCAGGGCCGACCCTGCTTAGCTTCCGAAATCAGGCGAGATCAGATGTGCTTAGGGCATCTAGGCTATAGTTCCTGGTAAAACTATCTTGTAAAGCTGACATTTTCGAGTCCAGATATGACAAAGCATGATTAGTTCTTTCTGTGTTGCTGGATTCTGAAACTCCCTCACCTAAGAGGCCAGGCTGGATATGCCTTCATTGTCCTTCCACAAGCAGGCCAAGACCAGTCCCTTCAGACAGGCTTTGCCTTAGGAACTGGCTTTCTAAGAGGGGGTTCTGTTGCTTTTAATGCTTTTACTACTGCTTTTATCTACTGCTTTTTAGTACTATAATTGTTTTACTCTTTTAAAAATACTGTAATAATTTATGGTTCTTAGCTTTTAAGACTGATTATTTATAATCCTGTAAGCCGTCCTTTCAAGGAGAAAGGTGGGATACAAATATTTTAAATAAATAAATACAGTGGAACCTTGACTTACATACTGCTTGACTTGCATCATATTTGACTTGCAGCAAGAAGGGGCCTGTTTGACTTGAGTCGCAGGCTTTGACTTATATCTCGGAGCCCCGGCGCAAGGCACTGGAATTGGGCGGCAGCCACAACCGAGCATCGCGGCTGCCGCCTCCAAACTGCTCCTGCCTTCTTCCCCTCCTCTGGCAGCGGCGGCTTCGGCGAGGCCAGCTCAGAGCACCTGGAGCTGGTCCTCGGCCTCACCGGAGCCGCCGCTGCTGCTGGAGGAGAAGAAGGGCCAGGAGCTCAGAGCTGGCCTCGCTGGTTAGACAGTCGGCTCAGTCTTGTAAAAAATCTGGCTGCAGAAGTCTGGTCCACAATAGAAGCATTTTAGTTGGGGAGCTGTACAGTTGTGGGACTCTAATGGTAAACATAGAGTTGTTCAGAACGTCAGGTTAAAAATCAGTAAAACTTAAATGTTAGGCATTGTTGCTATGAACATTAAAAAGTGGAGGCATATAACTTGTGGACTATAATTCCACTGCCTCCTCCTCTCTTTGAAGAGACATTTCATTTACATCCCCAGAAGGAATCTGCTATCCCAGTCAAATTTGTGTTAAATTGCTGTTTTCGGGGGTCTTTTTCATCATCTGGAACAGATTAATCTGCTTTCCCATTACTTTCTATGGGAAACGTTCGTTTGACTTAAGTCATGTTTGACTTAAGTCTAGACCACTGGAACGGATTAATGACGTAAGTCAAGGTTCCACTGTACAGTGGTACCTCGACTTACGAATTTAATCCGTTCTGAATGCATGCTCTTAAGTCGAACTACTCTTAAGTCGGGGTACCTAAAAATTGAAAAAATATTTGTAAGTTGCGCAGACCATATCTAAAATTTGTAAGGCAGCAGTTAAAATGCTAACAGTTTTCTGCTCTTAAGTCCAATTGCTCTTAAGTCGAGCTGCTCTTAAGTCGAGATACCACTGTAGTTGAGAGTGGAAGCACATTATTCCCATGTTAGAAGAGAAAAAGGAGAAGAAAGTCTTCAACTCACATCTCATCCAAACTCATATCCATAATGTTAAAATGTGCTTCTACTGTTACATCCAACACAATATTATTGACTGAACATAACACTTCCTACATATCATTTGGGACCAATCTTTCTCTCAAAACAGATGTAAAATTACTTTTGGGGACTACTAACACTTCCTGATTCCCTCAGCAACTGGCTGGGGAATTCTGGGAATTACAGTAGACTTCAAATGGTTATTTTTACAAACCCTATCTATAACTATTATTTTAAACAGTTTTATCAAGCAGTATGTGCCAATCATCCATTCTGTTGGAATTTACAGAGTACTGCCAGAACACTCTTACTCTTAATGCGCTGGTCCAGGCAGAAGGTAAATGTATGAAACTGAGCCAAGAACAGAGAAGCAGATCTAAGGTATGATTTGTATACTGTGCTCTCCTCCAGTTGGAAACTGGAGGAGAGTACAGGTTCTAAACTTCTGGCAGCACAAACCAGTTTCCTCTTGTATCTCAATAGAGCCACCAAAGCAAAGAAGCAATTTAAAAAAAATAAGGTAGAAAAAAACAACAGCACCAGTAGCATCCTAAAACGCGTAGCCTCCAACACAAGCTTCCAGGAAATTAGAATGTATTAACTGCATTTCAAAACAAAAAGCAAGGGAGATCTCTGAAAAATCTTTAAAAAAGGAAATTTGATTATCTGTGCTCATTTCTATTTTTTTTAAAAAAAATCCCCTCCATACTGGAAAACAACCTACCATCCAGAATGAACAGAATCAAAAAGCAGAATTGATCAGGGGATCAGACTAGATGGCCTTCTTCCAATTCAAATATTTTGTGATTATATGAAAATGGGTCTTATCATGCAAAGCACAATGGTTAACGGAGCCCACAGAGAACAAAGTGCCGGAGACAATGAGAATCTAAAAAGTTTAAACGTCTTGTTCTCACAATCACCACTTTTGATAATGAATAAAGAGTTTTAAAAATCAAAGTAACATGCAAAAATCAAAGCAACATATAGCATTTGTCAAGAATCAGGCACAAAACATTTTTTATCAATTACAATTTTTCAACCCACTTCCAAGACTAAGCTCATTTAAAGTTTAGAAAACCACAGTGAAAATGAATATGGCCAGATGTAAACACATTAACTTGTTTTTTTTTTTTTTTTGAAGAGTTGGGCAAGAATTTATCCAGATAACTTTTCTGATGCCCTATTATGCAACATAATCCTTGATACATATGGATCATTCTAGCTAAAAATACAAGTAGTTTCTTTTATAATGTATTATTTATGAATATTGAGATATTTTTAACTGTCTCATTTTTAAACATTATTATGAATGATGGTATACAGTTTCTTTTTAATCAAATTATGACCAGTCATCTATGACTGTGTGGGTGGTAGGTGCATACGAAATGTTTTGCAAATGAACACATGGTCCTACAACTAAACTAAAGGATAGGAACTCAAGCATGCAGATTGACTTTTCTCATTTTCATTTTCCTTTTCAATATTCAATTGGGAAGGAGGTGGAAATTTTGAAAAAATAAGAAGAAAGAGCAACAAAGTCTGTTTTTTTTAATAATTAATACCTCATTGACTAACCACCCTCTCAATTTTGAAAATAATGTGACATGAATCCATACCCAAAATTGATTAATAACTTTTGAAATATGTACTGGATGTCTGTGTTCATTCTTCAGATGAATCTGAAGAAGATCCAACAAAGGATTATAAAATGTTTATCATCACAAGTTAAGGTAAACATGAGTTAAACATGAACTGCAATGGAAAAGTTAAGCACTTTCCCATGTTTAAGTTTCTCCCACTGAAATTAGTGACCAAAATCATACTGGTGTGCATTTAAGGTTTGTGTACCTTGCTATAGCTAATTGTAGCTAATTAACAAGGTGGTCAGGATTGTCTCAGTTTTGCTACAGGGTGATTAAGTGGGTCCTTGGCAAAACATAAGCTGAAGTGGGTTACTCAAGCTGTATTGGAACACCAATACAGTGGTACCTTGTATAAAGAAATTAATTCGTTCCAAATGAAATTATGTTAAGCAAATTTTCCTTTGTACAAATTTCCCATAGGAATGCATTGAAAACGGAGTAATCCCTAATCGTGACCATTTTTATGTTGTACGGATTTGCCCCTTAGGTGATTCTGTTAAGCAAATTCCCCCCATCTCCAGAATTTTTTATGTTGTACAGATTTTATGTTATACAAACTGTTTGTTATACAAGGGTCTACTGTAGCTTTCTAGCCAATGAACTTAAAAGTACTGTACTTAGTTTCACCTGAAGCATGCTCTCTGTTTGGCATAAGATATCAAAAATCAACAAATTATTACCTTTCCTCTACTAACCCAGTAAATCAATCAGTCATAAACAGTGCTAATTACTTAACTAAATGGCCATAATAATGAAATCCTTATGCTTTACCAATGGGACTGTAAAAGACCCAACATGTAAATGGTGCATAAAATAAAATAAAGATTATATCAACAATGCAGAATCAATTCATTGAGAATTGATTTAAGAAAATGTCCAGACTTGTAATCAAAAAAATGGAGTTTGGTTATGATTTAGCTACAGCAAAACCATCAGAGCAATTGAGTGAGAGTGTCAGAAACATATTCCAGTTTTCCTGACAAAAATTTAATGTAACCAGTAGTGGTCATCCAGTTTGTCTCCATGAAATGAAAAGTTATATAGGAGTAACTTTGCCACCCACTACCTAGGCAACACAGATTATGCCATTCGATTTTGCAATATATTGGCAGAAGTGATTACTGGATAGTGCTTCCACCTTGGCGCTATTGTAGTAACACGGATGTCACATCAAATTACGCCCATGCATCTACACAACAGGATTTCTTTCAGCCAATGTAAAATAGTTCATATTCTCTTCTGAACTTGGCAAGAGGTTGCAACAGTCTGTACTTTACAGAGAAATTAAAGAATATTATCACCACAATTCAAAACCATTCAAAGCTAGACAAAAATCAGTAAGTATAAAATCAAGCCCGTGTATTAGATAAATAATCTGAAATAAGATCTCATAATAATGTTGCCTGTGATCTTCAGCTGGGAAGCTACACCTTTTGCTCCCCGATTCTCAGCCTCCCGAACCTACAAAACATTATTAACATTCTGGATGTACTTTCTCATTTCTTATAACTAATCTCTCCCTGTCTCCCTACTTAAGTCCTTATCTGGGAACCCACAAACGAGTTTCCTTCAACCTGGTCCCCTGCAGGATATACTAGACTACAGTCTCCACATACACCACCAGCTGTTTGGGGATGATGGGACCAGTAGTCCAGAATATCTGGACACCTCTGGATTGAGGAATCCTAACCTCTTAGGTTTCAGCCACTCTTCTCCCCATCAGACCATTTTTCCCACTCTGTTTCCATATTCCTCTTGCTTAAGCAAACCTTTGCTCCCTTGGTCTGTGAAAAAACTATGCAAGTCTTCTTTTCTGAATACCTGTACATCCCTAAAATCTGCCATTCAACACTTCCCTATCCAAAAATGTATCCAGTGGACCCTCGTATAACAAATGGTTTGTAGAACATAAAATCTGTACAACATAAAAAAATCCAGAGATAGGGGAAATTTGCTTAACAGAATCGTCTATGGGGCAAATCTGTACAACATTAAAATGGTCGCGATTAGGAATTACTCCGTTTCAAATGCATTCCTATGGGAAATTTGTATAAAGGAAAATTTGCTTAACAGAATTTCATTTGGAATGAATTAATTCCATTATACAAGGTACCACTGTACTTCCTCTATTTAGACATTCTCTGACCTATGCTTCACAAACTGCTGTCTCTGGGCCCTTTGGTCTAAATCCAAGAGTTAATTTTAGCTAGAGTAGAACCATTGAATCAATGGCTGAATGGCGATGTTTACTCAATAGATTCAGCAGGTCTACTCTAGTTGGAACTAGAAACTGCATTCAAGGCTTTGTCCCTTTGTCTACTTACCTCCTGGGCCCTCTTCCCACTTCCCTGCTTCCCATCATTCAGCTTCCCTTCCCAGTCAGCATCCACAATTTGCCAAGACCTTAAATCCTTCCTGTCGCCATGTAATGGACAAACTCTTCCTCCCCTCTAGTACAAGGTTATGTACACTCTAGGCATACACTGAAAAATAAGCTACATTATTTAAAGCAAGTTGTGACTGGATAAATGCACGTGGGTTGCTGCTGAAAGAGCCCATGCTATCATAGCCATTTATTCAACAGCTATAGGCAACCAACACAGAGTAACTGGAAAAATGCAGTATGCCTCTTACAGTACTCTAAATAAACCACCATGTACTGTATTTGATGTAGAAAAACCTGTGCTAAATATTGCATTCCACATGTCTGAAGGAGTGGGTTTTAATTTAAAAAAAAATTCATCCTAAAATGAATCTCACAACAAGCACAACAATATTTTGTATGTGTCTGTGTGTGATACATAAATAAAATGATCAATTGGACAATAGATAAACATATCTGTAGTTTTTAAAATCTTTCAACCAAAGATAGAAAGGCGAGTGGTATTTCTATTTTATTCACCCTAGTTACTGAATACTACGGTACTTTTGTCTATAAAATATAACTGTATGAAGCATCTCTCAATACTATGAAACCCACAAAGGAAGATTTAGATGCCTACTGATAAGAGGCTAGTCCACTGGTTCCCAACCTAGAGTAACCACCAGCTGTAGTGCCCAGCGTTTCTGGGAATTTTAATTCAAGAACACCTGGGTTACCCGAAGGTTGGGAACCACTGGGCTACAGAAGGATGCAGAAAGGCAGTAAATATAGATGAAAAGAACAGAGAAGGATTATCAATTCTTTCAGGTATGTTGTAATAATCAATAAATTACTTCACTGTACAGAGAGGCATGCCATTTCAGTTGGCAGATGTATAATACACATTCTTGAGTTACCCTCCTCACACAATCACACACACATATATATTTAAATCAGCCAAATAAGACAATTCATTTGATGAAGTGGTCAGTATCCTTGAAAGTTTAAGCCATAATAAAAAATGTGCTGTATCTCTTACAGGTGTCATGAGAATCTAAGTTATCTTGACTCAACAGCCCGAATCCTAAAGGTTATTTATGCTCATGTAAAAGGAATCAAAGATGTTGCTCTAGCTAATTGTGACCAAGTGACGATCACATGCCTGTTGCATTCCTGATCAAGCTATGTATCTGCAAGTATCTTGTGCCTTGTCAATTAGCTCAGCAAATTCTGCATTTCCATCTCCACAAGTATCTTTGGATGTACATAAAATTATGATACATCTTAATTCAGTTTTTTTCAGACCAGTGGTCATGCTGGTTGGGAATGATCAGAGTTGTACTTGAAGATGCCAGTAAAAGGAAGGCTAGTTAATGAGAGAATGCTACAAAATAATCCTGGAGAATACATGGTAGGTATCCCACCATGAAATCAGCATGATTGATGCCAATTATCAGCACCCACATGTCAGGCTTGTCCACATATTGCTTTGTGCCAGGGATAACTCCTATCTTCAGCAAGACCACATCGTGTTTTTGCACCATGCATTTACACTTCATGAAAGTTTGTGATAACATTAGTGCTCTCAGTTTCCAAGATATCCCGTGCTGCAAACAATTCAATGGCTAAGAAGCCGTTGACCTCAGGAACATATGAAAGTCAGTAGATAAGATGCGACTCGTGTCTGTTCACAAAATGTCAATGTGAACAAATACAACAAAATATCTGCAAATTGCTGGAAGCTGTTTACTGGGATATTTTCTAGATTTTCTTTCAAAATACAGTCAAGCTATCTGTGCACGGTAAGAATTGTTCTGAGTGTGAGTGTTAGGCAATGATGTGTGTGTCGTGTCTACACATGCTACTAGGCTCCTGTATCAAATGCTTCATTCCTATGTCCCTCAACTGTTTAGAAGATAATCTCTGTTTCATGCTCTACATTCTGATTTTCTATTGCCCAAGATCCCTTAACACACAATTCTCTTATCTCTCTTTCATCAAACCACTCCTGATCCTAACTAACAAACTCCCATTCAGTGTAAATTCATGTAACAAACAGATTACTCACATCTGCTTACCTACAGAACTCACCAACAAGGAATTAAACAAATATGTTACTGTACCTTAAAGCAGTGATGGCGAACCTTTTACAGACCAAGTACCCAAACAATGATTCAATACCCACTTAGTTTTCGCAAAGTGCCAATATGGCAATTTAACCTGAAGACAGTGGTACCCCGGGTTACAAATGCTTTGAGTGCTAACCTTCCGGAAAGCAAGAATCGAAGAGCAGCAGGCTTTTGAATTTCCCGCGGCCACAGCAGCCTCGCTGTGGCTGCAGGAAATTCAAAAACCTGCTCTTTGATCCTCACTTTCCTGAACAGTAGCACCCCATCCACCTCTCTGTCCTGGGCAGAGAGGCAGATGGGGTACTATACTGTTGGGGGGGAGTGGTGGCGGCTTTTGGGCTTGTTCGTAGCCCCAGTTTACTCTCTAGCCATGCCATTCTGGGGATCCCAATAGTGGCATGGCTGGAGAGTAAACTGGAATATGAACAAGCCGCTGCCTCCCCTACACCCAGCTCTCTGAACAGAGCACAGTGGCGTGCTCCGAGCGTAGGAGGAAGTGCCGTGGCTGTGAGGGGACGATGTCGGGTGCCCACAGAAAGGGCTCTGCATGGAACCTTTGGCACCCGTGCCACAGATTTGCCAACACTGCCTTAAAGCATTTGTTCAGTAAAACAGAGAAATCCATTATTAGCAGTGTAATTTGAATGGTGTCAAATACAGATTACTCTTAATACATCTTCAGGACACTTAAAACAATAGTGTAAGGATTGTCTGATTTTTTTTAATTTCCATTGATGGCTCTGGAAACAGGCTTAGGAAAAAGTGATGCTTACAATAATCTAAAATGGCAACAATCATTGTACCAACTATAGCTATTGCACATAGACTACAGTTGTGTACAAAAGCTTCATGTTCATATGTCACATTCTCCTCTTATGTAGCTGGAAGGGAAAATAAACCAGCATTTAGTTTAATTCTGCTCCACTTCTGGCTTACTGTAAGAGAAGATGCATCTCTTAAATAACTCTAATTGCTGAACATGCCGTATCCCCCACCTGGCTTGTTGATTGAACTACAGTTACTTTTAAATCTTGACTCCTGGTTTGCACATAACAAAATATCTAGAACTGGGCAGAATGCTGGTTGAATGCTGGTTTATTCCTCCCCCTGTCCAGACTGATGTGCTTGAATGCTTCTCTCTGAGACCAACACAGATACCCTTCCATCCAAACATGTGACATTATATAACGTAGTCTAGTGCTCCACACAGATATGGACACTGCATTTCATGTTTTAAGTTGAATCCATACATTACTTCTGTGCGGCATTTAGCAGTCACAGGTGGGTTTTTACAAAATATAATGCCATGTGCTAGGAATACTGAAGCCAATTTTCTCTTGCATAGTGATTTCCCTTACAAAAAGTCTTTAGCTTTTCTGTAGTGCCTGGCTATTCTAACAGGAATTGTTTCGTTTCCTTCTGAAATGATGATTCAGAAGAAAGGGATTCACTCATCTCCATGAAGTAACTGGCTTCCCCAAACCTCCTATTATTTGTAAAGGACACCAGACATTAGTGCTAGCCATTCCATACAAGGTTAATAATCTGGTTTCACCTCGAAATGCACTTATTTGCAACCCCGATTTTTAAAATAACACATCTGGAAGATATTTCTAATTTCATCATGTTCTGCTAATTTAAATGATGACTTTTCTCTTGAGGATTCAAAGCTGTTGCATCCTGCCAAAACACTTGTTTTCTCTCACCAACACTAAGAATTTGCATTCTCAGGCAAAGATCCTTCTAGAGCTGGGTGACGTTTCTGGGAGTTTCCAAAAGAGTAATTTTTCACCCAATCATAGCAAACAAGTAGCCATATTCATGGCATTTTAAAAGCACCTTGGGATCCTGCATTCTATGAAGATAACATAGAATGCAGGATCCCAAGGTGCTTTCCCATTAATTTTGGAAACTGGATGAGCACTGGATTATTCCAATCAATAACCTGTTGCAGCAATTATCTATTTATGCAAGCAACCGTGTCCATCATGGGGTCTCTGGAAAGGTCCCCCCAGATACTTATGAGTAAGAATGAAGAGACTGATGCTGCTGCAGTAACTTAACATATGCCTCCACTGCATATCTAAATTTATAGATCAGAAGCCTTTACAACCTTTTCAGAGGTCATATCTACCCTACCGTTTTCCTCCCGACACTCTCCTCTTAAATCTCTGGTTATTTAGGAACATAGTTATTTAGGAACAGGCATGTGTTGTTGTTTTTTCTGGACGTTAAAGGTCATTGTTTTCTTTCATATCACTCCATGTATTTATATCTATGTCCCACCTTAAAATAATAAAAACAAAAACAAAACCTGCCCCGAGGCTTGAGAGAAAGGTCTCACCATTCTCCCCCACTTGCCATAGAACAACCCCTCAGGTAGCGATGGAAAAGGCAGGCAGCGTACCCAAGCAAAGCCAAATAATGTCGCAAGCACCAGCGAGAGAGAGAGAGAGGGAGAGAGAGAGAGAGAACTCCACGTGCCCAAGCCTGGGTTAAGGGAGAATCTCTTCTAAGGGAAGCGCTTGTCAACCAATGGAAAGCCCAGCCCGGGTCGGGCGGAGGCGGAGCCGCCGAGTGCCTTCAGGATGGAGGTCGCCCCCCACCGTCCAGGCGGCCTCAACATGTGTGAGGTCGCCTGGGCTGAGAGGTGATGGTGCTAGCGGTGGTGTGCGTGTTTGGGGGGGGGGACACAGGCTGAGTGTGGGGGGTCGCCGAAGAGGCGGGGCCTCCGGCGACAAGCGCAGCGCCCGTCGGAGGCGAAGGCGCACGCCCGTCGGAAAGCGCAGCCCGGTTGCGCCCGAGCTGCTGCTGTTGCTGACGGCCGGTGGAAAGTTACCAGTTTTAATAAAAAAATGCACAAGTCGCGTGGAGGGGCGAGGGTGCGCGTGAAAGGAATCTCATCTCCCCTCCCCACAACCAAGCTCTCATAAGGACGCCTTAAATTCAACTATCCCCCCCACCCCACCCCACCCCCAAAATTATCACATGCAGGCACGTATGCCTCAACTCAATGCGCCCGCCGTGCGCCGCCTCTGCCAGAGGCACGAATCAAGCGGTCGAGACCCTCTATAAATTTACCTCCACGATCCCTTCCACAGCAAGCATGCCTCGGTCCCTTCAGCAGGAAAACCAGCATGGCAAGCCCCCTTTTTTGCACAACAGCCCTCGCCGCCGCCTGCTGCTGCTGCTCTCCTCACCCGAGCGGAGAGCTTCTCCAGAATTACCCACCGGTGCCCCACCAGCAGAGAGGGAGGACCACCCCGGATCAGCTCGCTGATGGAGCACGCATGTAATTTTTTTTGGGGGGTGGTGGTGGAGAGAATCGGTGTAACAATGCCTTCACCGCCCCTCACTCCGGCATCCCCCCCCCCCGCGTAGCAGGAATGTATGATAGGGCGGAGGGGTGCGGAAGCGACGTTTCCCAACCCGGACCACCAACCGCACCGCCGCCGCCGCCCCCTCCCCCGCATCGGACTATTTAGGTTAGAGGTTCGAGAGAAGCACATGGGCACTTTTTTAAAGTACCTGGTAGATTGGTCTGGAGCTGCCTCAATGTCTTCAGAGAACACTACCCCCGAGGCGATCTCCAGGAGAACTGGGGTCCCAACACTTGCAAAAGCAAGAAAAGCAAAAAAACAGGACGGGGAGGGGGAAGCACTCTCCCCCCCCTAAAAAAAAACACCAACAACCCCGAAAAGTGAAGGAGGAGGAAAGCGAGACCTTTCTTCCTTTCTTTTTCTTGTATAAAACACGCCGCTTCTCGTGAGGAGGACGCTGGGCCAAGGGAGCCGAGCACAACCGGACGGGCATCGACGGGTTCACATGGTGGCGGTGGCTGACGCTCCCGGCTCAGGTCTCCACAGCCACAGCTGGGGCCACACAGGTAGCTGGAGGAGCGGCTCGTTCGGGGCTCTGCCGGTGCTGCTCTGAGTTCGCATCTTCCTGCCAGCGGCCGGGCAGGCTGCACCTTAAAGCGCCGGGGATCTCGCAACCCCCCTCCTCTTCCTCCTCCTCCTCCTCCTCCTCCTCCTCCTCCTCCTCCCTCCCTCCCTTTGAGAGCGAGGCTTGTGCTAACTCTTCTGGGACTGATCAAAGCTTTGCAGCGACCAATCTCACCGGAGCGCAGGGCTCTGACACCAGCAATCCACCCTGCCCGGTTGCCTCCTGCCGCCGCCTCTGCTTCTCCTCTAAAAAGTCTCTATTTTTTTTCTCTCTCTCTCTCCCTCTCTCTCTCAAGCTTTCTCGCTCGCTCGCTCTCTCCTCGGCTCCTCTCCTCCGTCTGGGAGCAGCAGCGGCAGCAGGAGCAGCCGAGATCTCTCTCCCCCCCCCCAACCTCGCCTCCACGTTGTTTCCCCCCCTTGGTTTCCCACGCTGGCTGAATGTGACTTGACCCCGTTTCAAAAAAGTTTGACATAGTGCTTCAACATTTCCGCATTCCTCCCCGACTACAAAGGCAGCGGCCGCCTCCTTCTGCTTTCTGTCTCTGCTCTCTGTCTTCACACTCAATGAAATCCTTCATGTGCTTGCTGCCAAAAGCAGCCACATACCGCAAGGGTCGCGGCGGCGAGCGCAACCGCGAGCTCCAGCCGCCCAGGGACAGGGAGGCGCACGCAAGGGCCGCGAAGAGCCCGGGCAGCCTCGGCGACGGGCGGGGAGGAGGAGGAGCGTGGCCCCGCCGGACGGGCTTCCTCTACACGAGCCGGTCTTCAGGGCTGGAGGGTGTGTGTGGGTGTGGAGAGCGCGTTCCAAGTGCTCGGCGCTGTACCTGCAAGCTTGCAAACCACGAAGGTGGAATCATTAGGAAGGAGAAGTAAGCCCTAGTCTTAACTTTCGCCTGTGCGCAATGCTTATACTGTACAGTGGTACATTGTATACTGGTACCTTGTATAAAGGAATTAATTCGTTCCAAATGAAATTATGTTAAGCACATTTTCCTTTATACAGATTCCTGTAGAAATGCATTGAAAATGGAGTAATCCCATTTTTATGTTGTACGGATTTTCCCCATAGGCGATTATGTTAAGCAAATTTCCCCTATCTCCAGATTTTTTTAGGCTGTACAGATTTTATGTTATACAAGCTGTTTGTTATACAAGGATCCACTGAATAAGGGAATTAATTTGTTCGAAATGAAATTATGTCAAGCAAGTTTTCCTTTATACAAATTTCCCATAGAAATGCATTGAAAACAGAGTAATCCCTAATTGCGACCATTTTTATGTTGTAGGATTCGCCCCAGAGAGAATTCTGTGAAGCAAATTTCCCCTATCTCTGGAATTTTTTATGTTGTACAGATTTTTTGTTATACAAACCGTTTGTTATATGAGGGTCCACTGTATAATTGATTCCATAACAATGGCTAGAAAGTAATGTTAACCCAAGGAATGAGTCTATCAGCTGGGCTACTAATGCAGCAGCTAACATCAGTGACAGCTTCTGGGAATAGGAACAAAAATACTGGTGGATGCCATGCAGAACATGTTCAGTGGACTTGTGCAAATTTTTGTAATGGTTATTAATAGCAGTAATGGTCGCAGTAACTTTAAGGCGGAAGTCCTTGTTTCAGATCCCACTCTAATCATTCACACATTTTATAGGGCAGCACAGGACAGTGCCTTTGAATATCCATCTGCAACTGGGTTTAGCCTATCTGCTATATGGAGACAAAAAGTAGACTAATATGCTATTCAAAGCATTTGTAAGGATCCCGGAAATAATACAGGCAAAAAAGGACCCAATTCTCTTCCCAATTTAGTTAGCTTCATTGGCAAAATCCTGTTGGTGTTCATAAGTTTGCATAACTCCCTGTTGCTAATTGGAGCTAATTGGCAAGATGCCAGGACACACCCTGCCATGTACTTGGTCCTAGACCCATGTGCAGCCAAGATGTGCCCCAACACTTTGTCAACGAAGTCACTAATACTGTATCCCTTTTCCCAGCCAGTGCCTTTGACTAACCATTGAGAACAAAAACCACAACTCACATCCGCTTGGTATAGAAGGAGGGACAGGAAGGTAGGAATCTCATGGTGCTGCGGTCAAACTTCAGTCAAGACTCTGCTCATGATTTGAATTTGATCCTAAACTCTGGTAGTTGACTTGAGGTTGACTCAACCTTCCATCCTTCTGAAGTCAGTAAACTGCATACCCATCTTGCAGGGGCAGAGGGGGATGTGTAGCCTATATAATTAACATTGGTAAATCCCCAAGAGTGATTTAAGTGGCACAATTTGCTTTGTAATAGAGTGTGAAATATTTTTGAACAGGATGTTAAATACGTTTGAACAGGTGTTTAATTTCATTTCAGAAATGAATATTTAGAAATTGTGTTATTTTCTCATAAATATTTAAAATTGAAATGATTCAAGGGAGCATTTCTATATGAAGGAAATAGTTTTTTTTTAGAAATATAACATCCAGGTCAGTATTGGGATATACATGGTACTCTACATCATATTATATTTTATCTCTTGTTGGCCCGCGGCACAACCATTGATCCCTAATTACAGAGGGGCAGTCCAAGAAGTGCTGAAGGAACATGTATTCTTTATTCCCAATCTGGGTGAATGGTTCAGTATTTGAATAGGTGCACTCTTAAATTAATGTGTATTATGAATACCTTTGCTGCACCTATCTTGCAATCCAAAATTCTGATTTTAATTTCTGAAGTACGAAAGGGTTTGAGGCCAGACTACCTAATGTTAACAACTCTTCTCCTAGTAATATAATCTAAGATTATAATCTGAAATTTTATTTTAGATGCCTCTACTAAATAAATTGAGGTACATAGCTGGTAGAAGAATGTGTTGTCGAGTTTTGAATTGCTTCTAAAATTTCCTTTTACTATTCAATAGAAGTACAGAGATGCACAGAGGACAATAGATTCAAGTTCCCCAGAGTCCACTCCTTTCTCATTGACTGGCTTTGAAAGTCTCAGTAACTCACTCTGAGACATTTGCAGTAGAAATAACCAAAAATAATTCTTCACAGACAGTTACTTGAAATCTGACTTTATGTGCTGCTTTCTTTATTGCACACATACTTAGCAACCTTCTGAACAGATCAACAGCAAACAAACAACTGCCACCAGTAGATTAAAGAGGAGGGCTCAGAAGAGAGGCGGAGCTCTTGTTGAATTTGAAGACTGGAAGGAACAATTTGTTAGTGCTGGATAAATAGATGAGCACCCTAGCCCAGAAAAAGCCCCTGCCAATTGCACAAATTACAGATACATTGAGAGGTTGCAAACAAAACTCCTATAAGGTGATGGCAGCCCAGCTGTGTTCATCCTTTCTAGAGAGGCTCACTTGCCAACTACATTATGTTTTTTTCAGTTTTAGCTAAAACTTTTTATTTCCTCAGACATTTTTATGAATTGCTTTACTACTTTCAGGGTCATTGCACCTTTTTATCCTTTGAGGTTGTTTTTATGCTGCCTTGTGTTTTATTTTTATCTTGTATGTTGCAGTTTAAATCTGTTTAATCATCCAGAAAACTATGCTTAATGAGCAGCTTTAAAATGGAATATGTAAATAAAAATCCCTTCTTTTTACCTACTGTAGAACTTACTGATGCGCAGCCACCACAGAAAAAAATTGACCACATCTGCAGTTCAGGAGGATGTTTTTTATAAACACGAATAGACTCAAGCTATAAAATCACAATGTGTTCAACAAAATTACAATACTCTACATAGACAATGATGCCAAAAGTGCCAATTTTTAAAAAAAAGATATTACAGTGCTAGTGTAAGAGAGAACTATCACAAAATGTTGCACTGCAAGCTACTGTTGTATGTGATTGGTTGGAAACTTTTTATATAGAATACAGTATTCAAATCCCTCTCCATTTTGTTCCTATTTCCAGAAATCAGTCAATGTTTCATGAACATTGGGCTACCAGAGAAGGGCTTACAGCTACAAGTTAAGCTCCCCCCCCCAAAAAAAAAACAAGCTTTCCCCAAGCCTTAAGGATGGATGGATGGATGGAGTAACCTTAGCTAAGAACTAACTCAGAACTAGCTCAGTTCAGAAAACTGAGATGACTGTTAAGATGACTGTTATGATGAAATGATACAGTTTTGGTACTTTTCAGACAGGTCAGGGTAGTTTCTTTTCACCTGCAGGATTTTTTCCCTGTGTATGTGTGTATTAACCACAGAACAAGCACACAAACATGTGTGTGTGCATGTTTGTGTGTGTGAAGAGTAAAATACAACAAAAGCACAAACATTAAAATAGAATCAAATGCGATTGTATAATTAAAATTAGAACGTTTTAAAATCACTTAGTCAAAAATAGTTTTTAACAACTTACTCTTGGCATTAAAAAAATCACTGCATCAGCCGAGATCTTGCAGTCTTCTTGGTGGTGGCCACACCAAGTCTCTCATTGGAGATTCGTCAGAAGTCTCCCTCCAGACTTTTAAGAAGCTATTAAAAACGGAATTGTTGAAATAAGCCTTTAGGACATTCTTCCCTAGGTAGTGGTTTGACCCATGGGTTAGTTTTTTCTTTACCTCTGAGGACAGTTGCCATTACTTAGTCATTACGGTAATTTGAGCTTTTGCTATTTTTTTTGTTTCTTTTTCCTTTATTTGTTTCTGGGAGAGGTGATAGGATGGTTTCTGTTTATACGCTGCTCAGAGTACTGTAGTATATTTTCAGTAAATGGGCCAGTATGAAAAATGTCATAAATAAATAAATAATGCTAATTGCTTACAAACTGCCTAATCATACCTCTGTGATGTGGTGTGGAATAGTAGTGGGAAGGTTCTAATACTGTACTTTATTTCCATGTTCTATATGTGGACGTCTCATACACATCTGGTATTTGTATCTATATTTATCAATTTCCAGAACTACAGGAAGCTTTCTATACTTATAACAGCTCAAGACTATTCTTTACCAGATAGGAAGGAATGTTCCATTATTTAGCTTTGTAGTCTTTCTTACAACCTTCCTACTTCCTACAATCAACTTCCTCCTTTTTAATGGCCTTCTGTAATAGTAATCCACTTAAAACATACATTGTTTTTGTTTTAAAAAACCACCAGCATATTGTTGTATCTCTATTATAGCTAGTTTTGTAGTACTGGGCTGCAAAATCATCATGCCAATAGCAGTGCTCTTGGAAGTTCCCTTGACTTAAATCCTATTTAATAATAGTAGTTAAGAATCTTTTGGCCGAGCTGCCAAACAAAAAGAGGTTCATTGTGAGCACAGGAAGGTGTGTTTTCCACATGTAAATCCTTCCAGCTGCATTCCAGTGAGTATACTGTCATCTTTTTTCTATGTGGCAATATACATCTAACTCCCTTTAACATCGGTTGACTTTCCCTAGCATGGAGAAAATAATACAGTATATGCCTTAAGGCTTTAATGCCTTTTAATCTATTCAGTAAATGTAACACAGATACACAAAAACAGAACTGATAGAGACAAGTGTTGAGCATGCAGGAACTAATCTTAAAGGCATTCCAGATATATAAGTGAATTGTTTATTATCCAGAGAATACTGAAAAAAATCTGTAACATGTTATAAAGATGGGTGAGTAAGAAGCTGCAGTAATACCTGTTATTAGCAGCAGCCAGTATTTTACTATTAAGACAACTGTCACATGAATTAATAGCACACTTCAGACATTAAATGATATATTTTAGACATGTTGCCCTTGAAGAATTCAAATACTGTAACGTGATCAAATGATATAAACTGGCTCAGACAGTTCAAATATGATAGTGTGTTCCAAATGAAATACACATAAATAGTTTAATGGACAGAAACAGAGAGAAGTCTAAGAAGAGATATACCAAGAGGAATACAATTTACAGGTAAATTAACAAGTACTGTAGATGTTTTTTCACTTTGGAATCCAGACATATCTCTGCATGGCAGAGCTCAATGCTTAACCTGTCTTGAGTTGTATCAGCTTTGATAGCAGCAGAAGAGAATAAAATTGGTATATCCAGTGGAGTGGATGGGTAGGAAAGTTATTGAAGGGAGCTGATAACATTAGCTGATAAACTAACTCTCGTTAGTACTGTATTACACAGAAGAAGGTAACAATAACCAACTTCTGAATATTGTATAGGTTGGAAGTCCCATTTTGACAGAATCCAAAACAAAACAAGATATAGTGTTAGAAGAATTAAAGATCACTAAGAACAGCTCTGTACCTAATGAAGCTTTCAGATTAAAGGGAAAAAGACATTTGGTTGCTAACACGAGAGAAAAATCCAGAGCTGAACAATATGTATAGTTCGAACTTGGAATGTGAGAAGTATGAATCATGTTAAGTTCAAAGATGAAAAAAAAATCAGAATATTTAATCATTGTGATACTTTGTGCATGCAAACTAGTATATCAGAATACAAGATGTTCAATCAGATAATGGCAATGTGTTCGATTTTATAGGTAACAAATTCAGAGGAAATAATATGAGTCTTATAGTGAAGTGGGACGTAGTATAAGCAGTTAGGGACTATAATGTAAAATCTGAATAATACCAACAAAACATTATGGAAACCCAATCAACAGCGCTATCATTCAGTCTATGCTGCAATGAGAGGTTCCAAAATAGAAATTGAAAGCTTTCATGTACTTATCCAGTAGGAAATTGATAATCATAACTTATTTGAACGCAGAAGAAAGCAAGCAAAGCCAAGCACTGTGTCTGTGTCTTTTAGGAATTCAAAATGAAACAGAAGAGAGTACCACAGAAAGCTATGAGTCCCCTTATCAAGAGAAAAGCATCTTATAAAACAAACAAAAAGCAAACAAAGAATGAAGCCAAACATTTGTTTATTGCAAATACAAGCTCTGTCAACCAAACAGATGGTCAATGCAGAAATAAAATA
Organism: Phrynocephalus versicolor; assembly: GCA_023846285.1. Lineage (NCBI taxonomy): Eukaryota > Metazoa > Chordata > Lepidosauria > Squamata > Agamidae > Phrynocephalus > Phrynocephalus versicolor. The sequence goes on along the minus strand of JAHTLZ010003542.1, from coordinate 61,857,659 downwards.
GGCTATGTAATTTTAAACAGATGGCGAGGCTCTATTTTCTCCACAAAAAAGAGACCAGGAGCAGACCGTGGTGCAGACCATGAGTAGCTGATATCAAAAACTAAAATAAAGTTGGACAGGAACAATAAAATAATCATAGTGTCAAAATATAATGTAACAAAATTCCTGATCGCAAGACAGAAATACTGTGCATTGATACCAGATATATTAGCAAAGAAGAATGCAAATATGTAAGAAAAAATTAGATGAACGACTGACAAAAACATAAAGAACCCATGACAAAACAAGGATTAGAATGCCAAATGCAACTTTTCAGTGACTTCTACATGGGGATAAAGAGAACCCTAATAATAACAATAATTGGAAAGAACTAGAAGAAGATAGGTACAGGGAAAGAAAAATGAAAGCTTTTTTTTTACTCCCATCTGATACAAAAAACCAAAGGAAACATTCACACCAAGGTTAGAAGTGGTGTAGGATCAGCAAGAGATAATTGATCAGATTAGTATTAAATGAAGAAGGAAACAGCATGTTTTAGAACTATACAGAAGAGAATCAGGGATGACAGGTTTCTTAAAACAAGAATATTAGATGAAGAACCCTGACATTTTACAAGTGAAATTACAGCTGCCCTCAAAGCATCTGGGAGAAATAAAGGTACTCAAGAGGAAATATCAATAAAGCTATTTTAAACTACAGAGATTGAATCTATCATGATCCTAACAAGAATATGCCAACAAATTGGAGGGAAAACAGTGGCTCCCAGGCCGGAAATGACATTCAAATCAAAAAGAAAGGAGATGCTGAAATGTTCAGTAAAGATAGAATGATTACAGTAGCTTTCCATGCTAGCAAAGTGATGCTCAAGATTTTATAACAGAGAATTCTCCTGCATGTGGATCAAGATATTATAGACGCTCAAGGTGGATTTAGAAAGGGTAAAGGACTAGAGAACATATTGCAGTTTGCAAATATATGTTGGTTCATGGTCAGTGTCAAAGACTTGCAGAAGAAAATCAGTTTCTTCTGAATAGATTATAGAGTAAAGCCTTTGATCATGTGGAACCTACAGATTGTTTTCAAAGAAACTGATGTGCCACAACATTTTATTTATTTATTTATTTATTTATTTATTTATTTATTTATTTGGATTTTTATACCTCCTATCTGGCAGTGAGGTAACTCTGGATGACACAATTGTTCTGACACGAAACATGTTCTAGCCAGGAACCTAGTATTAAGACAAAATATGGAGAAAGAGAATGAGTTCCAGTTGCAAAAGTGTCAATAGAGAGATGAATTATATGCAGATAAATAAAGATTAAAAATTGGTGGAAGAAACATCAGTTGTTCAAGATGCACAGATGACACCATATTTTTGGCAGAAAATACCAATGTCCTAAAATGACTAATGATGAAGACTGAAGAAGAAAGTGTAAAATTAGGATTACTGGTGAGGCCTAAAAATACAAAAACAAAGCCTGTGGAGGAAATGAGGAACTTTTACATAGATGAAAAAAATAAGGGCTCTCTATATCTTGGTTTAATCACTAATCCAAATGTAGGCTATGGCCAAGTAACTGGAAGAATACAGAGAAGTGGAAGAGCAGCAATGGAGAACTGAAAAATATTTTAAATGTAAATATATCTTGCTGGGAAACAAAGCCAAGATCATCCGGTCTATAATATTTCTAGTTAATCAGTATGGGTATGAACGCAACAAAGCCAGTTAACTTGGATTTTTATGGATACTATGCACTAGCAGAAAGGAGTTAATACTGTATATGCAAACTTCTGTTTTCTACCACCACTGCATCATTTTCTATAGTGGACTGATGGTATGAGGAAAACATTTAAGGAAAAATATGTTCTTCAACACTGCATCCAGTCACAACAAAGAATTCTCCTTCAAATTCTGCTTCATTATATGCAGAAATAGGGAAAGCCTGCTTCCACTCTCTTTTATTGACCTTTGTTACTAATTGATGGTAATTCCCATCAGTTTAAATATCTTGATAGAGAAGAGATTTGTAAAGTCAGGTGTTTTATTTGTTTTTATTGATTTATTTTATCTATTAGACTTGAGTCCCACAAACTGATTTCTAGGCCTCCCTCAAAGTGGGATCATCAAAACTTGGGTGGAGTGGATGGCATGGGGAGGCAATGTCAGGGAGAGGCACACCGAAGTGTAAGGAAGTCCACTGTTAAGGCCCTTAATATGTCAGCATTAATACCTTGAATGTGGCACAAAAGCACACATGCAACCCATGTAGGAGGCCAGAACTAGGGAGATGTGATCTTATGATCATATCTTGAGATTCCTGAGAGGAGCTTGGCTGCTACATTTTGTTGCTGTTGCAGCTTCTGTACCACCTTCTAGGGTAGCCCCCTGTAGAGAAAACTGCAGTAGTCTATCCTCAAGATTACTAACACATAAACTAGCTTTGTTAGGGATTTCCTGTCCAGATTGGGCCCAAGGTGTGCAAGCTGAAAAACAGCAACCTGACCTTTACTGTTATCTTTCTCCGTAGAGACAGAAGCACACCCAGATCATGGACCAAGTCTTTTAGGGGGAATGTAACCCCATCCAGACAGAGCATGACGCCCCCCCCCGCATGTTTAGGTAAATCTGTTAGCTTTTTATTTGCCACTAAGTAGACATGGAAATACATGAAATGATGTTGGAAGCAGAAAAAAAAGGATGCACTGAATTCAAATTGCAAGTTTTCATATTGCTGTTGTTTGTTACAGTGCTTTATCCCTCTCAAGTTAAGCAAACCACACCTTTATCTAGCTTCCTGTGATGACAAGACCGATTTTAGCACTTCTCCTAACTCCATGTTGCAGCTCTCGTTAGTCTTACTAATTACAGTATTCTCTTAAGGGTGTAAGTTACCAATGTCAATATAATGTATGAAGTACCCAAAAATAAAATTCTTGATTCAATTTATTGATATAAGGGAAGTGTGGGATTCCAAAGTATTTACATATGCATATAACAGGGCAAAGCTTGGAACACTGCCTTCCCGAATAAACATTTTAATCTGTGGCAACCCAGTCCTTGAATGTTCTTAGCATTTATGAGTAACAGCGCAACTTCAACACCTGCCGCTTTAGAACATGATATGGTTGCAGTTAACTGCTATCTGACAGGTGTTCCTGGATTTGTTGAGAAATTGTGGTGCTTTCCCTGCTCAAGGTACTTCCCCCCCTCACCTTAGAAATACCTCATGATGAACAAAAAGACGCCTTATTATGATGGACTTTCTGTTGTCTCAAATCTGTACTTGCCAAACTGTGCTCTGTATTACTGTAATGGCTTAATGTATTTGTTAATTATCTGACTACAGTAATTCTGCTGAATCTACAAGAACTTCATTGGGGACTTTCATGCGTGATGATGATTGGATTGATGCAATTAGCTTGCTAACAATTGGTTTTAGCTTCGGTGATTTACCAGAACTTCACAATGGGGAAAATTATTCAAGTCTAAACTGCCAAACTACTTGTCCACCATTACAAATCATCTGCCCTCACAGAGGGGTATTATAGATGAGTGCTTGGTAGATTCTAATTGTTCTGCTTTCAGGGATACCTGCCTCACAGTTATTATTAATGAAAACATTTATATGCAACCCTTCTGCAGCATGTGGGTCGTATTTATGTTGATAATAGTGGAAGACAATCAAATAGGATTGACATTAAAACAAGGAGGAGGAAAAAAGGAAAATAATCCTATTTTTGGTAGCAGTTCTTTCATTATGTAAGGGCCAGGTTGCATTTTGCCTGTAGCAGAGAAGGGAGGAAGCCAGCAACATGGCGTCCATGCTGAACCACTGGAGTAGACCACACTGCCTCACTTGTCTTGAGATGCAACCATGTGGGATGGCCGCTTAGAAAAGCAGTTCTAGAAGGGGAGAAATCACAGGACAATTGTTTGAGCAACAAGGCCTCCCAGGCTGTCTCAGGTGGCAGTTACTGCGACTGCCCTTCTCATCTTCCTGCATAGGCTAGAGAGCATGGGAGTGAGGTGCACCATTTTGTTTTTTGCCTCAGAGAACCATTGCTGAATTTATGCATGATCTGTTTAAGCTACAATTCAGGGTCAGAGAGCTCTCCACATTAAAAAGAACACCCAAACTGGGCACAAACTGTTAGAGTGAAACTCATTTCTGGTAAATTGTCACGGGGCATTTTACATTTGACACAGTTACGGCCTCAGGATGTCTTAATCTGGCACTGCGGGCAACAGTGAGTTTTATATTGAGTCTAGCTGGGGCTTGTCATATTCAACTCCTTATTTGGCCACAAGGTTCATTAGTAAATAAAGAACTAGTAAGTCAATGCCTGAGCTCCTTCAGGAAGTTGTGAGGATATACGGTAATTAATGTAGGGCCCATAACTGTCATATTGCCTTTTTAAATTCCTCACAGGAAGAGTGAGATAAATACATAATAAGCCACAGATGTATTGCTGCTTGAGGCATAATTGCAAATGGCGACTATTCCCCATCCCATCTGACCTCAACTCAACAAAATGCAGAGATGGCCATATTCCTCTTGGACCTGAATCAATCCAAGCGCTCTCTGTGAATTTACACACCACAGTAAGATTAAAAATTACTTGTCTCAGTTGGCCCAATGGCAGGGTTAAAGTTATAAGTGAGCAACTATCACAATATATAAAGGTAAATGTAAAGATTCGTCCCGCAGATGTGTACTAGTTGTGTCTGACTCTAGGGGCAGTGCTCACCTCCATATTTATTTATTTATTTATTTATTTATTTATTTATTTATTTATTTATTCTTGTACTTATTGACCACCCGATTTTCCCATAGGGAACTCTGGGCGGTGTACAACACGTCACCAAAACAGCAACTGCCCAACTACAACCCCATAACATACCCAAACAAAAATAAACAGTGAAAAGACCTAATAGAATACAAGTCAATATACAAATGCAGTATAAAATACTAAAAAAATGGCAAATAGAATAAACATAGCACCACAGACCAAGACAAAGTCAAATCCGGCAAGAGCAGCTAAAAGAATAATAGTAATTTTTAATAAATTCAAGCTGAAGAGCCAGTATTGTGCAAGTCCATGGCCATGTGGTGCAAGTCCATGGCTGCAAGGAAACACTGTTTTACCTTCCTGTTTTTTATGGCAGTACCTATTTATCTACTTGTATTTACAAGCTTTTGAACTGCTAGGTTGGCAGGAGCTGGGGTTATTACCGGGAGCTCGCTCCACTGCGTGGCACCTGAGATTCGAACCGCCAAGCTGCCAGCTTTGCAGCTGACAGTTTTCGGAAGCCTTAGTTCACTGAGCCACCACGACCCCTATCGCAACATATAAAGACCTCTAATTGGCATATTCAGATATTCTAACCCTCATCATTGACAAATAAATAGATAACTGAAAATCAGAACCACGTTCCTTCTGCAGCTCAGACTCGTTGCATGGGTGGTGGTGGGGAAATTCTTTACTTTCAAACTGCAAGGCTATCCTGGGGACAAATTCTGCTTTGACCATATAGTAATCAAATCCATCTTCCTAACCTGCAGGAGAACCTTTGTCCTCATCTGAATTGTCAAAGGACAACAAAGACATCCTACTAGTTGGCTTCCAGACTGTTTGTCTCCTGCTGTGAGAAACTGAAATTCATGCTGTCAGTCCAGTTGGGGGGATTCTGAACACAATGAGGGCTAGAAGAGACATTGATTTACAAAAATGAGAGGTCTACCTTTCTGTAGAGAAAAGCATGAAATAGAGACTGAAAGGAACTTTTTCCCCTTTCTCGCTCCTGACCTCACAGCCTAACTAAGGATGAATTCTAAAGGATGGAAAATACTCTCAATTTAAATGAGTGCTTCATCCCCAGCATTAAATGGTTGTCAATAGCCACCATTCTTCCATTTAAGATGTGCATATTCCTAAATTCAGTGTACTGGAAAAGAGACAGAAGGGTTCAAAAGGGCTAAGAAACCACCTAGAGCTGATAAGAGCACCCTTATTTTTCTCCCATGATGCCACTTTGCATTTCATTCTTCAAAGGAGTCAGAGCAAAGTCCCATCTCAGTTTTCTTCAGTACTGTTCTTCGAATAAATGCATACTTTATAAATGATGTCTAAAAGCTGAATTGCTTATTCCAGCCTACCCTGTGCCTTCCAGACGTACTAGGCTACATTTATTTATTTATTTAGAATATTTTAACCCATCTTTCTACTTGGAAAAGGACTTAAGGTGGCTTACAATAATGAGGGACAATATACAGCCCAGAACATTTATAATTTAATTTACAAATGGAATTAGAAGAGGCATCTTAGAACATTAAAAGGTAGCAGTAAAGTTACAAAGAGCACGCAAAAAGAAACAAAATCCATTATGGGGGATGGAGACTAACATGGAAAACACTGGTGTTCTTATGAAATCAGTCAATGCAATCATGCATGGTAATCCATATAAAAGTCACATCGTAGGTACGTAGTCCATCATTCAGGGACAGCTCCCATTATCTCCAGACCAGCTTGTGCATGATTTTATTCCCGTAAACATTTGGATATAGCTGGCAAACAGCAAATATGAAAAGTGACAACTTAGGTTTATATTTTAAAACCACTGACTCTTATGTGTAATCTATTGCCATAAATCATTTGAAATCACAGGTTACAGTCACAAAAGAAGATGTTTCAGTGCTCAGTTCCTCAATTAAATTAAATTACTGTATATACTTGAATATAAGCCTAGTTTTTCAGCCCTAATTTTGGGCTGAAAAGGGGTCCCCGGCTTATATTCGGGTCAATACTTTTAACCACTGAGGCAAGTTTGGGTCGGTGGCTAAAAGTCATTTTAGACATTGTGCGCCACTTCTCCTTACCCCCCCCATGTTTAAAATGACTTTTTGCCACCAACTCAAGCACTTGCCTCGGTGGCTAAAAGTCATTTTAAACATCACACACACACCCAGCTCACAAAGGAGGAGTTGCCAGGCCCTGCTGCATTTCCCACCCTAGGCTTATACTTGAGTCAATAAATTTTCCCAGTTTTTTGGGTTTAAATTAGGGGCCCCGACTTATACTCGGGTCGACTTATACTTGAGTATATTGGTACTTAGTTTTCAGAGGCTGATTACATTCCAAAATATTTTGAGAGCAGCTCTTTCAGTTTTAAAATACTGTAATAAGTCTTAACTAACTTTTCCTCCAATCAATCTGATTTCTCAGAGTGTTCAGATCTGTTTTTCTAATTTCTAACAATATATCTAGTAAGCATGACTCTTTCCCAAAGCTAACAGGTGCACCTTCAATTATATTTACTTTTAAGAACACCTGCCGATCTTTTCTTTAATCCTTTAATCATTGTTTGGTACAGATATGGCTTCTGTTCCTTTCTCAGCTTTTCAGTTTTCTTAATTGTCTATTTAAAGCTCCTTTATATGGAGGTAAGTCTTGTATCTGCCAGATTTGTATTTTATTGTTTTATTCCTTCTCTTATCTTTACAAGCTAAATTACTGGTATGTTTAATTGCACTTTCAAAGAGTTCCCTTACATCTGCACTAAAGCTAACTCATAATGGGGACTTTACATGTTTTGTTACAACAAAAAAATCTGTTTTAAGAACAGTTTGTGATTGAATAATATGCCAGCTATCTTAGCAGCACGTTGGCTTCAAAACATAAATTACACCCGCTATGGCTCCTGCCGCGAAGTACTGCCCATAACACCTGATCATCTCAGGCAGGACATTTGAGGGTGCCGTCGCTGAAGGAGGCCTGTAAATCTTTGACGAGAAATCGGGCTTTCTCAGTGGCGGCCTCTTGGCTCTGGAACTAACTTCCTTCTGAGATCTGTTTGGCACCTTCCCTCGCAGTCTTTAAGAAGAATCTAAAGATGTGGCTATTTAAAAAAGGCTTTTCCCGGATATTGATCTGTTCTAATGATTGTTATTATATATTAATTTGTTTCATCTGTAGCCCATCTTGCTCCTGTTTTATGCTGTTGTTATATATTATATATATATTATTTACTAGTTATAGTGTTTTTATTTATATACTTGTGCTTATTTGTTATATTGTATTTTACTGCTTATGGTTTGATTTCTGTTCAGCTTGTAAACCTGTTCAGCCCAGAGTAGCCATGTAGCTAGATGGAGCGGTATATAAATTTAATAAATAAATACATACATAATAAATAAATTAGAGACTGGCTGTATACTACTGCATTTTCTAATAAATATTAAAAGAAGTAAGGTGATGACTTGGTCTAACTATTATTGGATTGGATTCTGCTAGCTTCAAAGCATGCAAGCTTTTTTGCTCACAGAACACTTCTGTTGATACAAGTTGCGAGAAAATGTGCACTTAATACATAGTGGTCTGGAGTAGACCATACTACTTAAGACTGCATGCCTAATTGTTTTACTATGAGTTACATTCGAAAATATGCATACGTATTGAAAATTAAATGTCAAAAGAGGTTTCAGCCCAATCTTCCCTTTGACATGCTTATTTTCTCTGTATAGAATAATTTTTGTAGGGTGCTATGCTGTCCCATACATTGTCAGCTCTAGTCCAAATAAGTGGTAAGGCAGGTGCACATCTACTGAAGTGTAGACCTTAAACCTTGCCTTATGTCCCATCCTTATTTGTTTCCTTAATTTTTCTCCAGTAGGACAAAACACATATCTTTCTCTCTTGCTTGTCCCCTTATCTTCCAATCTGGCATACCTTTTTCTAGTTCCAGCATTTTTGTGTACATTTTTAAAAAATATGTATGTGTTTGATGCATATTTGAAACGCGAGTGTTTCTGTTTTTTTTGTCATTTCTCAAATTGTCAAGATTTGAAATGTTAGTTCAGGAGAGTGTTAAAATAATTAAGGGGATGTAAAACATGGCCACAGACTTGCACAACACTGGCTTTTCGGCTTGAATACCTTTACCTTAAAACAAGTAGCCCTTAAAACGAAAGTACTTTTAGATTGAGGTTTGAACAATAGTTTACTATAGTCATTGCAGCCAGCTCTCCAGCTAATCAAGTTCATGCAACATAAGGTTTCTAACAGCTCGACATGTTTAGGTTGTAATGTATATAGAATATCTTGGTGTTATTATATTCTGGTGCAACAGGTTATTTATGCTATAGATGATTTATGCATTATTCCTCCAGGCTCTGTAAAATGTTAGACAAAATAATGATGTTATTGTCATAGTGGCAGCTAGCCAGAGTTTGATATGGTCAGATATAATTGTCCAGTTTCATTCTAGATTTAATTGGGATGAATGCCAGCTGTGTCAAACACAGGGTTCTGATCAACATTCTCTTTAATTTTCATTGACTCTTCTCTGGGCCCTTGGTGCTGACCATTCTCGTATGGCATTTGGCATTTTATCATTTTGATCTGTGATGAGTGGTCTGTGCTGTGGGGCGAGGAGGTCAGGGGGGATAACCTCCGTGTTGGCTACAATGAGAAAAACTGAACAATACAATGTATGGATTTATAACTTGAGTAGTAGTAGTAGTGGTGGTGGTGGTGGTGGTGGTGGTGGTGATAAAACTGTTCCTATTTCTGGTTATTGCAGCGAGTCTTGGACCATCCATGCTCGACAGGAAAGAAAGCTTAATACCTTCCATATGCGCTGCCTTAGGCGAATATTCAACATTACCTGGCACAACAAAGTTCCAAATAGCATAGTCCTGAATCGAGCTGGAATCCCTAGCATGTACACTTTATTGAAACAGCGACGCCTACGCTGGCTTGGACACGTTGTGAGAATGGATGACGGTCGGATCCCAAAAGATCTTCTATATGGAGAACTAATGCAGGGAAAGCGCCCCAGAGGGAGACCACAGCTGCGGTATAAGGATATCTGTAAGAGGGACCTGAAGGCCTTGGGAATGGA
>JAHTLZ010003542.1:61804750-61843800 GCA_023846285.1 Phrynocephalus versicolor | reverse complement strand
CAGCTGCTTCTATTGTTGAGGCAGTTCAAAGCAGTGGGCTATGTCGCTTCTCCCACTCCCCCCAACTACTGCCCAGATGATCAGCATGCTGGCTAGTGGGGCATTCAAAGTGGGAAGGCTATGGCAAGGACCCCCACTCCCCACCCAGATGGTCGGGGCACCGGGTGCAGCCGAGCAAGACAATTTAAAGCAGGAGGGCTGCGGGAAGGTCTCCCACTCCCTCCATGGCCCTGAGGCCCCATCCCTGCTCCTCCTCCACCCTGCCCACCTGCCTTCCTTGTGTGGCTGCCACCTGTGTTAATGTAATTATGAGGAATGAAGGAGGCAGGCGGAGGCAGTGCCAGCCAGCCTTCTGAGCCAGAGCAGCCATGGCAGTTGACCACTGGAGGGATGGACAGCAGGTGACCGAGGGGGAAATGGAGCTACTTCCCTCCCACCCAGCCCCCTCTGAGCTGCTGCCTTGCTCCGTGGAGCGAGGGAGGGGAGGAGGGAGCACAGCCATGGTCGGAGGCTGAAGCTGCCACCACTATCACCAGGTTAGAGACCAGCGAGGAGGTGGTGGAGAAAGAAGAAAAGGGAATAGAAGGCCATCGGTGGCCTGGGCCTGGTTCCTGGGAGGCTGGCGGGACTGCATTTGTCCCCGGTTAGTGATGGGTGGACTGGCGACCCAAGAGAGCACTGCAGCCTGGCTGGACTCAGCCAGTGAGTGGGCTGCAGGTGGCTTTGGGCATGCCTTCCTACCTCCCCTACCTCCTTCCCAGCCCTTACTCCCTCCCTCCCTCCCTCACTTGCAGTATACCAAGTCAGTCTGGGCTGGACCAGGCCAAGAGAGGAGGCTTGCTGCGGGTGCTGCTCCTCATCCTGAGTGGCCGCCCAGAAGGTGATGAGGGGCCTGAGTTTGCCTGGGCTGCCAACTCCTTCCTGACGCAATGAAGGAAGGAATGAGAGCTGCTCCAGCTGCTGCCACTGTAGGAGGAGGAGGAGGAAGAAGAAGAGGCACAGCAGAGGGATCCCAGTGGTGGCACCTCAGGATGGTGATCTGGAGCAAGAGGCATTGCTGGGGCCCTAGAGACACAATGATCATGGGCCAATCGGGGGGCTCCGCCCACTTGCCCTTCCCTCCCCCCTTTTTTCCATGCCGGCCTTTTTTTTTTTTTTGGACTGTATTCTGGCCCCCAGTGGTGTCTGGGGCGTGGTGGACCGGCCCGCTGTTTGAAAACGTTGAGGACCCCTGGCTTAGATGAACAAGAGTAGGAGGGGGTGGAATGATCTTGGAAACTGCAATATTAAAACTTGACCGTATGTATTTATTGCAGCCCTGTGAAAGAAAACTGAAGACAAAAAAAATCTGATATTATCTGCTTGTTATTCCTATAGAGAACAAACTGCAGAGATTTTGTTCTTTCTAAACAGATTATCTTCCCCCCGTTTCTCTCTGGAATGCAGAGAGAAACAGTCCTTGCAAAGCCATGGGTTTCAGGCTGGGTCTTGAACATGGAAATACTCACTGCCTGGCCCTGGGCTCACAAAATAAGTAGTTCAAATGGCCTTTTCATATGGTCTCATCTTTATCTATGTTACACCCGTGCTCCTGATACAGTACTTTGCTTGCCATTTAGCACATAAAAGGGATTCTTCAGTTTAAAAAAAAAGGTCAGCCGGATAACCACATCCAGAAGGGGAATAAAATCTGGAAACACCTAGGAGATTTTGGTAAACAGCTAAACCATTCCAATTTAATCTTTGAGACAATTCCTGGAATGCAAGAAGCAGTGATGATGCCTCATTCATGTCTGTGTTTCTCATGGAATCCCTTTGCCTCTGTGAAAACAGGAGAGCCTGGGAACTAGGCCAAATGACTGTATTTACTTTAAACTGATTAACCAGTTTCAGATTAAGGATCTTCCAATCAGCAGCACCATGATGTGCCTGCCTTTACCTTGGGCACAAAATACCTTTTTGTTGTTTCTTGTTTGATCTGGTCACACACATTTTGGATTGGAGGGTAAAGCAATAACCATAGTTTCTTGAACAAGCAGGGTTGACATTTTCTCCAGTCTATATTGAAGGTGCTTTTCAGTTCTGGAATTGAAACCTGGCTATTTCCATCTGGTAGGAACTGGGCACTAACCAACATCTAGCAAGGCATAATAGAGAGGGAAAAGAAAAGAAAAACTCATTGCTATGGATATGGAAATCTATCCTTTTCGTTTTTGCTTTATTCATCAGAATCTGATTACCAATCTCATCCTGTCCCAATTCTACATCAGTTTGTAAGACTTCCTTGTCCTTCTCACATGGAAACTTGTCCATATCTTGGCACACATTTTCTCTAATTGTGCACATATGCTCCCACATGTTGTTTGTGCATATTTTCCAAATATGTACTAATTTAATCATATCAATTTTTCAGTCGTACACAGGGTCTGGAGTGCAATGTTTCCTTGCCTAATTACAATATAAACTGCCCAGAGAGTGCTCTAGCAATATGGACAGTATATGTGAAAACAACAACAACAACAGACTCAGTTATGTGCAGATTTTGAGACAAGATGCATTTTATCTGGTTGTCTATTTCAGGAGATGCAAAACAATAGGAAAACAAAAACCCAGCAAATTGCTTTTCCATTCCTATTTTGTACACACTGCCAAGTGTTCTACAGAACATACCAACGAGCCTGTATATTCAGATGAACAGGAGAGGTTCTCCTTTTGTTCATAATAGTTACGGGACATAGCCTTTTTAGTGGTTGCACCTACACTGCGGTGTCCAGTTTTTCCCCCTCTGTGATTTTTTCTTTTGTTTTCTCCCCAACCTGTTTTACAAACATTTGGACTTTAGACCATTGATGTCTGTTTTATGTCATTGGACTTTCTAGGAAATTTAAGTTATTGACTCTTTTGTTAAACTGTCCATACTTGTTAAACAGAGATGCTAGGAGAAACAAGCTAAAAGTTTAATTAGGTAAAACAGTGATTGCTAAGTTGCTACAAAGCAAATTCCAAACTCCACAGTGCCATTTATCAGTTACACCTCTAGAGGAAGAGAGTCTGGACATCATCAAGCAAAATAGATGAAGGCATGTATTTTGTCCCCACCGACTTCCTTTACCCAATCCATAATTTGAAACTATCTTCAGCATGGACAACATGAAGACCATCTAGTGCAGTGGTGGTGAACCCTTGGCACTTCAGATGTTTTTGGACCACAACTATCACAGTCCTTTGTCATTGGCAACCTAGGCTTGGAATTCTGGGTGTTGTGGTCCAAAAGGTTTGGTGTGCCGAAGATTCATCACCACTGGTCTAGTGGCTCCCTGTTTTCTTCTTACCAACAAGCCTGTGTACCCAGAAAGGATGGGTTGTGTTCACTCTTGGAGACATGTATCACCCCAGATAGAGTACCCATACTGTCTAATCTTCAAAGTGTCAGTATGTCTGTAGGTGATCCTGGGTGGAATCCAACACTACAGTATCATTTGATGAGCCCCTATAGCATACCTCCCCTTTACATCCTGAAACAACAAGAAGACAAGAATCTATGACCAGCTTTTCCTCCACTTCAGTGGTTCTCAACCTGTGGGTCACCAGATGTTCCTGGACTGCAGTTCCCAGAAGTCTTCATCACTAGCTGAGCTGGCCGGGATTTCTGGGAGTTGCAGTCTAGGAACATCTGGGTACCTACAGCTTGTGAACCATTGCTGCACTTCTACTTCCCTTTCCCCTGCTTAATTTTGGCTTCTCCCTTGAGAAAGATACAATATTTTCAAAATCTTGTACATTTATGTGTGCCTCCTGACACTTTTTTGTTGCTCACTCGCACTTGCATTAGAAATTCAAAGGGATGGTTAATTATATGAATTATTAGACAAACATCCTTTCGTTGACATTTCTGTGGCTTAAAAAAAGCATTAGAATGAAAAAGAACATGGCCTCAATTTACACATCAACAAGTAAAACAGGTTTTTGTCCAGGATCCACAGTGTGGCGTTTACTACCCCAGCAAGGATGGATACATCAGCTGTCATATCATTGTATTATTAAAGCTGTGAGGATGTGGTAAAACTGGGTGAAAACCAGCTGCCCTCCCCATGCCTCCTGTTTCTCCATATATATAATGTTACTATGATAACTCATTAGTGGGCTGTGACTGGAAAATTATTCAGTTCATGCTAAAAAAAAATGTGACTGCACTTTTCATAATCACAGTTTTGAGACCAGGTTAAACATGCAAGCAGTTACCTTGGTTCTTGCACACACACAAAAGCATAAATAATACTCCACAAGTAATGAGAGTTCCAGATACATATCAGTGAGGAAATAATGACTCATACAGTTACTGGTCGTCAGACTGCTTTGCTGGCACACGTTCCATCGCTGCAGTCTTAGGAAGGATGAAAATAAACTCTTTAAAAACAAAACAGAATTTAAAAAAAAGCCCAAAAACAAAGGAATAGTCTATCATAGTTGTCAAAGACACGGTCTTATCACCCATCTCATATTCCTAGAATCTACCGGTAGTCTTGGTGCCTTTGGAGCTCTTGGAAGCTATGCTTTAAAAAAAAAAAAGCCTGCTGATGGACTCCCCAAGACCCCAGATTCATGGCAAAGACACTCGTATCTGCCTGAGTTCAAGAGGCAATGGTTGCAGGTGGGAAAAGGGCAGAATAACCAGTTTGAAGTGAGAATAGAAGAGGAAGAAGAGGAGGGGATGGCTGGATGCTTTCATTGCAAAGCACAAGTGGTACCTTGATTTAAAAATGCCTTGGTTAAAGAAGAACTTGGTTTTTAAAAAAAAGATATTATTGGAAATGGGAATGTCTGGGTTTAAGAACATTTTTCAACGGGATGTCCTGGTTTAAGTTTTTATCCACATAAGGCATTAAAAGTTGATGTGGCGTTCACATGATGAAAATAATGGAGATGCCTCCGTTTAAGAAAAATTTAAATGGAATGCCCTGGTTTGCCTTTTTTCTGACCTCTGGAATAGATTAATTGGTTCTCAATGCATTCCTATGGGAAACCGCATTTCGGTTTAAGAATTTTTCACAATACAAAACAGCCTGGAGAAGCACTGTGCTTCCTCATGGAAGTTCAGCCCTTAATCATGAAACCTTGGTGGACTAGAAAGATGTGTTGCTTGGGAAAGGTCCAGCTCAAACTAGAAGATTTATTAGATTTTGTTGGCCAGGAGATCCAAGTGATCAGAAGGCTGTGCGGAATCAGTCCAGTACCTGATAATACACCACTATCAGGAGGACAGTGGCCCAAAGTACATCTCTGATAAGTAGCTACATGCAACTAAGGCAGCCCGTTACATGTGGCAGCTGCATGTAAAACAGAAAGCCCTTGGGTGGGCATAAATTGGCATACATACATTGCCTAAGTTAGTACAAGAGTTGACTATGTTTCCATCTTACTCTGTGGCACATAGGTGTCTGATACCATGCCCTCTACTTGAGGTAGTATGAAACAGTGGATATCTTTTTCCTATATCTTTCCATGGTTCATTGCATAGTTCAAATTAGGAAGATAATGGGGATCTTGAAGGTGATTCATAAAGGAAGGAAGGAAGGAAGGAAGGAAGGAAGGAAGGAAGGAAGGAAGGAAGGAAGGAATGTTCCAGCCATCCTGGAAGTGTGCTGCTACAAAATGCAGGCAAGAGATCTGCATTGTGAACATTGTTCGTGGGGAAATAGCCCTGAACGTATAGAACTGTCACACACAGGATTGCCTGGTAAATGTTTCCCTGATGTGTTAGTTGCATTGATTCCATTAAGACATACTGCTTAGTCCCATCCTTCCACCTTGCAATTTTAAACAAGTCTTCCCAAAAGGAAAAACAGCACATTGGTAACAAAATATAAATTATCCAACAAGATTCCAAATAAATTATCTGACAAGATTCCAAAAATTGTTTAATTTTTTTTTGTTTTGTTTTGAGTAATCATGTAATTAGAATGGTTCCACTTTGGCAGATTTTTGCCCAAGGATCAATGGATGGCTTATGTGATAAAAATGGCACTGCTGCTTCACAACTGCCTCTTTCAATAGACTTGTGTGGTGGAGTCTATACATACTTACTCTTATGTAAGGCCCAATAAAATTGGAATCCCTTCCAGATAAATACCAGTTATACCATTGGGCAACCGCCAGACATCCAAGGGCTGCATGTGCACATCCTGATATAAATTTATTTTCAAAAGGTTATTTTGCTGAGAAAGAAGCTTCATGCCCCCTAGTGACTGAAAGGCCTCAAATTACAAAATTTATGTACAGTGGAGCCTTGTATAACAAACAGCTTGAATAACATAAAATCTGTACAACATAAAAAATTCCGGAGATAGGGGAACTTTGCTTAACAGAATCTTCTATGGGGCGAATCCATACAACATAAAAATGGTCGAGATTAGGGATTACTCTGTTTTCACTGCATTCCTATGGAAAATGTGTATAAAGGAAAATTTGTTTAACATAATTTCATTTGGAACGAATTAATTCCTTTATACAAGGTACCACTGTATACAGTATTGGGAAGCAGGAGTGCTGTGAGGGTCAACACATGACAGCCGTTTCTTTAATATTTGTTTATACTTCCCTGTGCACTCTTCAAAGCCAAGTTAGGGTGCATAGGTGATTAATCATCCAGACATTGTTCATAGGAACTCATAGACTTGGTTGCTCTTTTCCATTCCTTTTCCAGTGCTATCCTTTTTTCAGAGTTCTTCACTATTTAGATTTTTTAAAAAGCCACTCCAAATATTTTGGAGAAATTGGGCATCTGTTAGAGATGGACACAAAATGGTTTTTTTGCTTCGTTTTTCATTTTTTGTTTCATTTCAAAATGAAATGAAAAATGAACTGATTTTTAAAGAAAAACAAAATGAAACGAACTGGAAATTTTTGTTTGTTTTGTTTCATTTTTCATCCCCCCCAAACGCGCCCGATTGGGTGCATTGCAGAGAAAAGCATGGGTTTTTTAAACTGTCTTTGAGCCACTGAAGCACATGGCAGCTGCGGCCATCGCCACTTGCTTTGGTGGCTCAAAGACAGTTTAAATGCCCTGCACTTTCCCCCACAATATGCCCAATGGGGGAGAATGCGGGGTTTTTAAATTGTCTTTGAGCCACTGAAGCAAGCGGTGGCTGTGGCCATTGCCGCTTACTTCAGTGGCTCAAAGACAGTTTAAATACCCTGTACTTTCCCCCACAATGTGCCCAAAGCAAGTGGTGAAATGAAGAACGAAATGATTTTTTTAAAAAAATCATTATAAACCAAACAAAACAAAACGAGGACAAACAAAATTAAACGACATTTTAGCATTTCATGCCCGTCTATAGCATCTATGCTCAGACCTAATGCCAGATCATTCAGGATCACATTAAAAAGCACTGGATCTAATACAGATTATTAGCGACTTTCATGTTTATATCTTCCCATTGGGATAACTGCACAGTTTTCTGCTCTGTGTTCTCTGTTCTTTAATGAGATAGTACAACAAAAGAAAACTTATTGTCCGTTACCACTAGATCTGCTCAGAAAGCTTTGGTGAGGGACTCTGCCAAAAGACTTCCAGAAGTCACAATAAACAGTATCTGAGAGATCACTGTGATCCATGTTTTGACTGGCATAATCAACTTTAAAAATTTTACAACCAATAGTGAAGGGTGATGGGAGATTCAGTAATATTTAGAATCCCCCTGCCTCTTCAGAGCTTGGAAATGGGGAAGAAGAATATCAGCTTGAAAATAATTATTTCATTTTTACAATTATTTCTTGCTTTTGGAAAGAAACCACTGTTTTCTGCCAAGACATGAATTCAAGTGCAAAAATAGCCCAGCTTTAATGACTCTGGCTGAGGGACCTTTCATGCAAGCTACAATTCTTTTCATAACTGGGAAAAAACAACACATATATGACATCATCAGAGTGTTACTTAGGATACAATGTAGTGCTTAACATTCAACAATGACTGTTCCACTTTCTACTCTATGATTTTACAAGAATTTAGAAACCAGACAGGAGGCAGATGCTTAAGAATGGTAATCTGGAACTACACAGCCAATCTTACAGATCCAGAAAACTCCAGGACATAACGTCTCCTGAAGGTACAGAACAGATTTTGGGTCTTCCACTTACCTGTGTTAAAAATGACAGGGGAGAGGAGTAGCAAAACAATATTTCATCCATTACTGGTTTCTTGTTCTTGCATCTTCGGATTCTCATTGTGGGGTAATGGATACAGGGAAGGATTAGGACTCTGGAAAACAGCATTCCCATCCCCACATGGCCATGGAAACTCACTGGGAAATGGAACTGATAAAACTATTTCTTAAATATCTCACTTACTTTGGAAGCCCTATTAGGATTGCTGTAAGTTGTTTCCAACTTCATGGCACAGAGCACACATGTAGATGCAGCTCCTACACCCATTGTTCGTTGTGTTGTCCAAACCTGGCACTTTAGCTTGTCTCTCCCTGAATATCTTGGAATTCCACATGGTCAGGAAGGAACATAACTATTCTGCTTGCCAGTTTAGGAGATCAGATATCACACCAATTGCTGACAAGATGTGTGAAATCTGACTGCATTGGTAAGAACATGTCTTGAGTGCTGATGAGAAAACGCTGGCCAAAAAGGTTCTCCCTTGGAGGTCAGCAGACCCTGACCAAAACAGTGGTGGTTGAACACCTGTGACAATGACATGAAGTTTTCCCGGGTTCACCCAGACCTATCCCATGACCATGGCAAGTGGAAAGCAAAAACCAGAACAGTGGACCCCACCCCCACATCTGGGACAGATGTGAAGAAGAAGAAGAAGAGGAAGAGGAGGAGGAGGAAGAGGAGGAGGAGGAGGTAGTAGTAGTAGTAGTAGTAGTAGTAGTAGTAGTAGTAGTAGTAGTAGTAGTAGTTTAGGAGATAATACATTGTTGGAGGTTATGTGAAAAAATATACATTAAACAACGTGCTTGTCTTTCCATGGGAATAAGTAGATGTTATCCTTCTGGAGCATCTCTGTGAGGGTCTTTGTTCTTGAGAGATGAGGAGGTGCCATTGTTTCCTGCATCTTTACCTTAGTTAGGTAGAAGTAAGATTTCTATTATCTCTCCTCTCTCAGTGCATTTCTGAGAAGTAACACTTACTTCTTTTCATGCTATAACAAGTATGGATGTTATTTATTTCCAAATGGAGAATTATGTTCCGGTAACAACTCCAGTATTCAGGGGATGAATCCACAAGTTGTGTTAGCTGCTACCTGCTCTGCTGACAACTAGGAATGCTCATCTCGAAGGAATGATATTTGCTAGACCACAAAATCTGCTCCCTGACACACACAGCACAATATTACATATGTATGATTTGGAGTAAAACAGTCTGATTTCCAAAGGACTTCATACCCCCGTGTATGCATAAAACAGAAGATTTGTCTGCTACTCTGGCCAATACTTCTGTTTGATTTCCTATTATTTAATTTGTCTTGTTCTGTCTTAGCCTAGCATAGTTCTCTGTTTTTGATTGGATATAGTTATGTCTATTTATGTTTTATTTTGTTGTGTTGCTTATTTGTTGATTACTGTTGATGTTATGCTTATTTGTATAAATCTTGTAAACCGCCCAGAGTGATCTTTGTTGCTAGATGGAGTGGTATATAAATCCAATAAACAAACAAGCAAATTTAAAAAAGAATATATAATCCTATTAGTTATACCCACTAGGTATAACATAATCGGTATAGGTCTCATTGGAGGATTGCCACAAATTGAGAATTTATAGTAGGCATGTGCTGTTGCACACCAAGTTGCTCAGTGCACAAGTGCCTGCACTAACTTCTTAACTTGCAGTAGTTTGTCAACAAGATTTATGCTAACTGCATCACAACAGCATAAAAGCTCAGCCAGATTCTGGCAAATGCTTCTGGAAATAGGATTTTAAGGGAATGCCACTGTTCAGGTCAATTCCCGTTTACCACAACAGGCATTCAGGGTTATGTTCCCTTCAAATCTGAAGCCCCCTTTGTGCCTAACAGAAATTGAGATATTCCATGGGTATGACTAATTTCAAAGCCATCTGAGTTAAAAACTGCACCCTATGGTTGTTGGCTGGGTGTGGTGGCTCAGCGGGCTAGAGTACTTAAAACGGTCAGCTGCAAAGTCACTAGCTCAGTGGTTCGAATCCGGGATGCCACGCAGTGGAGTGAGCTCCCACTGTTAACTCCAGCTTCTGCCAACCTAGCCATTCGAAAATGTGTAAATGCAAGTAGATAAGTAGGTACCGCCATAAAAAACAAGTGGGATGGTAAAACAGTGTTTCCTTGCAGCCATGCTGGACACATGGCCAGAGACTTGCACAACACTGGCTCTTTGGCTTGAATACGCAGATGAGCACCACCCCTAGAGACAGATACAACTAGCACACATGTGCAGGGGTAACCTTTACCTTTACCTATGGTTGCAAATTTTATAACTAGAAGTGAAGGTCTTTTAGCACCCCAGATATTGTGAACTATAATTCCTATCTACTTTTACTAGGGACTATGCTGAGTGCTGCTGATGGAATTTGTAGGCCAAATATTTGGAAGACATTTGTCAACATAGACGTAGGACTGCAACCTGTGTGTTTTGCCATAAATATTTTGAAACACGGGCTTATTAATCAGAGAGTAAGCTCATAACTCAGCAGTCAATAGACTTGCTTTACATTCAGTAGACTAATGGATTAATCTCTGGCATATCCAATTAAAATGAACTTTGATGGGTAAAAACTTTTGCCCAAAAGGATGGATAGTTCAAGCTGCCAATACTAGACTATGAAGTAACTAAATGTAGCAGTTCTTGATGTCTACTGTTCTGCATAGGAACATAAGAAGAGCCATGCTGGATCAGTGTCTGTTCTCACTCTCCCAAACTTCAGTTGAGTGGGTGTCCCCTAGTTCTGGTATTTTGTGAGAGAACTGTACATAATACTCCAGGTGTGGCCTTACTATCGTCTTGTACAATGGCATTATAATGTTGGCTGTTTTATTTGCAATCCCCTTTTTGATAATCCCTAGCATGGAATTGGCCTTCTTCACCGCTGCCACACACTGGGTAGATACCTACATTCAGCTGTCCACCAGCACACCAAGATCTCTTTCGTGATCGTGATCCATCATGGAAAACTCAAGAGTCCATGAGTTGATAGATAAAGTTTTGATTCTTTGCCCCAATATGCATTAGTTTACATTTTCCTACATTGAAACACATTTGCCATTTGGCAGCCCATTCCCCCTGTTTGAAGCGATCCTTCTGGAGCTCTTCACAATCTTCTCTGGTTTTCACCACACGGAAAAGTTTCATGCCATCCGCAAACGTGGCCCCCTCACTGCTTATCCCAGTCTCCAGGTCATTTATGTACAGATTGAAAAGCACCGGTCCCAGGACAGATCCCTGGGGCACACCACTTTTCACCTCTCTATTGTGAAAATTGCCAGTTGACACCTACTCTTTGTTTCCTGGATCTCAACCAGCTCTCAGTCCATAAGAGGACTTGCCCTCTTATTCCCTGACTGTGCAATTTTCTTAGCAGCCTTTTCTTTCTATGAAGAAAAGTTCTTATCTATTTGCAAATACAGGTTCCAGGAAGTAATGTCAAATAGTTGGGAGAACAAACAGAAGACTACTGTTGCACTCATGACCCAATTGTAGCCTTCTGATCTAGCCACTGTGGGAACAGAATGCTGATCTAGATAGGCATTTTAGAATGACCTAGAACTGATATTCATATTGTATGAAAAAGAACATCTGAAGTTGGCGTCAATAGTTGTTGTGACTTCTGGTGGTTATAAG
The DNA here is from genome assembly GCA_023846285.1 of Phrynocephalus versicolor. NCBI lineage: Eukaryota > Metazoa > Chordata > Lepidosauria > Squamata > Agamidae > Phrynocephalus > Phrynocephalus versicolor. The sequence goes on along the minus strand of JAHTLZ010003542.1, from coordinate 61,831,975 downwards.
ACAGTCTTAATTTTGAAAGCATTTCTGTTTAAAAATTAAACTCTATTATAATTACATCATTTAGTAATGTGCTGTTTAAAGTATTGCATAAATTGTATGTCTGTAACATTCTAGCCAATTCCTTAAAAATAGAACTATTTGGTTTGGCTTTGAGGCTAAAAATTCAGCCAAAATATGTGGTGTTAACATAGAAAACTTTCCTCAGTACAGACTAAGAGCAGAGACTTAGTATGCATAAAATATCCTTAGATAGTGTGGAGATAAGCACTTACAGCTTTGCTTAAGAAAAAATACTCCCCTCTGTAATGCAAACAAAAATAATGCAAGGAGTATGCTATACGTTGCACAGTAAGGTCAATGTAACAACTCTGTCATAGTCTCTAGAAAAAAAATATCTTTTTTCTAAAAATATGTTCAAATAATTATTACTTCTCTTTTTCAGTATTCAAGTAGTGTGTGTTATTGCTTATGGGCCTGAAACAGCATCACTTATACACAAGAGGAGGACATAAACAGGCTTTTATGGAAGATTTGCAAAATTCCAAATCTCTTAAAACTGCCCACTCCTAATGAGGTGTTCAGAACCAGCCGAGTGAGGACAAGTGTGCTTATTTAGTGGCTTAAGGGGATTGGGCCCCCAAAATAGATTGGAGTTGTAGGAATGGAGAACAGTGGCTGGAGACCCAAACAAAAGAACTGCACTTGCAGATCCCACTAGCATTTCTTGTTTCATTTGTCGAAGGGATAACTGCTAGAATCAGAATTTTTGACATCCTATCCTTTTTTGCTACATTCATTCCCCTACCCTACCCTTGAGCCCTACTGGCCTTCCCTACGTTGGCAGGTAGCTCCATAGCATCCACACCACCTTATAAAAAAGCAACTGGTTTTATTGAAGCTTGGGAGGAGAGATTCAATGGCAAAACCCTGAACAAGTAACCCAGCCCCAGGGTAGGCAGCTCTCATTAACCCTCAAGTTAACTTCACTGGAGGGGGGTGAGTCCTCCAAGGAGTTTACCATTAAGCAGCAAGGGCTTCCAAAGTAGTAGTGAGGGCCAATACCACCACAATGAGAGGAGGAGGGAGCATAGCATATCGATGGCCTGGTTCCATGCTTGTCTAATTTCTTCGACACCTGTTGCTGCTCCTCTCGCTGGCACCGGAGGTGAGCCTTATGGTGTTGTCACCTCCAGCATAAGAGTTGCCACCAAGTCTTGCTTGAGGTCTTTTGGAGTCATCCAAAGGTTTTTCTCAGCCTAAATTCTCGGAAATCTGGTTGTAGCCATTGATAGATTTCTTTTTCTGTCCCATTCAGCTAGTGTAACTACTGTTGCTTTAATTCTGGTCCCAAGAACTGTGTTTCCCGTGGTGTCAGTAGGAGTACTCAGTGCCTTCACAATCTTTTTGTCTCCTGTTCCTTGGTTGTGAAGGGTGATGGTCTCTTCTTATTGTTTTTTGGACCCTGCTTTTGACCTGGCCATATTTCTAACGTTCCGTCACAAATAACACTCAGCTAAACCCCAGCCAGTTCATGAATTTCACATGTTGTCGCTCAAGCACACTTGGTGCAGCTAATGAAGCTCTTGATGACTTGCACTGGATGTGCTTGAGACAACACCTCTTTTACATATTTGTGCTGTTATGAGCAAGCCTATTCTGGGGGCTGAATAATTTTGAGGCGCAGAATTCATTAAAAGCTGCATTTTCAGCTGAATTTGGAGAAACGACTTGAAGCCTTGGTTGTGTTGAGCTGTTTCAATTGTTTTTGTTTGATTTTCTTTTAATTGCAAATAGTTAAAAGTTTGTAAATTTTGACAATAGACCTGGTTTGAAATGGGCGCTGAATGATTTTGATTATAAAATTGTAAGTGCACCTGTTCATTAACACCCTGCACACAGGCAACTACTGCATTCTTAGGCTTACTGTTCTTGCATTGGTAAAAAGATAGCAGTATACCTTGCTAATCAGGAAAATGAAAACAAACAAATATTTAAGTACTGTATAAATAAATTTAAATTTATTATATTTAAATTTAATATTACCACCAAATTGCCAGTCCTGTGCATCTGCACCATTGCTGAGTGATGGTATACAGTATTTGTATTTGGTTTTGCTTCAGTTTTTTTTTCCAGTGCACAGTCTGGTTATGTGTATCCTTTGGTATTCCATGCTTTGCATTTGGTGATGCTTTCTTGTGGATATTTTTTCTTGTCAAAACTTGACCTCTCCAGGAAGAGAGGACAGAGTGAAATAGGCAAAAGTATGCAGAGAATATAAGCAAATGGGGAGTGCAATATATGTTGGGAGTAAAATGTCAGGGAGCAATTTTGTCTGTGTGTGTGTGTGTGTGTGTGTGTGTGAGAGAGAGAGAGAGAGAGAGAGAGAGAGACCCAGTGCATCCGAGTAAATCCAGCAACAATTATCTTTTCGGGTGGATAAAAATACTAAGATATTTTCTAATCTACAATAATAGATACCAGAACAATCCAGCATAGTCCCCAAATGACCCGAGAAAATACCACTGTGTGGACAAGTCATTTAATATCACAATATGCTGTTTTGTTATTGAATATTTGAATACCATTTTCATTTTCATTGAGAAATATTTTATTCTAAGCTACCCTGGAATTAACATACTTTTTTTAAATAATGAAGGTCAATATATAGTTTGTCAACATAAATTAAGAAATGCCATCACTGATTTCTGTGTCATTCCTCAATATATATCATTTCTTTAAAACTAAACAAAACCAAACCTAAATCTTTTCCAGCAATGTACTGTCTCTGTTTTCATTCTAAAAGTGTTGGTGTGTTAACAAAGAAAACTGCACATACAAAACAGCATAGTAATTACATGAAGACAGCATGAAGTAATTATGTGCTCAAAAATTCTCATAGTATTTGGTTACAATTCAGAGTGTTTTATATGCCTGACACGTAATGAGAATCAAAACAATATGCCAGCTCCAATGGCAAAACCTTGTATTGAGAAGTAAGGTTTCCCCCCTTAGGTTTTATTCTATTAAAGGAGTAATAAAAATTCCCCCTTTCCCTGCTTTAATGAAAGCCAAATGTCAGCAATAGTAATTAGAATGTTTGCAGCAAAATGAAGTTTTAGATCTGCACTGCAATGATGCCCTTCAGGTTTTGATTAATGATAGCCAAGCCACACAAGAGGCTGTTTCTAAAGCCACCCACCACAAAATCCTAGAAGCCTCTTTCACTTCATGCATTGCTCTCTAATAAAGCACTAGATGACACAGAGAAAATAACCACGCTTGGGGAAAACCTGTGTTTTACATGGAAATAAGTTTTTAAACACAGAAATATTCCTGACCTTTCTCTGAGAGACATGTGATTACCACTTTACCTTCATTTGGGACACAATCACACTGCTGATTTGTACCAGTTTCGGATCTGATATGTTTTAAATTGATTTGCAGTCACATGGCTTTTGTGTTGCTGTGCGCCTTCACTTTGAAAATGATTGCTCCTTAACTATACGTGAGATATTTAGTCATTTCATTTATCATCAGCATGTTGGCAGACCCGTTTTTGAATGTTGTGTAGCATTTGTTCGTTTTTAAAGCACTTTTGAAATGCCTGCATTCCTTTCTCTCTCTGTTTTGAATACATTTAAAGTGATTTGGTGGTAACATTAAATATATATAAGACGGATGGCTGTGTCCCTGCAGTACAAAAGCCACAGCTGCCCACAAAGAGAGTATTTAATACAACAGGAATGTTCATATTGCCTAAAATTATTAATAAAGAATCAATTTCAGAAGGGTGTTAAATTACAAAGCCCCAGCCAACTTCTTAAAAAACAAAGAAAATGTTGCTTTGAAGGAGAAAAAAATGGCATTCACCCATGTATCGTATGCACTGGAGTTTATACATTGATTTAAATCCCACCCAAATTGATTCAACTGTGGTTCTTATTGCCAGTATGACTCAGCCCTTCATGTGTCTTCTGCCATGCCCAGCATCAAGCTGCTTGCGATGCTGAAACCATATTCTCCCACTCTCTCATTTTGAACAGCAGTTACAGGCATCGGTGGTCATATGGGGTAATATGATGATCTTCAGACTATTTTGTAGGCAGCAACTTAATAATGGGACTGCAGAATTATGGAGTTTGAAATGTTTAAACAAACATGTATATTGGAAAGGATGTACTAGATCATCGCTCTAACACCCGGATAGTGCAGGATGCCTAGAACTCAAAGATCGCTGACAAGCAGATATCCATTCTTTCTTTTAAAACATCCTTGACACTCTTGTGCTATTTTCCATACTGGCTCCCTGAAAAGGTATTTGTGTGAGACCTGGAAATCCACTATTTTTATAGTTAAATTTACATAGAAACATTTACTTGGGAAGAGGAGATTTGTAGCTGTAGTGGACCCCACACACTTTTGGATTTTCTTCCTTCTTTTTCTCTTTTTTTCTTGCATTCCATGTTTGCAACAACAGCCAGGGTCCTTCTTGAAAAACTGACGCTGGTTTATATACTATTATTTCCAAAAGAAAATGAAAAAATACCTTTTGGTTTGAAGCAAATAGTTATGCTTGAGCTCCTCTCATTCAAAGCATAGGGACATTTTTGTATACTCTCTGTATCTTAACTTATGTAATGACCAGGGCATGACAGTAGCTAGGATATCAGCAAGGAGGACAGGACCAGGGAGTTCCCAAAAGCCATATGAGGCTGAGATGAAGACTGTGGTCAGACAGTCTAGGTTCAGGATTCACAGATATGGTTGTCAACCAGTCCAAGTTCAAGATCCACACAAAAACAGACTGACAGGGAAGGGGATGTCAAACAGGACTTAGTTCCAGCAAAGTTCAAGGCAACCAGAGCAAAGCTTCAGGGGTTCAGAGGTCTCCTGTTACTGGGGCAAGGAACAGGGAGTGCTGGTAGCTAGCTGTATGCTGGTAGCAGGCTCACCAACTGCACTCTCTGATTGCCTCAGCCTGAGAGGGGCCTGACTCTGCAAGGAGGCTCCACATTTGCTGAGTCATGCAGCCCCAATCCTGACAACTTCCGTCTCCAGAAAATACGACAGCACCAATCAACTACCTACTCCACTCCCTATATATTCCTATTCCTATATAGCCATCACTAGTAGTGAGGGTAGTTAAATTAAAATGTTTATAGCAAAGACATCTTTAAACAACTAATTTGCAGCATAGACCTCTCCTTATTTACATAATCTTTACTAGTTCAGTCTAATCTATCCATATTTGGAGAAACAAATGTCACTGTGTTTAAATATTTGAGGTCCCCTCCCCAATTATGGAATCATCGAGTGAAGCTTACCTCTTGTACGTACGTTAGGGTGTAAATTAAGGTACAAAGCAAGTGCACCAATGCGCTCATGCTTTGAATTGAGGGGCTCACTGGTTGTCTGAATTTCCTTTCCTTCAACTTTTTTACTTTAAACTGAAGTGTTTTCCATTTCATCTTTGGAATTTCCCCACTTGGGGATCTCCTGCTGCTGGTGTGCTGCTCAAGCCTTCCCCTGAAAACACATTCCAGGATGAGATGCATTCCACAAAAGCCAGTCCTACTGTGAATGGACGAGCTTGGACACATATGGAAGGACTTCTGTATCTCACTAGCCTTTCACAATTCCTTGCCAAAGATAAATGGTGGGTGCAGGGTGGATTGCTTCTCCACGGTACTATGCTAATTTGGCCCCTCCTCTGGACCCAAGAGATAGGAAAGACCCCCCAAGAGGCAGGAAGACAAGGAAAATGGGTAAAAAATCTACCAAGGACCCCCCCAGCCAAATTAGGAAGTGGTAGACGAAGAACTTGGGGTAATTGGCGGAGGAGAGGAGGAGGAGATCAAGAAAGAGAATTGGGCTAATCCTCCAGAAGAGAGTGTGGAGGAGTCTGTCAATTTCAGCTTGAAAGGGAAGGGCGTTATCTGAGCATGATGCAGATGCAGGGAGAAACTTTGCAAGTTTCACGGCCTGTCACTTTCAAACCTGTCAAGGTAGTGCTTATTACTATGTCGTCATAATTTCAGAGGTAACACTACAAATGTTGATGTAAGAGAAACCTCTTCACTGTGGAGTTGGCAGTATTTAGGTGTACACGATCTTGCTAACCCACCCACCCTCGGAAGTGGGAGGAGACAGGGGACAATGAAGGGAATTTTTGTTTACTTTTCTCAGCTGGCTCCTGACCTGGCCTTTAAGAGAAAAGCAAACAAAAGCACTTCTTGCCCACTCCTAGTTTCTCATCTTTCTGAGTGGCCGTTTTCCACCTGCCCTGCATTTTTTAAAGCAACACAGTGCATATAAGCCACCCTAAAACACTTTTAAAAATTCCCGCTTCCAGTGGGAAGTGTTTAATTTGCCAATATTCTGATGGGGCTCTCTTCTAAAAGCAATTCACAATGATGGCAAATTGAAAGTGGTCTGTTGCACACTTAATAAGGTTGCCGTCAGAGGTTGATATGTCATTTTAATAGCATGCTGGATCTCCTAGTGAGCCTATTTAGCCCAAACCACTGAATTCCAAAAACATGACCAATAAATAAGTCAGACTGCCTGTGATAAACAGGAAAGAGACTCATATTTAACTATAGCATCAATCTGTTCTAGCCATTGCCATGCATTCTTAGTTGGCAACAGCTTTCTTGGATTTTTTAGTGGTGCCTCAATTACCTTTAACCTGAACACGGGAAAAACTGGACCTTGGACTTTTTGTGCGCAATGCATTGCTACCTACTTCTAACCTAGCACACCTTGCAGGTGATTTGAATTAGCAGTCCCATAACAGTCCAGCCACCATAGCCAGAAATATGATAAACCCCTTCATTTCTAATAAGGACAGAATACTAAAAACGCAGCATTTCTTTTCTACAACTATCCATGTAGAAACACAGACCAATCATGCATAGCAGTAGTTTGGGGCAGGAGGGAAGTAACAATGAAAAGGGAACATCTTTACCTCCTCCAGTTCCATCTGCCTCCATACTCCTACATTCAGTATTCCGCTAGCAGCATTACAACTCTCCACATCTTCATTGGCTTGCCTAATTGGGAGCTCCAGTTATCTACCGTTTCCCCCCGAAAATAAGACACTGTCTTATATTTATTTTTTCTCAAGAAGACACACTAGGCCAGGGCTTATTTTCAGGGGATGTCTTATTTTATTAAGTATAATATGCTTGAATGTCAGCCCTGCACACAACCATAGCCACGCCCATCACTAGGTCTTATTATCAGGGTAGGGCTTATATTTAACAAATGCATAGAAATCCTGCTAGGGCTTATTTTTTGGGGAGGTCTTATTTTCAGGGAAACAGGGTACTGCTGGAAGATAGTTTTATTAATAACAGTACTACACTTTAAAAAAATAGAGAAGGATCCTAATATTAATGGTAGAAGGGGCAATCATCTTTAGGTGCTTATGTGACCCAAGGCCAACAAAAAAGGAACTCGATAGCAGAAATGGAACAAAACATGGATTTGAAGGAATTTTTGGTATCAATGGACAAGAGGATAAATGACAGATTTACATCAATGGAAGAGAACTTTAAAACTATGGAAGAGAATTTCAAATCGATTGAAGGAAAAATAGAAGGAATGGCTCAAAAGGTAGAGAAGAACACCCTTTTAATAACAGAGTTGACAAGCCAAATTAATGGAATTACAAATAAAAATCAAGAGTTGGAAAAAGCCATTCAGGACGTGAAGACAGTAAATGATAAACAAGAAGAGGCTATTAAAAAGACGCAGCAGGAACAAAAGGAAATTAAAAAAGTGCAAGAAAAATTTAAAGATGATCTACAGGAGATGAAAAAACTGCATGAACAAATTTTAGATGCAAATGCTGTTCTTGAAATGCGGCAAAAGGAGATGATACTAAGACTGAAAGGAATACCAGAGAGCCAAGGAGAAGATCTTTACGGTAAAATCAAAAACGAACTGGCTTCCTGGTTGGGAGTAGAAGAAGATACTTTGAATCTAGATATAGATAAAGTTTATAGACTGAGATCTAAGAATAATAAGAAGGAGAAGGGACCTGGGGATTGCCTCTTATATTTAAATTCGAGACTCCTGAAAGATAAGATGTTGTTTAAGAACAGAGCAGATCCATGGAAAATAGAGAATAACCGGATTGAGATCCTGAGAGAAGTTCCTATCCGCATATTGAAGAAGAGAGAAAATTACAAGTTTATGACTTCGGCCCTCAAGAAGAATAAAATCCCATTTAAATGGGAAACACCAGAAGGTTTGTCGTTTAAATATAAGGATAAGAAAAGAACATTTAGATCGGTGGAAGAGACTGGAATATTCTGGAGGAAGTATGAAGAAGAACTCTGTGGCGAGAAGAGAGGAAGATTGTGAAGAACGGAGCCATTTCGTATAAAGACAACTTCACCTCCTGCCCAACCCTTAAGATGAGATAATTTTCCTTGTATTTTTCTTAGTGTTATCATAACTTTCATTAATACTTATTTGTTTTTCTTTTTTTTCTTGTTTGTGTGGAATAATAAAGAAAAGGTTAATTTTTAGATACTTTTAGATATTGTTTGGGAATATTTGAGGAATTAGAAATCTTGGAGAGGAAGAGGGAAAATAACAATAATAATAATAAAAGGAGAAAAAACAAAACAAATCAAAATGGCTAATAGTTTGAAAGGTTTGACCTGGAATGTGAATGGAGTAAATAGTAAATTGAAGAGGAATAAAGTTGAGCATATGCTCAAAAAAGGGAAATGGGACTTCATGGTCTTACAGGAAACTCATGTAAAAAGTGATCATAGTAAAATTTTGGAAAATCCGAGATTGGGTGTTACTTTCACAGCATCAACAACAGTAAAAAAAAATGGAATAGTCATGTATGTTAGACCAGAGTTAAGACCCGAATTGATTTTTAAAGATGAGGAGGGAAGGTTACTAGGTGTAGAAGTATCTGTAAATAATGATAAGATTTTGATAATAGGGCTTTATGCCCCTAACAATAAAAAAAGTGAATTCTACCGGAAAGTGGGGAACATATTAAGGGAATATATGGATCAAAAGATAATGCTTTTGGGGGACTTTAATGGAGTGGTATCGATGGATTTGGATAGGACGGATAAGATAAGAGTAACCAATTCGGGGAAATTACCACTTACCTTCTTTGAAATGGTGGAAGATATGAACCTATTTGATGCGTGGAGAGTTAAAAATCCTAACGTAAAGGAAATAACGCATTTTTCAGAGGTACACAAATCAGGTGGTAGAATTGATAGCATTTGGATTTCCCAAGATTTAATTTTTAATTTAGAGAAAGCCGAAATTCATGAGAGAACCCTGTCGGATCATAATCCGGTTGCTATTTATTTACAAGTTCAGAAAAGGGTAAAAGGTAGATGGAGATTAAATGATGATATCTGGAAGAAGGATGAAACAATAACTGAGATCAAGAATCAGATGAGAGAATTTTTCCAAATAAATAATACGGCTACAACTAATAAGAATATAATTTGGGAAACTAGTAAGGCATATATGAGGGGGTTAGGGATACAGGTAATGTCTAAAATAAAGAAAGATAGAGAAAAGAATTTAACAGAAATTACAAAAAAGATTAGAGATTTAGAAAAGAAATTAATTCTAAAGCCTGAGGATTCTGATTTATTGAGGGATATAAAGATTTTAAGAAACCACTTGTCAAGCTTGATTGAATATGAGGTTGAGAAGAAAATAAAATGGACTAAACAAAGATTTTTTGAATATGCCAATAAATCAGGAAAAATGTTAGCGTGGTTAACCAAAGAAAAACAAAAAGAGAGGATTATAACTGAGATAGAAGATCAAGAAGAGATAATAACAGACCCAGAAAAAATTAAAGAAAAATTTATGAAATTTTACAGTGAGTTATATAAATCTGAACAAATAGAAATAGAGAAAATAAAAAGATATTTAGAAAGTAAATCCCTGCCCAAGGTGGAGGAAAAAGATATTGAATATTTAAATATGGATATAAATGATGAAGAAATTTTGGAAGTAATTAAAAACCTAAAGGCGGGGAAAACTCCAGGCCCGGATGGGATAACGGTTGTTTATTATAAAAACTTACAAAGCGAGATTTTGCCGTATTTAAAAGAGATTATAAATAATGTAATGAAGGATGGCGTAATGCCAGAGTCATGGAAAGATGCAATAATCTCGGTTATCCCGAAACAAGGGGCAGACTTGAAACAGGTTAAAAATTACAGACCTATATCTTTATTAAATATAGATTATAAGATCTTTACAGGGGTAATCGCAAATAGACTGAAAAGAATTTTGATCAAAATTATTGGAAAGGAGCAAGCTGGATTTATCCCAGGTCGATTTATGAAGGAAAATATAAGAACAGTAATAAATATAATAGAATATGCGGAGTTGAATCCAAGTAAGGAATTATCTTTGTTGCTAATTGATGCTGAAAAAGCATTCGACTTAGTTGATTGGAACTTCTTAAATTGTGTAATAGAGGAACTAAAAATGGGGGAAAAAATAAAAAATGGAATTAGAGCTATATACTCTACCCAAAAGGCTAAATTAATTATAAATAAGGAAATTACAAAAGAAATCTTAATTGAGAGGGGCACCAGGCAAGGCTGTCCTCTCTCACCGTTGATATTCGTTTTGCTGCTGGAGATTCTATTAAGAGCCTTAAGAGAAAATATTAAGATAGAAGGAGTTAAAGTTAATGGAATAAAGTATGTACTTAGAGCATTTGCGGATGACATAATAATATTTACAGAAAAACCCCTTTTGTGTATAAACGAAATTTTTAAAGAACTGAACCAATATGGGAGTATTTCCGGTTTTAAACTAAATAAAGCAAAATCAAATTTGATAACTAAAAATATGAATAATAGTAACCAAAAAGAATTGGAAAATAAGATAGGGGTGAAAATAGTGTCAAAAGCAAAATATTTGGGAGTGTGGATCTCCAGCAATAACACAAATTTATTTAAAGATAACTATATTAGTAATTGGAGGGAACTAAAAAATAAAATGAAGAAATGGGAAAAGTTGAATTTATCAATATGGGGAAGGGTAGCTTTAATTAAGATGGTAATTCTGCCCAAGATGACGTTTTTATTTTCGGTTTTACCCATTATCATAGGATTTAGGTGCTTCAAGGAATGGCATAGAGATTTAGCTGATTTTATTTGGCAGGGCAGAAAGGCCCGAATAAAATTAGAATTAATGATGAGACCTAAAGATATAGGAGGATTTGCCCTGCCAAATTTTCAAAAATATTACGAAGCAGCGGCCTGGACATGGATAAAAGAGTGGATAAAATTAGAAAAGAGGGAAATGTTAAATTTGGAGGGGTGGGACAAAATTTACGGATGGCATGCTTATTTATTTTATGAAAAAGCTCGATTACACAAAAATTTCAATAATCATATTATTAGGAAAGCTCTTTTGGAGGTCTGGTTAAGAACAAAAAATAAAATTATAAATAAGACGCCATGGTGGATTTCCCCCCAAGAAGCTACCTCAATATTTAATAATAATATCAATAGGGAATTTGTGAGATATGAAGATCTGGTTCAGTTAAGATCGGATAAACCTATTCTTAAGGAATTCCAGGAAATTAAGGGAAAAAATCTTAATTGGCTTGAATATCAACAGATTCAACATACATTTAAAAAAGATAAAGATAAAGTCGGATTTGTGAAAGAAATATCTATTTTTGAGAAGAAATTCCTAAAACAAGAGAAAAAAAATATAACTATAATGTATAATTTACTGCAAAATAATCCTGCGGACAAGCAAATAAAGTTTAAATCAGTTCAAAAATGGGAAAATGATTTCGGTTATCAATTAGATGAAAAAGAATGGATGAGAGCATGGCTATTGACAATTAAATTTACATCTTGTATATTGGTAAGAGAAAATTTATGGAAGATGTTACACCGGTGGTACCTTCCGCCACAACGACTAGCCAAAATGAAAAGATCAAATGATAATCTTTGTTGGAAGTGTGCAGGATCTGTAGGGACACAATTCCACATGTGGTGGACGTGCCCCGTAATTGAAAGTTATTGGAGTATGGTACATAAGGAATTGCAAAAAATAACCAAAATTTCATTCAAGAAAAGACCAGAGCTATTTTTATTGAACATAATAAACACAGAATTCCCGAATGATAGAAAAAATCTTTTGTTGTATGCGATTACGGCTGCTAGGGTACAATTAGCAAAATATTGGAAAACACCGCAAGTTCCATCTAGGGATGAATGGCTAATGAAGTTATGTGAATACCTGGATCTCGCCAAGATGACTTGTAAAATAAAAGAGAAAAATAGTGATAAGTTAAGAAAAGAATGGAATTATTTAAATAAATATTTAGCAAATTTAAGCAAGAATAGCATATGGCTGTGTTTGGATTAACTCATAACTATTTTGGAAAATTTGATATTTTATTGAACACTCACCACTTCTTGAAGTGTATTATTATCTGAGTATTATTTAAGATTTAACGGTAATTTATGGTAGGAAATTAAAAAGTGTGGATTTCTCCGGTGGAAGTCATATTCTATCTTATTGTTGTTAGTTATTTATATCTCTTACCTTTTTTCTCTCTCTCTCTCTCTTTTTTTCTTTCCCCCTTTTTCAATTTCTTTGTAATTTGTGTATGTTTTGTATTGTCATTTTGATGTATTATTAGTTTGTATGATATGTTTCTTTAATTAAAAAAAAAAATAGAGAAGGATCCTAATATTAATGGTAATGAAAGCTGAACACACCAATGGACTAGCCCAGTGGCAAATCTTTGGCACTCCAGATGTTTAGGACTACAACTCCCAGAATTCCACACCTGTACTGTCAGTTACAAAGGACAATGGGAGTTGTGGTCCAAAACATCTGGCGTGCCAAACGTTTGTCACCACTGGGCTAGCCAATGGGTGTGACCCAAATCTGCCTCCACTCTCCAAGAAGCTGATTTAGCAACAGCTTGAGAGGAGAGACTCCATCCGCTGGGCCTCATGTCCAATATTAGGTCTGTAAGCCAGTCAGCCAAAAAATGTTCAAGTAGGAGTATTTTTCTTTTCTTTCGCTAAAGTCCAGAAATGTGTTTCTCTTAACATCAGTCTTCTAGGGGGGCTAATGAAGTTGGATGATACTTAACTGCCAATTGAAGTCACATTTTTTTTCTTGCAGACCTTGGATGTTTTGGAGAACACACAAACAATATTATAGTGAAGGAAGGGGGAAATATGCAATGGAGGTTTTTAAAAAAGTGCTGGAAGATCTCGAATGAGAAATTTTGACCACAGGGACGAGACGTTACATAACCATGGCAGCTTAAAGAGCGCACTTCAGCATTGCAGCGGTCAAATGAGCAGCAACTGAGTGACTCACAAGATGAAATAATAAACAGGTTCTGGATTGCCTTTTTTCAGGATAATTTGCTAGAGGGCATACAGTATGCTGCCAATAGACAAGGCCAAAGCTAGTGTTGGATGGAGCCAGCAAAAATGGGAGGGGGGGGGTTCCAACCATTTATTTATCTTTCTGCCATCCTTTATCTGTCTCTTTTATTACCATACTCTCTTCTTCCTTTCCATAGAGCGATTGATAAGGCAAGGGGAGTTAAAACTATGCTTGGGGAATGCCAATGGCTTACAGATCTGGTCTAAACCAATGGTAGTTTGTGGTAGGTGAGGGAAAGGAACTCATCTCACCTTCAAAGGCTGAGATGAATTGCTTTCCCCAGCTTTGGCCACCAGTCGCCGATAACTTAGCCATAAAAACATCACATGACAAAATCTATCTAGCATATGTAGGAAATTAAATGCAACCTGGACAAATATGATGATAACAATAATATTCGGCGGTTGAAACATCTCATATGTGGATGGAAAACACTCCAGTGGTCCCTTGTAGTCATTGGGGCTTCGGGAACAATATCACAGAATTCCACACAGTATTGTAGAGCTAAAAAAACAGCATTATTAGGAACAGTATACATACTGTTTTAATATTTAACAGATACTTTGGTTTTTGGTTTATATCTATTATACAATACCAGCCAAAGTTTTTTATATAATTTTGATAAATATAATATTTTATAACATTTTAAACAAGAGCAACAGAAGAAGAAGAAGACCTATTACAACTAGAACAGATGAGGTTGACAACTAAAATATAATATAACTGGCACTGGGCCAAATGTTCTTTGTACACAGAGAGAAAGAGAGAGAGAGAGAGAGAGAGAGAGAGAGAGAGAGAAGACAGGATAGCATTTCTAAGCACTGGCAGTTATCAAGTAGAGATGGGCACGACTCAGAAAAATTTTTCGTTTTCGTTTTCAGCTAGGGGCCCGTTTCGTTTCCGTTTCCGTGAGCTAATTTCAAATTTTTTCGTTTTCGTTTCGTTCCGTAACGAAAACAAAAATGAAAATGAAATTTTTTTCGTTTCTCCCCATTTAGCTCCATTGAGTGCTTTTCCAGTAACGAAAAACGAAAACTGGCTCAAAATTAGTCGTTTCGTTTCCGTTTTCGTTCCATTTTTGAACGTTTTTCGTTTCGTTACGTAACGAAAATGAAAAACGAAAATGAAAATTGCGCTAAGTCGTGCCCATCTCTATTATCAAGCCTAAGTAGTAGTAGTAGTAGTAGTAGTAGTAGTAGTTGTTGTTGTTGTTGTTAAATTCCATCCATAACTGTATTTGTTTATATTTATCCTGATAATAAGCAATTCAGCAAAGTTTTCTATATTATTTTTATTGATCAAGAGAAAAAATATTCCTGATATTTGGTAAAACAGAGCTTTTTAAACACCACATATACATATAATGTGCCTTTCTATATTGTTCTCTAGTATGTAAATAGAAGAAAGCATTAAGTTAATCTGATGAGTAAATAAAGGGGAGTTTTGTTTGCAAAGGGTTGCACTGGCAAAGGGCAAAATGAGAGAGGAAATGCCCTTGGATCTCTTAAGAATTTTGGATTACTAAAGGTGCAATTGTATCCTCCCATTATGTAGCTTCATCAGGACAGGATTGGAAGCTAATCCATTTTTAATGGCCAAATATCAAATGATGCAAGTGTAGTATGGCTGTTGTTCTGCAAGGCACTTCATGATACCAATCGTAAAGAACGGGGAGACTTGGTGGAAGAGATAGAGAAATATTTCCTACCTAGAACCTAAGATATGCATTAAGCCCTAGGATTACTTTTTGAGGTAATATAGCATTGTGAGTAATAAAAAGCTCTACAGGAAATTGTCAAATGCATAGTTGGGCAATATCTTCTTTAGGAACAACCAGCATGCCAGGGGGGCAAAGCAGGTGTTTGAGTTTTCAAAATACTCTTTATCAGTCTAGATCAGTGATGGCAAACCTTTTAGAGACCGATTGCCCAAACTGCAATTCAAAACCCACTAATTTTTCACAAAGTGCCAATACACCAATTTAGCCTGAATACAGGTGGCTGTGCAGGGGCAATGTCGGGTGCCCACAGAAAGGGCTCCGAGTGCCACCTCTGGCACCTGTGCCATAGATTCGCCAACACTGGTCTAGATGGTATAAAAATGTATTGAGCACAAGAGGAACAAAAAAGCCTTTGTTAACAAATTTTATTGCAATAACTGGAAGCATTCCTGCTCTGCCTTAGCAAGCCATATCAGAAGATAGGGAAGTAAAAAATCTAGAAGCCCCAACAAGATAATACAAATAGATGTCAAGCTATGCTATGCCTAATTTGGGACACACCTCTTTTAGATTAAAAAATACAGAAGAACAGAAAGTAGAATTTGGTAAAAAAAGGCACAAAACACAAACAAAACAAAAAGACCCTGGAACTGTTACATTTTTCAAACTGTTGTATGCCCATAAATCTGTCAACTAGCTTAGAAGAGTCTAAGATCTGTAGTACAGCACACTAAGTAAGCCATGAAGTATGTTGTGAACTGCCCAGAGTGGTCTTCAGCTAAGTGAGTAATGTGTAATGATCACATTACAAGCATATTAAAGCAGCTTCACTGGCTGCCAATCAGATTCAAAGTGCTCACCTTAACCTACAAAAGCACTATTCAATCTGGGTCGAAGCTACCTCAAAGATTGAGTCTCATAGCATGAACCAGCTCTGGTGCTAAAGTCATCAAGAGAGGCCTTTTTCTCCATCCTGCCACCCTCACAGGTGCATCTCGTGGGAACACATGAAAGGGCCTTCTTGGCTGCTGCGCCCAGTCTCTGGAACTCCCTCCCACTAGAGGCCAGGACTGAGCCATCTCTGCTGTCTTTCCGGAAGCCTTTCTGTTCAGGCAAGCTTTCTTTGAATGATGGACTACCATACATGGCTACATAGACTTGTGTTTATAACCACTTATAACTTTGTGCCTGTAGCTCTCCTTGTGGGATTACATTGGCACTACGTTATCAATTGTAAGTTCCCATCCCTCATAACTTTTAGATGGTCTACTGTACATGATTACATGGAATTTATACTCTTTTCTTAACTGCTTGTTGTCTCTTTTAGCTTCAGTGTTGTCTTCTAATGCTGTAAGATACCCCTCAGTTCACTGTTCTAAAACTTGAATATATCTTGATTGTACTGGACTGTATATTGTTCCTCCTTACTATAAGCCGCCTTGAGTCCTTTTCCAAGGAGAAAAGTGGGGAAAATACTAAAAAATAAATTAACATAAAATAAACATAATGCAAACAAACAAGCAGCTAGCCACCAAGCAAACCTAAATATTATTTTAGCAGGATAAACTCTCAGGTTCACATGTTGTTTCTCTTGCCCGCCTTTTTTTAAACTCACCTCCCTTACTCCTCAGTTTAGTTGAGGATCATAAGCAGTTTGCATCAGGAGACAATTGTTGGCCACTGATTAAAGCTACCACCATGAACCACAAACAGAAAAGCTACCTAAAACTTCCTTTTCAGTAGACAGACATGCAACATGCCACCTGGTGGCCAAACAACTCATTCATGTTGGTAGAGTCTGAAAAAGTGACCATGGCAAGGGAAGAGTTAGTAAAGGAAAGTACAGTTCTGTGACACTCTTGTTATGGGATGCAAACAAATCTCCATTGACAGGCAATTATAATGTGGCATATAGAACACACAAACAAAAGGATCCAAGTGCTATTGTTTTCAGGTTGGTGCATTAGAGTTCTCCAGCAGAGAATCCTAACCATTTCATGGAAGAAAGAAAAAAACAGAAGCCTACAGCATGTAGCTATGGTAAAGTAGGAAATGTATAATAATAATAATAATAATAATAATAATAATAATAATAATAATAATAAACTTTATTTTTATGCTGCCTTTCTCCCCAAAGGGACCCAAGGCGGCTTACAATAACAGCAAAAGAAAATCAACTTAGGCAATATTAAAATATCAAAAGTCGATGTTTAAACAACAATAAATACACTATAAAAACAATACTAAAAACAGCAAAAAGCAGCAGAGTTTAAAAGGCCTCCAGCCACAAATAACTAAGAATTAAGATTTTAAAAATAAAGAATTTATAAAAGGCTAAAGGCTCAGAAGGCTTGCCTCAATAAAAATGTCTTAAGGCCTTGCTTAAATGTTTCCAGCAAGGAAGGAGTTTTTAGCTCAAAGGGGAGGGAATTCCATAATACTGGTGCCACTACTGAGAAGGCCCTGTTTCTTCCCGCCACCCCACGTACCTCCCTGGGCGGTGGCACTCTTAGCAGGGCCTTCTGTGATGACCTAAGGCAGGCATGTCCAAACTTCAACCCTCCTGATGTTTTGGACCACAACTCCCAGAATTCCAAGCCTGTATTTCCAATGGCAAAGGACTGTGGGAGTTGTGGTCTAAAACATCTGGAAGGCCGAAGTTTGGACATGCCTGACCTAAGGGGATGGACCGGATAATATGGAAGTAGGCGGTTTCTCAGATATCCTGGTCCCAAGCTTTAAAGGTCATAACCAGCACCTTGAATAGGGCCCGGAAACGTATTGGCAGCCAATGCAGTCGCTGGAGAAGCGGCCCAACAGAGTCAAACTGCCTAGCTCCAGTAACTACAAGGGCCACCGCATTCTGTACTAGTTGTAGTTTCCGAAACTGTCTTTAAGGGCAGCCCCACATAGAGGGCATTGCAGTAGTCTAACCTTGATGTCACTGTGGCATGGATCACCGTAGCCAGGACTGCATGATCCAGATATGATACCCAGTATGGTATACTCGACAGAGTGATACACTAGGACTCATACAGCCTCTTCTCAGTTAACAACCTACCTGTTTAATGACTGCTCAGACTTACAACCAGCAGAAGTGGTCAAAATGTTTCATGTGGGCAAGGTTTGCTTACAGAGTGGAATAATTTTTTAAATTTTGTCCTACTTGTCTTTTATTTATTTATTTATTTATTTTTATATTTATATCCCGCTTATCTCCTTTGTAAGGACTCTAAGCGGCTAACAACAGATCAAATAACAAAACAAATACAAAATAACAAGTTAAACAAACAGTGTAAAACCTACAAATCCTAAGATCATAAAACCTAAGCCTCCAAACGCGTCCCAGCACGTCAAAGACGTAAATCCTAAAATAATTTGGAGACACAATGGGCATAATAATAAAAATAATAGCATTAGTAGCAGCGATGGCGGGGGAAAAAAAAAATTAAATTTCGCCAAAGGCCTCTCGAAATAAGAAGGTCTTTAGAGCTCTTCGAAAGGCCTGCAGGGACTCTGCAGAGCGCACTTCGCTGGGGATGGCGTTCCAAATGGATGGGGCTGCCACCGAGAAGGCCCGGTTTCGGGTGACCGTCTTCCGGGCCTCTCGAGGGGTGGCAACCCGAAGCGAGTGCGCTCGCACCTGCCGAACTGGACGGACCGAGGTGGATCGCTGGACGATACGCTCTGACAGGTAGTCCGGTCCCAAGCCATGGAGGGTTTTATAAACTAAAACCAAGACCTTGAATCTAATCCGGGCCGCAACGGGCAACCAGTGCAGGCGAGCCAGGACTGGGGTGATATGGTCATAACGACGCACACCAGCCACCAGCCTGGCTGCCGCATTCTGTACCCGCTGCAGGCACCGGAGAAGAGTCAAGGGCAACCCCATGTAGAGTGCGTTACAGTAGTCCAGTCTCGAGATCACCAGTGCTTGGACCACTGTTCTCAGAGAGTCAACATCCAGGTACGGGCGGATCTGGGCGATCTGACGAAGATGGAAATAAGCGGCCCTGGTCACCGACGCCACCTGAGCCTCCATGGTCAGCGCCGGGTCCAGGACCACGCCCAGATTCCGCGCCCTCTCCACAGGCTGGAGAGAAACCCCCCCCCAGCTGCGGAAGAGGGCCACCGTACCCAGATGGTGAGCTCCCAAAGAACATAACCTCCGTCTTCTCGGGGTTGAGCTTAAGCCTGTTCGCCCCGGTCCAAGCCAGGACGGCGTCCAGGCACTCATCAAGGATCCTCACAGCTTCCACTGCAGAGGTGGAAAAGGAGAGATAGAGCTGCGTGTCATCAGCGTACTGATGACAGCAGACTCCAAATCTCCTAATGACCCCAGCCAGCGGCCTTACGTAGATGTTAAACAGCATGGGGGACAGCGACGACCCCTGTGGAACCCCACAAGGGAGTATCCAAGGAGCCGACAACTCCCCCCCCATGCAGCACGTACTGTGGACGGTCCTCCAGGAAGGATCGGAGCCAACTGCGAGCAGTGCCTCCGATACCGACCTCGGAGAGCCGATCCAACAGGATACCGTGGTCGACGGTATCAAAGGCCGCTGACAAATCCAGGAGAACCAACAGGGTAGAGCAACCCCTGTCGGCCGCCCGGATTAGGTCATCTTGCAGCGCGACCAAAGCTGTTTCAGTCCCCCGACGAGGCCTGAACCCGGACTGGCATGGATCGAGGCACTGCCGATCCTCCAGGTATGACTGTAACCGAACCGCCGCCACCCTCTTGATCACCTTGCCCATAAACGGGACGTTGGCAATAGGACGATAATTGGCCAAATCGTCCGGGGAAAGGCCAGGTTTTTTAAGAATGGGCTTTACCACCGTCTTCTTCAGACGAGAGGGAAAAAACCCCTCGCTGAAGGAGGCGGTAGCAATAACCGAAGCCCATTCGGCCATGGTCCCGCTGGCAGATTTAATGAGCCAGGCTGGGCAGGGATCGAAAGGAGTGGACGCCGGTCGGCAGTGAGCCATAGCCTTGGAGGCCTCGACAGCGGAAACAGGCCCAAGCACATCCAACCGAGGCGACGAAGGCGGCCCAGCATCTGGGGGTGCCGGGACAGTGCTACTGCAACCGGAGTCGAAGCCGGTCCGGATGGCCTCTATTTTTGAACAAAAGAAGGCTGCGAAATTCTCACTACTGAACTCAGTAGGAGGAGGCCTAACCAGACTAGGATTGGTGAGGTCCCGAACCACACGGAAAAGCTCCGCTTGACGGTTCGAGGCCTCACCAATTCTCAGGGAGACAAAAGATCTTTGGGCCTCCCTGATCGCGTTGGAATAGCGTCTAGTCTGGGAAACAACAGCAGCCTTGCTGATAACCGTCCGGGTTCTTCTCCAGCTGCGCTCTAGTCTTCTCCTCTCCTGCTTCATCGCTCGGAGCTCGGACGTAAACCACGGCGAGGACCGAGCTCGGCACCGGAGAAGACGCTTAGGGGCGATCCGGTCGATGGTCTGGGCAGCTGTATCAAACCAATGGTTGGCCACAACCTCGGCCGGCGCGCCAGTCAGTTCTCCAGGAAACGCCCCGAAGACTTCCTGGAACCGGGAAGGGTCCATGAGTCTTCGGGGACGGGCCAAAACAGGAGGCCGATGGTCCCCGCGAGGAGGGGCCGGAATCGCCACCGGGAAAGTAAGCAGGTGATGGTCTGACCATGACACAGGAAGGGGGACGATGCCCCCAACCTCCAGACTCTAAGTCCCCGACATGGAGGAAAAAACCAGATCCAGGGTGTGGCCGGACCTGTGAGTGGGGCATACAACATGCTGGGACAGACCCATGGACGCCATGGATTCCATGAACTCCAGAGCTGCCCCAGAAAGCTCACCGCCGGCATGCACATTGAAGTCACCCGCGACTAAAAGGCGCGGGGACTTCAAAAGTGCAGCCCCGATGAACTCGGAGAGCTCCGGAAGGGATTGTGCTGGGTTGCGGGGAGCACGGTAACCGAGCACAATGCCAAATCTGTCCCGCTGTCCCACCAACAGGTGAAGGCACTCTAACCCCTGGCTAACCAATGTCGAGGCCCTGCAAACATAAAGAGAATCCCGATGGACGATGGCGACCCCTCCTCCCTTCTGACCCTCCAGCCTCCCCACACCCTGCACCAGGTACCCGGGCGGGCACAGAAGGGAGAGCGAAGCCCCCCCCCCTGCACCCACCCAGGTCTCGGTAATGAAGGCCAGGTCAGCCC
Organism: Phrynocephalus versicolor; assembly: GCA_023846285.1. NCBI lineage: Eukaryota > Metazoa > Chordata > Lepidosauria > Squamata > Agamidae > Phrynocephalus > Phrynocephalus versicolor. Next base: position 61,810,597 of record JAHTLZ010003542.1, on the reverse strand, counting down.
GCCCATCCTGGATGGTATCATATATGATGGGGATTTTATTGTGGACTGACCTGGCATTCAGCAGCATGCAGGAAAGGCTGGAGGCACTGGAGAAGTGACTCCCGGACACGTGGCAGGGAGCCGAGGGGTCAGAACGCGGGACAGGCACAAGATGCCTGACCCGGGTTCTTCGGATCTGACAAACCCCCCGGCTACAAGCGTACCGCCCACGGCCCGTCACAGTTGGTATATGAGTCCCTGCAAACATGGCGAAAGGAAAAAAAAAAAAAACTAATATAACCTAATAATATAAGTACTGACAAACAAAAATTACAATAATACAATAAATAAATTACAATCACTAACAAACTGTAAACAACAGTAAATTACAATAATAATAATAAAATAAGCAATCTAGTAACAGAAGATAATAAAACAAATGGGCAAAGCGCCAGGAGAGATGTAACCACCTGGGAGTAGAAGGGGGTGGAAGCCAGGGGAACAAAGCTCAGATGGTGAATGAGAGGTTGCTGTATTACAGGTGCTGAGATTGAAATCAGCAGCAACGCGCTGATACCCACATCCGGGCTCCAAACCCTCCAACAGGGAACCCCCCCCATCAACCCCATTTCCACCAGTAGGCTTATCAATAAACTCCAGGTCCCTATCCCTCCCCAGATGGAACGGAGGGTGATGATATAATAGGTAAGTGTCCCCCCAGGCATGGACATCAATCCTTGAGGGGGGGGGAGTCAGGAGCTTCAGCTGCTTCCGGCGTCTCCGATGGAAAAAGGGCAAAGGAGCTCCAACAGATAGATGGATGCCGGACACCAGAACCAAAACCCGGCAGTAACAGGGAGCCCAGGACCCTTGAGGCACCGGCAGCCGGTCTGCTGCCCGAAGACCACCAATCGCAATGGCTACCACAGGCGATAGAGAGCGACCACCGGCAGCCGACATGCTGCCCGAGTCCCAAAAGGGAGACAGCACACCGGCGGCCGAACCACCACCCGAGAGCCACCGGAAGGCAACCAATGACCACCAGAATTTGTAAGAAAGGCACCGGCGGCCGGCTTACCGCCCGAGTTCCCAAGGCGAGAGGCGCACCGATGGAGAGGCGCACGAGAAGCACCAAGGGAGCCAAATGGAGCTTCCGAAAGGGCAAAGCTGGCAACCGGTCCGGTGGCCGGCTAGGCGCCCGGGCGAGATGGGCAGCAGGGCAGCAGGACGATGTAAAAGCAGGCGGCCAGGGGAGACGACCAGCCAGTCCCCGGCAGATAGATTCAACTCCCACCTCATAGGCTCCGACCCATGGGAGAGTACCCGAAATGGCGGCCGCCGTCTTAGTCCTCTGATAAGCCAAATCACCGAGGACAGACGGGCCGACCCCACACCCGGGACTACCCACAAGGACGAGCAAGGGAGGGGGGCTAGCCAGGAGGGGGCTAAGATGTAAAAGGAAGGAGGGGGGAAAGGGGGATAAAGCAAGAGGCCACACGTATAAAGGACGCCCGGGCGAGGCAGCCTACCATATCCAAGCGCCTCGTCCTCGTCGGGATCGGCATCGGCGTCCAGGCTCAGCTTGGAAAATGGAGCCTCCGAGGCCTCAGCAGAACCCCCCCCCCGATACAGAGCCACCCAGGGTGCTCCTGGCAAGCCCCAAAAAGATTTAAAAAAGAAAAAACAGCGGCGCAGCAATAAAAAGGAAAAAACAAAAACAAAGACAAAAAAGGCTGGGACGCGAACGCCGAGAGCTGCTGCCGCCCGCCATCTTGACTCCGCCCTCATTGTGTCCTCTTGTCCTCTTTTTCCAAATAAACAATTTTAACTGATAAGGTCCTTACTACTCCTTCTAATAGCAAAGTACTTTCTTTGTTTGGTTTTTCCTTCTAAACATCTGACTGGACAGAGCTGACACAAGTTGTTTCCAGGTGAGCAACATGATCCTGGGCATTTTATGGGGGAGTAGAGGGTTGCATGGAGTGTGAACTGGGCATCAAGTCAGATGCCTCACAAGATATATTGCTATCATATTTAACTGCTACTCTTTTAATTTATATTTTTAGAACTCCTAGCAGCCTTAACATATGCCACCTTAAAGAAATTCCCATATACTCTTTTCAAAATAAATAAATAAATAAATAATGCTGCAGCTCCATGAAAAAGATTGAACTTGGGCATTGTATAAATAGTTGCAAAGAAGAAGGGAGAATATTGGGAAATTGCCAACAGTAGAATGACATGTAGGAAAATGGAAAATGTACACAATTAGTCCCAGTACAGTGTCTAAAAATGACACTACTTTTAGTATTTTGCCTTAGTGCATTAAAAGGACTTTTAAAAAATTGTGCATTTTCTCTCAACAGCATTTTCTACATCTGCATGTCAAAGCCACATTGGGAATCACTCTTTTCCTTCCAGTTTATAATCTCATTAACTTTACATTCCTTCTTCCTTCATTCTTCTGGGCATGTGAGGCAACATTTGATTTTCATTTCTCCCCATTTTGTTTTGATCTGAAGAAAATGGGTAGAACTTTAAAAGCAAAAGAGAAACTCCATGAAATTTTATCAAGCATGAAATGGCATTTAAGCAAAGCAAGGGGATTGCTGAAGCAAATGCTTCAGTAAGGAAGGAAATGCCATTGACTTTATTACAGCTGCCTAATGTTTTCCACGAACTGCAGAAAATAATTCATTGTATCTTAGTGACCTACAATAACAGCTGACTGCTTGCACTTGGTGGAAATGTGATTTGTGCCTTCAATATTTTTTTAACTATTTCAAGTTTCAGACTGCAGGCTTGGTGATTTTAAGTAAGTTATTTTGCGTACTGTTAGAAGCTTTAGCGTGAACAGTTTGCTTAAAAACTGCCCTTTGGCAAACACGGTGTTACATGGTAAATCAAAATCTTGTACTGTATATCTCAAGAAGATTATATGGGTCACTGTAGGACAGAAACAACTTCATGGTAAATAACAAAAACTGCATTACCTTTTAAAATTTCCCATTACTAAGCGACAAATAAGCTCAATTACTACTGTAACTTAACAAAGGATAACACACACCCTTTTACATTTTAATTAATGTACAGTTACAATAATCAGTAAAGCACTAAGAGGAGAAAGGGGCTTCACTAAAAGGAGAATGGGAACATCATAGGGAGATAAAAATTGAGTGGGATGTTCCTGTTGTATTGTTGTAACCTTCAGCGAGGCATGGCTATGTCAGTACATTGAGAATATACTCTTCAAATGACCACTTAGAATTCGAATCATAGAGTTGGAAGAGACCTCAAGGGCCATCTAGTCCAACCTCCTGCCATGCAGGAACCCCATCACAATATTTCCGACAGATGGCCATCCAGCCTCTGCTTAAAAACCTCCAAAGAAGGAGACTCCACCACTCTTTGTGGCAGCATATTCCACTGCCGAACAGCTCTAACTGTCATGAAGTTCTTCCTAATGTTCAAATGGAATCTCTTTTCCTGTAGTTTGAAATCATTGCCCCAAGTCCTAGTCTCTTGTCTGTCCTCTGAATATATTTTAAAATGATAGGTAGGTACTCCTCACTTAGTGATGGGGTTTTGTTCTTATGACTAGGTAATTAAGTAAATTGGTTGTTAAGTGAGGAGTTTAAGGCATCTTATGGCGTGCTGAGCCAGCCCTCCTTGCAGGCAGGCTCGAGCAGGGGAGTCTCTCTGGAAACCATGGGAGAAGCAGAACAAAAAGGAGGGAAAACAGAGAAGGAGGTAGTGAACATTCTACCTCACTTGGACCATTCTCTTCCCTGACAGAGGCACTGTGACACAGCAACCCCTGCCTCTTGGAAGCAGCAGAAGGAGGTATGGAGGGACACTGACCCCTGCTTCCTCCCCTCTGAGGTGCTGCTAACAAGGGAGGTTCAGGCAAGCAAAAGCAGGATGGACCCTTTGGCCTTATCCCTTATGAGCCGGAACAGCAGGTTCTTCCAGGGGCAGCAGTTAGGCAGTGGTGGCTTTGACCACTGCTGGTGGTGGTATGTCCGAGCAGTCATTAAACAGATAGGTTGCCAAGTGAGGAGGGGCTGTATGAGAACCAACCTATGTCAAATAAGTGCTGCAGTTACTGTATCAACATCAGCCCAGGACACAACTGCATTGCCCCTTTGGACCAGTAGAGGCAATCACACATGTCAAAAACAGAGCGGGTGGGGGGAAGATACCAGTGGAACTGCAATTTTTCAAAAAAGTTCTGCTGGCTGATCAAAAAGGAATGAATGCCCATGAAAAAAAATTGGGCTCACTTGCAAGTAAATTGTATGTTGTGCAGTCGAAAGAAAATGCACTGAATTGAACCATGCCAACTCCAACATTGGGTAAAATATTGTGTCATTAAGACCTGCTTGTTTATTGTGCTGCTTTTCTGTGCTGTTAAGTCAGAACCAATTTATAGTGCTTTTGAGGAAATTTATTTAAGGAGTGATTTTACCAGTTCTACCCCAATGAATCTCTGTGACTGCAAATCTCCTGAATCACAGGCCATCCACATTGGGAAACTTAGTTATTATAGCACACGTTTTATGATATTTTCATTAGAGGCATTAGTTATTATGTGAAATGTCATATACAGTGCTTGCATATTGGAGGTTTGGCACTTATAAACATTAAGGGCAGAAAAAAACTGAAATTTTATTTGGTGTTTTTTACATTGCTAGAGTTATTTTTGTTTACACTTACCTCCCATCTTGCCACCAAAGAACTGAAGACAATGTTTATGGTCCTCCCTGCATTAGCACTCACTCATAGGAACCCTGTGAGGTATAACAATCTGAGAGTTGAAGTTAGAGAGAGGGTTACCCAGTAAGCTTCATGACTGAACAGAGACCAGGACTTGGGTCTCTCCAATGCTAGTCTGAAAATCTAACAACTTCATTACACTGTGCCAGTTTCATTTACCTCAGCAAAATGACCCTGAACAGCAATACCATCATCATTACTTCCAGAATGCGAAAAAGAAAAAGACTGTGAAGTAGTACCACATCTACTCCTTTTAGTTCATTAAGTACCAGCACCACACTGTGTATCTTGTATGAATACTTAACTTGTCCTTATATGGAATTCAGACCAACAATGAAAAATTTCTAGATAAAGAACAAATCACACTAAAATATTTTTATGCCCTGCAATGTTTGGTTTAAAAGAGGCAGAACTGGCAACACTGTTCCACTTTTCTTTCTTTGAGAACATAAATCTCAAAGGGTAGTAAACTTGGATTTCTTGACACATGTGGTCCTAATGTCCAAAAGGAGGCTTTCTCAGCATGCTAATTTTTACACTGGAAAAAGCAGGCAACATTAGCCTTCCTCTGTTTTTCCCCCACATTCACATACTTGAGTGAATTATACAGGCATACAGGAATGCAAGGCTTGCTATACATGTTCAGACCATCTTGTCTTCAGTCATGTACCCAACAGTAGCCAGAATCAGATGTTTTAGAATGTAAAACACCCACCACTGACAATTACGTAATTGCATGCCTTGCACAGAGCCATATTTAGTTGTTGGCTTTTCTCCAGAAGAGCTTGAGATGAAGGTGGAGATGCCCTAAAAGAAATTTATGCTGGTCTAACCAAACAGAAGACATTTCCGTGACTCATAGATGAAGAACTAATTAATCAAATGGATCATATCAAGTTCTGGTCCTGGGTGTCTTGCAGTAGCAGGTTTCAAGCATTAAGTATATCTTAGTAATCACTGTTTATCTATCTAGCTTTGTACAGTATGTACATTCCACATTCTACAGCAAATTGCTTTTCAATGCACATCTATCTATCTATCTATCTATCTATCTATCTATCTATCTATCTATCTATCTATCTATCTATCTAT
>JAHTLZ010003542.1:61778072-61804740 GCA_023846285.1 Phrynocephalus versicolor | reverse complement strand
TATCTATCTATCTATCTATCTATCTATCTATCTATCTATCTATCTATTCCTCCACAGAAGTTCCTCATACCGTGGCACATACTTTCTGTTATGTATGTATAAGATTGTAGGCCTTGTTTTCTTTATATTATATGTGCACTGAATTGTTACTTGGTCTAATTCAGGTCACATGTAAGTCTCTTTCAGAACTTCAAGAGTTAGCAATGCATGTGTGGAGAAGTGTATATAGTCGTCCCCTGCTATATTGCAGTTAATCTACTGCGATCCCGGTATATTGCAGGGCCACAGTATATGAAGGCAAGGGCTCCTGGGGCAAGCTGTGTGGGCCTGTTTGGGGCCTCCTGCACTTATCCCAGGCCTGACACTGCCCAGAGTGGGCCTCTGATTGGCTTCCTGAGCCTGTTGGTGGCCCCAGATTAACCATCCTCTGCTACATTTATCCAAAACATTTCTAAATAAGAATAACATGGAGAGGTACCTAGCAGTCTAAGAGTACAAACCATCAAAAGTCTCAACAGTAGTTTTGCAAAATACACCATAATTCACATGTCAGAATGATTTCGTACCAGGGATAACCACCTTCCCTTTCCCATATGTTATTCTTTCTCTTTAAATTTAAGTAATGCCTGGAGGGATTACCTCATCTCTGGTCACGTAATCGTTTTAAACTATTGGCATGATAAACTTTTAAAGTCTGGTTTCAGAACTATCAATTAAGTAATTAACAGCACTACTGTGTTTAACAGGATTCAGGACTAGCACCTGCTCCCCCACATTTAAAATCAAGGAGCTTTGCTTTTGCATGTTCCCTCAGGACTGAACATCACACCGCAACTGTGTGATGTTCAGTTTCATTACTGACACAACATTTATGTATCACAACTAACTGCAGTGGAATAAGCCCGTTTTGAATTGTTCTGGCTTGAAAAAAAATGGAAGTCCACAGTGGAATAGGAAAAAATGGTTTAGGACAGGCATGGCCAAACTTCAGCCTTCCAGGTGTTTTGGACCACAACTCCCACAGTCCTTTGTCATTGGCAATCTAAGCTTAGAATTCTGGAAGGTATGGTCCAAAACATCAGGAGGGCCAAAGTTTGGACATGCCTGGTTTAGGAGCAAAAAGAGCTGGACCAATTCAAATCAAGCTTTGTCTTACGCGGTTAGCAATGAATAAATAAATAAATACTCTTTGAATTCACTCATTTTATAAGTGGAGCAAATCCCATAGTACTTGACCATGTCATTACATTCTTTAACAAATAAAATGCTGTGGACATTTAAGGAGCTGTATCCCAGCAGTATCTGGAGAGCGAAACAGCATGGGTATAAAGAAGTTGATAGAACTTCAGTGACAGTCAAAAGACAAGTTGTCTGCTCAAAAGTATTCCGAAGAAATGTTGATTTAGCCAAGTGGATGATGCAAATTATTTCACAAAATTGCCTTTCTTTATGACGTGAAGGGGATATGCCTGATCACCTGCCCATTGTATATACTATTCAAATACTGTATTGCCATTAAAAGCATAGGCTATGGCAGCCTTTGTGCATGGGCTATATCCTTTGTGCAGATGTTCTTGGAATAATTACGGACACACACACACACACACAGAGGGGGGAATTTATGCAGGAATATGATCCCTGGAATGATGAGACAGCTCATCTGTAAACTGATTGTAATTCCATTCCAGTGCTTCCACAGACTGTTCCTCTGGAGCCAAACAAGAGTCCAGAGATGAGTCTTTGCTTATGAGTATCCAGGAAGCCCTAGTACTGCCAGGAAAAAAAGGTGCACCAAATGCATTCCAGTGGTTGGCATCTCTGCCTCATGGCTGACAGGCACACCCATTGTGTGGCTCTGGGTGCTGGCACCAGTTCCAGAACATACTGAGGATAAGGCCAAATAACCACTAACCGCAGAAAATAAGATCAAGTTAACTTTTAAAATTACGGTTAAGTGCCAGTTTGCTTTGCTTGTGAAAAAAGGACTTTTATTTGTTTATTTACATTGTCAAGGGACTTGCTCTTGCTTATGCAATCCCAATAACCATTTGCAAAGATTATATCCATAATTTATCAATACAACAGCATCCATTTTGTAGGATCTATATCCTATACCTGCTGTTCATATCCCTTTGAAAAGAAAAGAACAAGAAAAAAGACAGCACTTCAACATTCCATAATCAGTTTGCACTCCATAATCAGTTTTTTGAGGGAATTATTTTGTTACTCAATGTATTCCAATTAATGCGTGTTTTATTTTATTTTTATTTTCTGAGAAGTGCTGCGGCCTAGTTGTTACTTCTGCTTCTTTGAGGTGCTGTCCTCTGCATATAAGTTTCAGTTTCTTATTCTCTCAAGTACAGTACTTGATTGACATTCAGGGGCAAGCTTCCTGCCAAGAGGAAGAATAAGACGTTTGTCATTCCAAACATAGAAGCCTGCTGGATTGACAACTGAGATTTACTTCCATCCTGGCAATGGCGCAATGTCTTCCACCACACCACCTGAGGGCAACAGATTAGCACAGGGAGTGCAGGTGGAGGAAACATTTGGAGAGTCCCCGAGAAACATGTGGGAAGCAACAATCATTCTCTGCCAGCACCTGCAGCTTGAGGTGACCATCTCTTCCTGCCTCACACTACAGCTAGCCCAGTTGCCATTTTTAGTTTGGCAGGGTCCACAAATTTCACAAGTGTTTTGCTTACTATTTTAACCATTAATTAATTAAAGCTGAGTGGAATTGGAATAGCACTGGCAGTGGGCTTTTGTAAGGGTATGGCTCCCCTTGCCCCAATCACACCTGTAGTGTTTATTTATGGAACTCCCTCCCACTAGAGGCCAGGACTGCCTCATTTCTGTTGTCCTTCCGGAAACAGATAAAGACCTTTCTCTTCAGGCAAGCTTTCCCTGAATGATGGACTACCATGTGTATTTTTAACCATGTAGCTTTAATTAATGTAATGTTGTCTACTGATGCTGTAAGATGTCCCTTAATTCCTTGTTCTCAAATACTTGAACATGTCTTAATTGTACTGGACTGTATATTATCCCTCATTACTGTAAGCCGCCTTGGGTCCTTTTCCAAGGAGAAAGGTGGGGTAAAATACTCTAAAATAAATAAATAAATAAATAAATAAATAAATATTTATTTATTTATTATTTTTGCATTTCTAGACAGGGACTCTGGGCGGTTCACACGAAAGCCAAATAAAAAATTAAACTATTACCTATATTATCTTCTGCTTGACCCACCTGTTCTTAAAAAAAAAAAAATTGTCTTATGTGGGCTCTTGGGAGGTAGTTGGGGGCAAGGCAACTGATGTTCCTTCTTGTGGTGAGAAGTTGCTCATAATGACTAATGCATATTTTAGCCATGCTGGATGTTCTTGAAGGAGGAAAGCAAACAAAATCTTACCTATCTACATCCTGTATGGTAACGGTGGCAGGGAAATGCAAATGCATGAACCCACAAGTCTTGCAGCTAACATTTGTTGTTTCAGAATACAATTCTACTTATGACATTCAAGCATATCTGGACAACAGACTTCTTGAGGATGTGATCCTGTGTGTGTATTATCACTTAGAACATAAAAAAACAATGTTTTCTTGGATTGAATCAAGATTTACCAATCTCACATACATTCCAGGAATCCCATCTAACCAGCAAATAAGCCCAGCAAATACTGGTCATTTCTGATCTATAGGATAAAATTTGGCTGATTCTTTTTGTGAAACAGTATAAAATCACAAAAAATGCCCCTTTTGCTTATTAAAATATTTATGTCCTGCCATGAGAGCTCAGAACAGGCAACAGACAAAAGATAATTTTAAAAGGACTGTAAATAATCGGAATCCTTTTATAATGTATAAAAACATCAACTATTTAAACTCCTATATTTATTGCATTCTACAATCCATCAAGCCAAGATCCTTAGATTCCTAAGGCTTTGGTCAAGAACCACATTTGAGCTGAGGGCTGAAATGAGGTCAGTGTTAATGATAGTCATGAGCCAAAGAATAGGGCATACCTAACTGGCATTAGATATGGATTTCTTTCAAAACTTCCTTTGCTTCATGATTCCATGAAGCAATCATAGGAAAAATACAACTGAAGAAAGTTCTGTAATGCCACTGTTGAAATGGATTCAATCCTTTGTCTCTATGTACTTTTTGGCCATTGGAGGAAGCAGGAGCCCTGTTCCCCATCATATTATGTATTCAGGGATTTGGCATTTTACAGTTGATCTCTACTGCTGCCAATGGGATTTCATTACAGCCAGGGTTTCAACAGGCAGTGTTAGCAATTAAAGGTCTATTAAAGGGATTTTCCTGATAAGATGGAAAGAGGTAAAATGGCTCTCACAGGATGTACTTTTTTTTTTGCTTAAGTTGGGAAATGTTCAAGAAATATTGTTAAACTTCTCCCCTATCTGCCGTTCTCCCTTCCCTTTGTGTACAATACCTTGAGATCAGAGAGACTTAAATATCCTTTTAACATGTTTTGTACACAGTGTAATCCTATAATGGCAACCTAGAAGGGAGTCCTGATTAATTCAATGGTATTTACTCCCAGGTAGATATATTTATAGTTCCCCATCCTTTCTGAGCAATATAAGAGTAGGAAATAATGTCTCTCATGTGTCTTAGCCTTTTGAAATAATGTGAGATGGAATTCCTTATTTTAAAAACTGCCTTTACCTGGAAAATACACTAGATGCTACTGACACAGAAACAAACATTGAAGAGCAGTCTCATTTTCTGGCTCTGTTAAAAAAATTTTAAAGCTTATTTTTATCCCATTTGTTTTCTCAGTTTTAGCTGATTGTACTTCCTCAATCTTAAGTTCAACATTAGTACCTCAAGGTTTGGGAATGCTTGGCCCTCTACTTGTTTGGAACTACAACTCCCACAAGGCCTTAGCACTGGCCATATTAGCTGGTGTGGATGGGAGCTATAGTCAATCACCCAGAGGGCTACACATTTCCTACTGCACATATTGGCATCTGCCATGCTTCTCTCTTCCGTCAGAGTGGCCATCTTGTCCCACCTAATAATCCCTGTTGTGTCCACCATGCACTGCAAATGGACTCCTAATGATGCATCATAGAAGACACTCAATATGGCCCCTTTTGCTCTCATTTATTTATTTATTTATTAGATTTATGTAATGCACCATCTAGCAACAAGGTCACTCTGGGCGGTGTCATAAATGTTCAGATCTCCAAGGCTCCTTTTTGAATACAACAACTCAACCAGCTGTTGACTTGCAGAACAAAGACGACCATTTTAAGCAGAAATAAATCGGCTAGCCCTGCTGCTTCAAATGCATGCCGGAAATGCAGGGTGGCCTCTCTCTCAAGCCAGGATGTCTTCCTTTCAGCCTTCCTGGAGTCAGTTTTCTCCCTTCCTTCCAGAACACAACAGACTTCCAGCTCAAACCAGCCTGCAGTGAAGAAGCTCTCTGAAGATTTTTCTTCTGATGTTCCCTCAGGCTAGGGTACGTCCTTACAGCTGAACTCAGCTGCATTCCTCTCATGGCTGGGATCTCTGGCAATCTCCCCGCCACCCCCAGCCACTGAGGAAACACAGCTGTAGTAATTTTCAGTGTTCACAGAGAATAATTTAACCCTTGATAGAGCTTAGCACCTTGTGGAGGGGGAAAGCGTGCTCACAGCTTCTGTTTTTGGATTTTCTAATAAACATTTCCTGAAACATTTGCCGATATTTTCAGATCCAGAATAGAAACATGTTCTTCAGAAAGAGCTGTGGGTTACATTTGCAACAGAAAGCACTGCTGGAACGAATGGAGCCTAATTGCTTGGTCTTTTCTGTCAATGTTTTGTGTGTTGAAGGCCTCCTGCACTTCAAATTAGACTAGCTCTGAAGTAGCCAACTGTGGCAATGCATATTTTGTTTTAATACAATCTCTCAGTATGGCTCACTGCTGGCGATATTGTGATGGCTAAGGCTGAGGAGAGCTAGTCTTAACACCACCCTTGCCATAGCTAGACAGGATTTTTATTTAGTGTAAACCACAGCATTTTATTTTCCCAAGAGTAAAACCTTCGTGCCCAGTGCCACCTAGTGGCTCTGGTGCTAATACATGTGAGGTGGCGGAAGATTCTCTTTCTGCTGCAGGACCAGCAAAGACATATATTGGTGCAGGTGAGTTCTGACGGATATTTCTCCTAGAATGTGAATTACCAGTTTAGTGTGTGTTATGTACAAACACACTAAACTACTTGGACTCAGTAAGGCCCCTGTTGGTGGTGGTCAGTAGCCCCCAGGCCAAAGGTGGGCTGGTTTAGGAATAAGATATAATTTTTATGATGCATTTACCTTTGGTAATCTCCAAGGAAATACTCCATGTTCTTTTTTTGTGTGGACCATAACAGAACAAGCTGAGAGCTGTCCATCTCCAGTTTGCAACTGCAGAAGCTGGAGAACATCCCATTGCTTTAAAGGGGGCTTTCCACTCATGTATGGACTATGCTAGATTTCCCCTGACGTAAGCAGTGGTCAGGGAGGAGTATGCATGGAACTGGCTATTCTTTGGTATGCTCCCTGGCAAAGGGATAGGAACCAAAGATTAACCTGAACAGTTGGATTACTGGTATATATTACTTTTTTCTCTAGTGTACTATACTCTCCATCTAATAGATGTGAATCCATATACAATAGGACCCCCAAATCCATTGATTCATTAGCCACTGATTAAGTTATCAATGGTTGACAGAAGGAAAAATTAAATAAATAATTCAGCAGCCACAAAGCAAGCTACTGTCACAAACAGCAGCTGTAAAGCAAGCTACTGTCACAAAACAGCAGCCTTGGATGTTCTCTCTTATCCACGGTTTCTGTTATCCACGAGAAGGCTGTAACTCAGGCATGACCAAACTTCAGCCCTCCTGATGTTTTGGACCACAACTCTCAGAATTCCAAGCCTGTATTTCCAATGGCAAAGGACTGTGGGAGTTGTGGCCCAAAACATCTGGAGGACCGAAGTTTGTACATGCCTGCTGTAACTGATCCCCAGCAAATACCAGGGTCCTACTGTATTAGTCACCTCACTAACCTTGCTTCTCATTATATTTGCCCCAAAGCAAGTCACTGAAATAGGTTTGTTTTGACAAGGTTTATTAATAAAACTTATAGTACTGATTGGAATACAATTATAATGATTTTTTCTTGTATGAAAGAGAATGAACTTCAAAAACACCCACTTAGGTTAAAAATCTTTTCTAGTTCATTTGAGATACAGTGGTACCTCTTAAGACAAATGCCTCATAAGACAAAAAACTTGTAGGAAGAAAAACATTTCTGGGAATAGGCATGCTTCACATGACAAAAAGTTTATTCCCTATGGGATGCGTCGCAAGAAGAAAAACCATTCCACATGTACCCAGGGAAAAAAACTCAGTTACTTTTGTCTTTATTCTAGCCTCCAGAATGGATGAATCCATTCCCAATGCATTCCTATGGGAGACCATGTTTCATAACACATTTTTTTTCATAAAATGAAGTGGCCCATAGCCTCTCCAGAATGGATTAATCAATTTTCAATGCATTCCTATGGGAAACCGTGTTTCGTATGACAAGATTTTCTTAAAACAAACTGATACGTAGAACCAATTAAATTTGTTTTAAGAGGTACCACCATAATTCTGTTTTATCTTCAAAATAAACCTGAATGATTGACAACAATAACATCAGTAATTATGCTCAATATATTAAAAGAAATGCCCACAAATATAAACCCCACTACCACCAATCAGGAAGATTTAAAACAAACATGATGAAGCTACATGCATCAGATATGGTGCCATCAGCTAGTATCACTGTACTAATATTTGGATAATTAAACAAATGAATAGCAGAATGTATGTAATTAGAGAAAATGGCAAGAAACTCTAATACCCTAGCTATCATTTCATTTCCCCCTCCTTTTTCTTTTGAAATTAGAGATATATGCAAAAGAATCTTCAGTAGAAATAGATTACACTTGCGTGCAGTCAGTGGGCTTAAAGCAGGGGTAGACTACCTCAAGGGCACTTGAGGCTGTTCTCAGATTTGCTGGAAGCCTGACAGCTTCATTTCCTTGTTTGCATATTCATGTTTTTATTTGCAAAAGTCAATGCAGTGGCTACATTCTGTGAAGGTTGTTGTAATTGACAAATGGATTCCACAGTTACTGTGTATTCTAATCTAATTTCTCCTGTTCTCAAAGAAAGGGGCATTGCTTCCCAGGAGCTTTTCTGCAGACTCAGGAGGCATCCTTGAACATCAAGACAAAGAGAAAGTATGCACATCTGGTGGTCATGGAAAATGTCATAAGTCTCTTGCAGGTGAAAAGCAAAGGGCTACTACAGCACATTAACTCCATCCTACAGAGGACTTTGTTATCCAATGCAATTAACCGATCTCTATGTCATATGCTATCAAGCCTCCAATGGAAAACCCTAGGTAAAAAGATACTCGTTCTATGCTGCGGCCACTTTTTAGCTGGCCCAAGAAAACAGGCCGGGCTGGTATTCTGATTTCCTCATCAACGCCATAATCCACATAGATGATATTATCTTCGGCCTTGCCAGTCAACCGAAGTAAAAGGTTTTTGGCACTGTTGGTTTTCCATATCTCGCCACTTTGCCACAGGGCACTAAGCTCGTGTTTACCCTGGCTGGTGACAGACTGATCAATTTTTCCTTTGTGAATAAATTTGTTCAGATTGTTTCCTTTTCCAAGATAGAAAAGTGCAATAGGTTGCTTAGAACGGCACATTTGCCAGTATTGGCCATTAAACGCCTTCTTCAGCGAAATGATGTATTTTTCCATTTGCTTAGACTCTTTATCTAGATGCTTTTGATTTTCAGGCCAAAACAATAAGGAAGCTAAAAAATAGGGTTCTGAATATCTGTGCTCGAGACCCACTGTCTGCAGGATTGTTTTAAGCTGTTCTCTCAGATCCAGGAAAGAGTGCACCCTCTTGGATTTTGGATTGAGGCAATGGAGGACAATGTTAGCCATGATAAAATTCATTTGGAGAGCTTTGGTGGACTTTAGAGCAAGCAGAGTTTTATACTTCTGTACTATCTCCTCCATTTTGCTTGCAGAATTTTTGTGATTGCTGAGATGTTCCAAAATTCCAGAAAACTTGTCTGCTTTGGAAGCTTCCAAACTCTTTCTGTAATTTTCCAACTGCAGAGAAGAACTCAGTTTTGAATTCATTAACTTGCCATCATCAGAGCGGCAAAATACTTCTGCATATCTTTTGAAAAAATCTTGAACCTTATTCCGTATTTTGAGCTCAGCAATTTCTTTTTCAGGGTTCTGTGGCTTTAGAAAGATGAAGTAGTTCTCAAAAAAGTCAAATGCCTTTTTTAAGTTTGCTTGCAGTTTACTCAAATAATCAGCATGATCTTCAAGTATCACCCTGTATTCTTCACTGTCTGCAGCACATGCTGCTTTTGGAATATTCCCATTTCCTGACAAGAACTGTATCATGTATTTTCTTGATATGTCGTCATTTTTGTTGAAAACGGGTGTAGATTCAATGATTTCAATAGTGTAAAGAGCAGTTTCTATTTCTCCTAGGTATCCAGATGTATTATACATTTCATATTTCCGTTTGTATTTTACATTCTGAAAGTATTCTCTTTCACAGTCCTTATTTTCTGTTTGTTCTTGAGATTCTTTAAATGCTTTTGTTGCACACTCTGCAAGATCCAACAAATATTTTAGAATTTCCACTGTTATTGTTGATTTGTCTGCATTTTCTTCCAGACAGAGCTTTAACTTGCTTTTAAAAACTTGGCCTAAAGTATCAGATATAAACGAATTGTTCGGGGCAGCTTTTTTAGCTTTTCTAGCCCACTCTAGTGCATGGTCAAAATCCCTTTCCTTGATGTAGAAATGTCTCGCTAAAGCCTGGCAAATAAAAACATTTTGGTTGAATCTGCAAGTTCCCTCAGTCAACACCCTTTCTACTTCTGTGCTCCCCTCTTCTTTTTGAATGGCTTCAATGAGTGGAGAAAACAATGTGTCTGCATCATCTCCATGTTCCTTGCGGTGCCTTGTAAGCAGCATGCTTTGCACATCCTGTTGAAGTTTATCTCTCCCTATGCCAGTATCGTAAAACAGGTTTTCTCTTAACAACAGCAGTGTAATCTCACTCTTAGTCAGCTTGTAAGTTTGCTTAAATTCTTCTAGGCACTGCTCAGCAATCAATGAGTGACTAACCCGTACTCCTTTGTACCGTCCACGTTCTTGCACTTCAGTTTTTATAATAATATTGGAACAATTTCCCATCTTGTCATCCAATTCTTCTTTACCCCAGTAAGCTTTTTTAGTGCTTATGCCCAAAAACTCCTCACATTGTGATACAGAGATGGTGGACTCTGTAACAAAAGAATTTAACAGTGCCAGAAAGGAAATCAATTGAGCTTGCTTACTTGTAACATTTAAGCCTTTCAATGTGTTTTTGACTACTTTTTCTATATACTGTTGATCAAAATTTTTCTTCATAATCATAAATGAATAAAAATCTTCGGGATGCTCATACTGATCTTCAATTTCTTTTAGTTTTTCTTCAAAAGCCCTTTGTTCTTTCAGAGTTAGTTGCTGTTTCAGAGCGATACTGTTCAGACTGTTGCTCTTTGCACTCTCTCCAGGATTCTGTGATCTCATGCAATTTAAGATGATGACCAGAGGATTTTCATATATAATGCCTTTTTCCGCTACAGCAGATTGGATAGCATGTTGTAGCAGGTAAACATTTTCTTGCTCTTCAAAGTCATCTACCAATAGCAACACTGGCAAATAATCAAACTTGTTTGATGTCCCACAGGTAATTAAGGTGGTCAGCTGTGTTCCAATCTCTCCAAAATCCACTGTTTTGTTTTTTAGAACAGCACACCTGAATTTTTTTCTCAGCTCCCAGAGAATGTGCATGGCTAAGGTTGTACCACCACAGCCTGGGTGATGGTAAAGGTTGATTATTTTTGTGGGTGACTGTTTAGGAGACTGAGACGCTGATTCAATCAGATGTTCAAGCTTTTCATATGCATCCCGTTTAATAAAAGGTAAACAGTAGTTTTCAGAGGAAAAATAAAAATTCCACCAAGACACTTTCCCACCACGATAAAAATGCTCTTCTTGAGATTTTTTAAATTCAGAAAAGCGATCTTTGTCTTTCTCAATTTCTGTGTCTTTGCATTCATTTTCACAAAGTATTTCCAGGGCAGCCATGAAGTCTTCTTCTTTCTTTGGGAGAATTGTAGAAGAAAATCCCTTTGACGGCAAAAGCCTCTGAGATGTTTGGGTCACTGATTTCAACTTCTCAATGGTACCATTCACCATTGGTAGAGTCAAGTTTGATATGCACCTGTCTGCTAGTTTGTCTGCTGCAATAGACCTGGCTTGCAAGAGATCTTTCCAGCACTGGTAAGTTTGTGCCCCAATGCAAATACACAGAATGTCATCCAGTCCTTTAAGTTCTTGATAAAATGTACAGAATACTTCGATCATGGGATCACCTGGATCTTCTACATTTGATAGCAAGAGAAATATCACCAGACATCTCCCTCTTTGCATTACATCTGGATGGGAAAGAAATGAGATCAGTTTCCTGACTTCAGCTGCCCTCTGTTGCTGCCACAGTCTAGGATTCAAGGGCAGACATGCCTCACTGTTCAGGTCTGATCGGCCATTGCAAAAAATCCAACTGGGCTGCTGGTAGAGATTTAGTTCTTCAATTGTTTCAGATGCTGAATTCCCTGGTTTCAGGTATTGTTTTGGAAAATGAAGATTTGCTGCTCGGTTTTCTCTGAAGGCTTTGACCACACCATTGCTGGCTGACTCTGGATCAAACTCCAAAACAGCAAATAAGTTTACCTCCTGCAAGAAGGTCACATGCTGTGTATCATGTGGATGGCATTTGTTTGAGACTAATATATACCAGTCATAATGGGAATTATCTAGCAAGTCTCTGTTGCCAGTGAGTAAGCTCACCAATCTATAACCTTGATCGTCTCTCTTATTTCTTTTTTCTCCATGTTCTTTTTCAGCATTTTTCCTAGCTTCTGCTAATTCCTCCAGTTTCCTGACAAATGATTTGCGCTCTTTGGAATTATGGATATTTTTAGATGAAGCACCATCTCTTATAAATAAACATGTTTTCCATGATTTTTCTTTGAAGATGTATTCTTTAGTGGGGAAATACTTTGACTGACAACTTGAGTGTTTTGGAACAATATCAACTTCAATCACAAAAGTTTCTGATACAATGCTGTTTTGCTGTAGCACTTCCACATACCTAGGTTTCCTAATACATTCTTTTGCAATATCAACAAAAGTGTCAAAGTACTTGTTTATCATCAAATCAAAATAGTTAATATATTTCTCCTTATTTTGGACTTCGACTCCAACAATTTCCCCATGAGGATCATTCCGTACACCTAAGTGGATAGTGCCATTAGTACGGGAATTCATGCATGCTGCAGCAAATCTAAAAATCTCATTGCAAAATTTCATCTTCAGATCCTCATCTGTGCCTCTCTCTGTGTTTGTAAAGAGCTTAAATTCATGAATTGGATCAATGAGATTCAGTGGGCCTGTTTCAGGTATATGGAGAACATAATGTTGTACATACCGATGACTATTGTGAAATTCATCAAAAGGATATGGGAGGCATGTCTGCCTAGTTGGAAGCTGATTATTTCCATTTCCATGAGGTATGTTTTGGATGGCTTCCTGAATCACGGGTTCTGGCATCTCAGTATTTTCAGGTTTTATCTGTTCTGCTGAATGATGAGCACTGGCTGACTTTGCTTCACCATCTCCTTCCACCTCTTCTTTATCCTCGCTTTTACTGGAAAATCTGTCACCAAAATGTCCGGTACTCTGCTCTTGCTCAGAAACACTGGCACTGTGACCAGCTGAAACATTGTTCTCTTTCAGACTATGCATTATCTGAATGGCTGGACCATAGGTTATGCCCATTTCTAGAAGGTCTTGCTTCGTCAAGATCTTCAGAATGGTACCTGTGACGTCTTGATGAAAAAGGATGTCACCAATCTTCTCATCGAGCTTGAGTTCATGGGTCACCCACTGTTTTACTTGCTTTTTTGTCCAGGTCTCAATCGAAGCATCGACGACAAGGCTGTGTTCTCGTCTGCAAACTTCAGTTGTGTCTTGAGCTGAAGAATAATTCATTTTCAGTAAGTGCATTATTTGAATTGCTGGACCAAAGGTTATCCCCATCTCTATGAGGTCTTGCTTTGTTAAAATCTTCAGAATAGCACCTGTCACATCTTGCTGAAGAAGTGTGCTGCCATGTTTCTCCTCAAGCTTCAGTTCATTAGTTACCCATTGTTTTACATGTTCTTTTGTCCAAACCTCAATATTGTCAGGCAGGTTAGATTGGCAATTTCTTTTAGTCCTTTAAGAAAAACAATGGAAACATTATTAAATACAGCACTGTGCTAAACATACATTTATTCCAAATCCTATATCAATGATGGTGAACCTTTTAGATAACAAGTGCCCAAACTTTGATTCAAAACTCAGTAATTTTTGCAAAGTGCCAATACAGCAATTTAACTTGAGTACAGGTGGTTGTGAAGGGACGATGTCAGGTGCCCACAGAAAGGGCTCCGAGTGCCACCTTTGGCACCCATGCCATAGGTTTGCCAACACTGTCCTATACTGTAACACTTGGAACCCTCTAATAATACAGTCCTAAAGACGTCTACTTAGATATAAGTTGCATTGAGTTCAATATGATTTGTTTGCAGTAAGGAGAATATGTATTGTACCCTAAATTAAGGTTGCAATGATATCAAAATGGCAAGTATGACCTCTCCTCTACTATATTTACATACCACATATTTTTAAAATTTAATTCAAAAGCTGACACTATGATAGTTTCATCTTTAATAATAAACAAGACAGGATTTTGAAATAATACAATTTTAGCACAGTATTTTGGAATAGGCTGGTCAAGATCTTGAACGACATGAACTTGAGAGCATTATTCTAGCCTTCTCTTGACCTTGTACTCTCCAGATATCTTGAAGTGCACTGCCATCATTCACAATGAACATGGCCACTGGATATACTGGCTGGTGATAATGGACCTACTGTCCAACACATATTGAGGGTGCTAGGTTGGGGAAGGTTGTCTTTTATTATTTTTATTATTTTATTATGTTTTATTCTTTTCTGCTGAATCACCATAATCCAATCAATTTTATATACCTTTTCACCTCCATATCTGAATTATTTTGTTGAATGAAGCAGTATCTTATGATTTTCTTATTGTCAGGAAACCTTAATGCCTGTAAAAGAAGGTAAAGAGTATAAGCTGGATATTTTTAAATGGCATGGGTGAGTGGTTCCTAATATTCATTTGGAAAATTCAGAAGAGATGAAAATATGAAATCAAAATTAAATTTAGGGCTCATTGACATTCATCCTTTTAAATTGGTCTGATGCAGTCTAAATACAGTCATTTGGGGTCAGGTAGAGGTATAAAATCCCATTTGGTACAACCCTAGCTTCCAAATAATATATAAGGACTTCAAGCAACCCTATTTAGTCTGGTTCCTCCTGCTGTCAATTTCTGATATCATGTAGTGGCTTAATAACCAAGCTACTTCAGGACATCAATAAATTGAACATTTCCCTTGCTCCTTGAAAGTGAAATTATTTTTGACTTAGCTAGATCACTGATGCACTGCATCACTTAAAATAATTTAAAAACTGCCCAGTTTGAAGTTCTGATTAAGAAACTGCCCGCAGTTGAAAACATGAACCTACCTACAACAAACAAGTAGAAATCTAAGAAAGCTGCAGGTAAGGCCGCTCTGGGGCTGGATTGATTCACTATAGCAATTACATCACCATCACTGAACCAACCTGTCCCCACAGCACACCAAACAATGGGCCAAATGATTGTCTTCCGCGGTTACTTCACATCCGTTTTGTTCCTGTAGTTGTTGTGTTTAGGAGTGGTACGAAAAATGTTATCTCTTTCCTTTCTTCCTTCCTTCATTACGTTGGAAAGGATGCGGCAGCCCAGGAAAACTCAGGCCCCTCATCACCTTCTGGGCAGCCACTCAAGATGAGGAGCAGCAGCTGTGGCAAGGGCAGCAAGGGCAGCTGTGCACCCTGGTCACCATGCCCTTGCTGCGCCCCACAGGGAAAGCTGCCTCCTCTCTTGGCCTCGCCCAACTTGGTGTGTTGCAAGTGAGGGAGGGAGGGAGGAAGGGCTGGGAAGGAGGAAGGGGAGGCAGGAAGGTATGCCCAAAGCCACCCGCAGCCTGCTCACTGGCTGAGCCCAGCCAGGCTGTGGTGCTCTGTTGGCTCACCAGCCTGCCTATCACCAACCGGGGACAAATGCAGCCCCGCCAGCCTCCCAGGAACCAGGCCCAGGCCACTGTTGGTCTTCCCTTCCCTTCTTTCTCCGCTACCTCCTCCTCGCTGGTCTCTAACCTAGTGATTGTAGCGGCAGCCTCAGCCTCCAGCCATGGCTATGCTCCCTGCTCCCCTCCCTTGCTCCACGGAGCAAGGTAGCAGCTCAGAGGGGGCTGGGTGGGTGGGAAGTAGCTCTGTTTTCCCCTTGGCCGCCCGCCATCCCTCCCTCCCTTCTGTCCACTGCCGTGGCTGCTCCGGCTCGGAAGGTTGGCTGGTGCTGCCTCCGCCTGCCCCCTTCCTTCCTCACAACCATAATAATACAGGCGGCAGCCACACAAGGAAGGCAGGTGGGCAGGGTGCAGGAGCAGGGGCCGAGCCTTGGAGGTAGTGGGAGACCTTGCTGCAGCCCTCCTGTTTTAAACTGCCCTACTCGACTGCAGCTGGTGCCCTGACCATCTGGGCGGCGGGTGGAGGGAGTGGGGGACCTTGCTGTGGCCCTGCCACTTAGAACTGTCCCACTAGCCAGCGTGCCAATCATCTGTGCGGTGGGTGGGGGAAGTGACATAGCTCACCACTTTGAACTGCCTCAGCAATAGAAGCAGCTACAGAAGCTGGCTTGCTCGTTAAGTAGGAGGTAGGTGAGGGGTCTGCAATTGGTCTGGAGGGCTGGATTCAGGACACTGGGGGGCCACATCCGGCCTCCGGGGCCTTAGTTTGAGGACTGCTGATCTAGTGGTTAGTGGGTGAAGCGATATATGTCATTAATTTCCCTATGGGAAAAACTATGCAACTCAAATGTATAAGAAAGGAAGCATTATCAATGCTGCTGCATTGGCATATGAAAACTAGAATATCAGTAAATCGAAATATCAAAAAATAATTTTTATACCCCCCTCAAAAAAAAAAGGAAAAAGGAAGCTAGACAAATTCAGTGTTTGTCAAGGTACAAGACTGTGAGGTAAAACTTGTCATGATACAAGTTATCACGACCATGGGAACACTGAAACAGGAACAAAACCACGAGATCGCGACCAATGCTGTCATGGTACAAAACTAGTCACGGAACAAAGGACGTAAAGTAGCCACCTTATTGAACTCTAGAATTAAGGAAGTTTAGAAGAATTCAAAAACAGGGCTGTATTACTGATCATGTTTAGATTTTGGACAGAGCCCACATGGCTATACCCCCCTTGTATGTTTAGAAGTAGAAATCCTACTGACTTTAATCTTCTAGAAATGTCCTCTATTATATGCTGTAGTATTCAAATCCATGAGATGTTGAATTTAAAGACTGTCCTTTTTACATTTAAAACCAGCTATTGTGCTCCCTAAAATTTCTACGGTAATAGTTTGTTGCCTTTATAGACAAGGGCAAGGGTTGCTATTACATCCACTTTCAAATTGCAAAAGAGGGCAAGGTGTTTTATGGTACTGTTATTGGACATTTTAAGCAAATTGTGTAATGTGCACAGAATGGACAAACCTTAGAGCTGCTGCTTTGTTTCATGGATTTTTAAACATCTGAGGAACTAAATGTTTTTTACTTTTAAATTTCTGCTCCTTCTGTGCTTGTGCTTTGTATACTGCTGCAAAAACATTTCACACCAATTGGAAATACAGTAGACCCTCGTATAACGGAGGGTTTGTACAACGAAAAATCCGTACAACGGAAAAAAATCGTGTTACAAAAAATAATTTTGCAAAACACACTTTACCATAGGAATGCACTGAAAACCAATTAATCCATTCCAGCAGGAACAGATTAATAGGTTTTCAATGCATTCCTATGGGGAGGCTGTCCCAAACTCCCTTAATTAATGGACAGACGAAGGCTGTTCCCCCTACACCTGACAGACAGCTAATTTTGACAGCTCCAAGCTGCCTTTTGTGGCTGTGTGGAGCAGCCTTCAGTTGCCGAGCAAAGCTTTCCCCCTTCTTTGCTTCCCTCACAAACAGCCCTGGAAATGGAAGCGATCTGAAACTCAGAAGTGGCTGCCTGGGAAGTGCACCTCTTGCCTGGGAGCTGCTTCTGAGGATTGGCTCGCCTCCATCACCAGGGCTGTTTGCGAGGTAAACGGCAGCAGCAGCAGCAGAGATCAAAGCACCACCACCTCCTCTTTGCCAGGTTTTGACTGCGTAAAGAGGAGGTGGTGGTGCTTTGATCCTGCCTTTTCTGGTAGTGTAGCACGGATCTGCAGGTGCTTCACCATCAGGAAATACAGGGTCAAAGGGTGTATCACCCGCGGATCAGTGCTACACGATCAGGAAAGGCAGGGAGGTGTTTGAATGAGAGTGTAAAATTCAAAGGCCTCCCTGCCTTTCCTGGTCATGTAGCATGGATCTGCGGGTGCTACACCATCAGGAAAGGCAGGATCAAAATGCCGCCACCCCGTTTGCCCGATTCATGGCGCTGAGACCCTGGTGGAAGCTCCTATCCTGCCTTCCCTTCCCTGTACCACCTGCGGATTGGATGCTACAGGGAGGGAAAAGCAGGATAGAAGCTGCCGCCACCTCCTCTTTGCCCGAGTCTCGGCGCCAAGACCCAGGCGAAGAGATGTCAGAGGCTTCTATGCTGCCTCCCCATTCCTGTAGCACTCCAGAGCGTATCTAGGGGGGCAGGCGGGCAGCAATCTGGGGGCGCCTGGAGGCTCCAGCGTCTCTCCGCCTGAGCAACCACCTGTGACTCCCCTCCCTTGCTCCTCTCCACAACTTCTGGCCCTTTCCCAATTCCCACCCCCACTGCCCCCAGGTCGAGGAGGGGGAGTCCAAGACAGAGAAATGGTGCTTCTTCGCCCCCTTCAGCAAGACACGCATCACCCTGCTTTCTCCCTGGACATTCCAGCCCTTGAACATGCGGGAGAGGAGGCGGTGGCTACTCCAGGTAAAGGGGCTTCAGGCAGATTGGGACAGGCTGCCCCAACTCCACCCCATCCAATCTACCCTTCTCCCCCATCCCTCTTGCCCCTGTGGCCAGGCAAGCAATGAAACAGTCAGGCAGGCGTGGGGAGAGCGCAGTGGCTGTGGTGCCCTCCTCCTCCTCGCTTTGCTCCCAGCCCACGGAAGGAGAGGTGTAAGGTGCGCACGCATAGCACGTGCGCACGCACGCATGCACACACAAATGCACCCACACCTGCACCACACACGCAGGATTAGCCCCCCCTTGCTGGGTGGGTGTGATGCGGTTGGGGGGGCAGGAGAGGCGCAAAAATGAATTTGTCCCCAGGCACTCCAAACCTTTGCTACGCCTCTGGTAGCACCCAGGGATCGGATGCTACAGGGAAGGAAAAGCAGGCAGGCTTTTTTGAATCCCACGCCCTCAGCTTGTGGGCATGCAAAATTCAAATGCCTGTCTTGTAAAATGATTTTTTTTCTCAAGACATCGGGTAGGCAAACTGTCATCTTGTGAAAAATGCCTATCCCCAGAAATTTCATTCATCTTATAGGGCATTTGTCTTGCGAGGTACAACTTACCTTGTTTTCACCCCACCCTGATTTGAATAGCCTAGTTAGATGGATAATGGCCTGCAGTGTGTCAAAGTTACACCTATGCAACCCTTCCCAACACTCATTAAGTATGGGCCATTAGCTGTGCCTTTCCTGCTGGAGGTGTGAAGTGGTTCTGATTAGTCTGGGGATTGATGAAAGGGCAGTATGGTTTTCAGACTTATTCAGATGAGGGTAGGGGTAAAAGTGAGGTGAACTATAATTTGGAAGCCTCCCACCAATTTTTCTCAGACTGAAGAATTTACTTGGATGAGTAGGGAAATGTTTCAATTCAATAATAATAATAATAATAATAATAATAATAATAATAATAATAAATAAATAAACCAGTTGCCATGATTCAACTCCAAGATAACCTCACCTGGACGACTGAGAATCTCCACATATATATTATTATGCTATTTGGGGTTTAGAACCCCATAAAATAAATGGTTGATGTATTTGTGAGAAGAGTAGTCCAATTTATCTTCCTCCCTTGGCCTTTTAAATATTTTTCGAGTAATAAGAGCACCATTCCTGAACACTTTGTGAGATTCATCAGTTTCTTTGCCCCTACCTGATGTGAATCAGGTTATCATGTCTTAATCAAACATATACATTCATTTCTTTAAACTCTCCAGTTAATGAATGTGCAATATTGTGATACTGCATCTGTGGTTCAAAATGCTAGGAAATTGCCTGATATTTCTGCACAATATCATGCTCACATTGCCAGCAGGAAAAAGGATGCCAGACTTTACACAGCATGTCGATGATACCAAGGTCAGCAGTCAAGATTGTCTACAAGATATCCACTTGTGCTCATTATCATTCATAACAGACACCACTGCAAGGGATAATTCTAGAAGCCGACTCTTTTATTAAATTTCCATCCGTTAACCTCTTCTCATCCAAGCATAAAACAATTGCCAGGCTGGTTTTTCAACATCTTCTTTAGACATGCACAGCTTGGAACCACAAAGTAATCATAATTTATAGGAAAAATGTGTCCTTCAGAAACGGCGCCATTTGCTATCATTTTGAATTATTGATAGAAAACAGAAATATTCCACATTCATAAACTGTAGGATTTTTTTTAAAAAAGAATTTTGTCTTGGCTTTTTAAAACAAAAGCTTAAATATACATAAGCGACACAGACACCCCAACAGAAATCTTCTTCATGTAGAATTTATTCAGTGCTGGAACAACTCAAAATAGGACCATATGATCTGTAATACGGCTGCGTGGGAAAAACAGGACCAAGAACAGTTTGAATGTGGCTGCAGTCTTTCTGCGCCAGAATATTTTACAGGGCTGTTTTGTATTAAATAAAATGGTGAAGCAAGGGTATAAGTAGGTATAACACACACAACGGAGAAACATATATGTATACTGTTTAACTTCTTAGGTAAACCAATTTTGCTATGCCCACTCCACAGAATGCAGAGTAGAAAGCTATCTTCCCATTTCCAAACCTTTGCTCTACAAACATGTTGCTGGCATGTTTTCCAAAAGATGTCCCCTTGTCTTTTGAAATTAAAAAATGGAGACTGGGCGTTAACAAAGGTCTCATGCAGCAATAATAGGCCATATTTCTGTAACTGGGCCCCATTAACAACAAGCAATTTCCAAAAAAGTTGTTGTGTTAAACTGTTTCAGCATGTATTACAACAAAACAAAAGTACTGTGTTAGCTTTAAGACTTGATACTTTTTTCAGTGTTAGCTTTTTAAAATTAAAATCCATTCAGACACATGTAATCTATTCTAAGGAAACTGGTTGAATCAGGATCACATGTGAGTAATAAGAGTCCTAATCAATAATAAGATCAAAGAGCATAATAATAAATAATAATAAAAGTACAATATAAAATACTTACATTTTAAATCCTGCTGGGTGAGGAAGCTCTCCACCTTAAAGGAAATGTTGTTTTCCTTTATGAATCTCCGGTTAAAAGTGATTTTTTATTTATTGCATTTCATTTCTTTAGGCTTTTATGCCTTCCAGTTATATTTCCAAATTCATATTCTCTTATCATTTGAAAGCTGCTTATACCACGGAGAACCGTGAAGGACTGTTGTGGGTGGTTTCAGAAATGTTTTAAATACTGTAAGTGCCAGAGCTCCGGGAAAAGAAACTGAAAGTAAACCATGCCTGGCAAGCAAGGAGGCCCAGCTCCTTGCCTAAGTTTCTGTTAACTCTTTTTCTTAGAAGTGCTGCCTCACGGATATTTGTTCTATTCTCATTTAAATCTAAAACTTAGATTTTAAAACTGCTTGCTGAACATTTTAAAGCAGATAAAAATGTGGCAAGCTGTTACTGTTTTTTGGTCTGTACGAAATTTTCTTTTAAAGGGATCTTTGCTGGATACTAAATGAATGCTATTTATAAATGTTTTAAGCTTGTTCCTTAGTAAGGTAAAGGTAAAGGTCCCCCCCCCCCGCACATGTGTGCTAGTTGTGTCCGACTCTAGGGGCGGTGCTCATCTCTAGATTCAAGCCAAAGAGTCAGTGTTGTGCCAGTCCATGGCCATGTGGCCGGCATGGCTGCAAGGAAACACTGTTTTTACCTTCCTGCCTTTTATGGTGCTACCTATTTATCTACTTGCATTTTACATGCTTTCGAACTGCTAGGTTGGCAGGAGCTGGGGTGAACAGCGGGAGCTCGCTCCACTGTGTGGCACCCGGGATTTATCCAAAGTCCCTCCCAGCTTGTCACTAAGTGTCCCATGGCTTTGTCTACTTTCTGTCTGAGCATTTCAACTTTTCCGGGATGCCTCATGCATGGGTAGGAATTGTGACTCACCTGACGTGATGTGGCATGTTGGGAGCCCAGCCCTTTTAAATAGCTTCCACAGCTTTGGTAACAATTTGTCCTAGTGCATATCTCTAGTGTCAAGCCAGGAAATGTGGACGCAATCCTCCAGTCTTAGGTGGTGACCCTAAGGCAGGGGTGTTCCAAACTTTTTGCAAGGAGAGCCAGGTGAAAATGTGTGGGGGCTGACCATTCAGCTGCATTTCGCCCCCAGGCCGGACTTTGGACAAGCCTCTATGATAGGCAAGGAGACGGGGAGGACTCTGCAGCAACGGAGCTGGGGGTGGGTAGGCTGGACAGGTGGCTGGGGGGACAGACGGAAGCAGGGAGGGCAGGCAAACCACCATGGGGAGGGGCCAGCTGGCGGGGATGTGTGACAGGCTGAGCTGGTTGGGAGGTTGCGGGCCACTTGAATTTTGAAAACGGGCCGCATTTGGCCCCCGGGCTAGACTTTGGACATGCCTGCCCTAAGGTGATCTTTTAGCCTGGGTGCTGGCCCAATGCATGGTGCTGTGTCCGATTATCCAAAGCTATAGGGTGGTGCCTGTGGGCAAAACTAAAAGACAACTGGTGTTACAGTCATGCTGCCAATTTTACGAATATATGTCCTGTAAGCTTTGGATTTCCATGTCCCCAAACTCTTCATCATTCTGTAGGAAAGCCCTTGGGCCACCACCTGCGACACTGCTCCCATTCTAAAGGAGTCAGTTCCAAAGTCCCCCGGGGTGAATCCTGCCGTGTGTAAAGCCATTCACATCATGCCTGGTTTTAAATTATAAAACCCTCCATGGCCTGGGACCTGAATACCTGGCAGAGCGAATCTCTCAATGACCAACTTCGGCCCGACCAACCAGAATGACGCGGGCGCACTCACTTCGGGTGGCCACGCCCAGGGAGGCTCGGAAAACGGTCACCTGTAACCGAGCCTTCTCTGTGGCTGGTCCTGCGCTATGGAATCATCTTCCAAGTGAGTTGCACCTTGCACAGTCCCTGCCAGCCTTCAAAAAGGCCTTAAAGACTTGGCTGTTTTGTGAGGCGTTTGGTGACTGTTAATTTTTTTTCCTGTCCCGCCATCTCACCATTGATTTCTTTTAGTGTTTTATTATAATGTTCTATTAATTGCTTTTTGGTATGTTCTTATTTGTTGTAAACTGCCCAGAGTTTCTCTGGAAGAAACAAAATATATAAACATCAAAACAAACAAACAAACAAACAAACAAACAAACAAACAAACAAACAAACAAAGAGATATCGAGTGAGTGGGACACCTTTCTTGTGCAACAAGAAGGAGCACAGCTGGCTGCCGCACTTAGCTAGATACCTCCTTGCTGCTCTAACCGGGCACAGAGCTGGGTCGCACTGTGCCAGCAATGTAATACTTGTTCCATGGGCTCTTTGATCTGTTTTTGATGATCTGAGGACAATGCATAACGTTTCGTCGTGCAGAATTATGTCTCCTATGCTCAGAGCATGACCTCAAGACTTCCTTCTTGAGTTAGGCACCAGCTCGCCCACAATAAAGGCCCCAAAGAATGCCAGTCTAAAGGCACAACTGAATAGATGATACAACCAACACAATTCCTTTAGTCTGCCTAACGTTACTGCCAGGATGCCTGGTGTTATTGGCTTCCATTTGTTGGGCAGCTTGGGGGTCTTTCCCTCCCAACCCCTCACTGCCCATCTTATAAGCAGTGTCTTACACGGGTCCTGCCAGCCCCTGAGCAAGTGGGTGTGCAAGCATCTGATAGACCTCCCCAGATTAAGTCTGAGTTGATTTACTGGTGTGACTTAAGTCCAACTTATTTATTGATTTATTGATAAATTGATTTATTTTTAGACCTCTTGCATTCCCAGAGGAACTCCTGGAAGACGAACATAATCACACCTTGATTGTGAGTCCCAAAACTTGTGTCCTCATACATTAAAATACTATAATATTTATCCTTACAATACCTATCAGTCGCTAAGCTTTTGTGGAAATATAAGCTGTCTGCTCTTTTAAAAAAACTGACAATATTGTGCAAACTCTGCTGGAGAGGCTGCAGGAATACAATTTGCTTAGTTTGAAAATCCAAAGGGCCTGTTGTGCTTTTCATATAAGTGGCAAGAGACAAATTGTTTTGCAAAATGGCTTGGATTTTTTCTTCCAGTTCCTTGTTAGTTGACCTGCTATTGTTTGGTTGGCTTTTTTTTTGTATTTCCACGCCCTGTCATTCTTAAATGACTAACAGATTACACATTTTAGCTAAAATATTTTCCCTTTGTGTGAAACCAACTCCCTAAGTTCTATCAAAAGACAACTGACTAATTTGGGAGTTGCCGAAAACCCTGTCTTCTTTTTATGGGAAAGTGAAAGTGCACACAGAAGCTAATTGAATCCCCACGGTGCAACTGCAGTCAACAGAAACTGAAACTTACAGTCCTGGAGTGCAGAGAGCGTTTGTTTATCAGGGAGAAGTCTGTGCTTGTCCTTGGGCGGCTGTCTGCAAGCGTGGAAGTCTTCACCTACGGCTCACAACTGGCTACAGTGAGTTAAAAGGCTTCTAATGAGCAGGTGGAATAACTTAAATGTTCAAACAGATTACTGGGACTAAAATTGGTTTTCCACATAGCTGCCACTGATTGTAGGCCCAAGTCAAATTCTCAAGTATCGACAGAAAGGAAGAGTATTGAGAAGCTTGTGTAAGACCTGTATTTCCCTCCTATTGAGCTGAAACACCTATATCATCTTAAGGAGGGACATTAAATAAGCAAAGTTTGCAGAGTGCAATCATGGAAGCCACTAAGGCTAAAAAAAAAAAAAAAAAAAACCGTGGCAGGGCAAAGAAAACTTCCAGAAACCTGGCACAGAAATCAATAGAATATTTTTGTGCAGTATCAGATTCCATTAGCCAACATGCACATTCCACCTCTCCTAATCAAAGGCCATTCAGGGAATTTACATCAAGTACCCCATTTAAACTTGTTGCCATATAAGTAATAATTCCTTATCTCTGTTCAATGCTCTACCCCTGCTACACATTTAAAAATAAAATAATGTATTTTGCTGTAAGAAGCTTTTGAATGTATGGTCATCTTGTGGTAGTTTTAAATTTCTGACTCAGGATGGCACTATAAGCCAAGGAACATAGTACAGTACAAAAAATATTTGTAGAATGTTCCTCTGCCTGTTTCCCCTGCTGGGCACCCTGCAGGAGTTGGGGATGGGTGGCAAAAAGCCAAAGCCACCAAAGCGGGGTTAAGCCTTTCTTCACTTTGGTGGGTTTAGCTTTGAGGCACCTGCTCCAATGCCTCCTTTCTCTCACTAGGCACCCTGCGGGAGCTGGGGATAGCTACCAAATAGCTGAACCCCGCAAAGTGGGGAAAAGGCTTTTCTCTGCTCTGGTGGGTTTGGCTTTGGGGTGCCTGAATGCCTCCTTTCTCCCGCTGGACACCCAAGCTGGGCATCCTTGACAAAATGCCGAACCCACCAAAGTGGGGAAAAGGCGACTTCAATTCTGGGGCTGCAGCGGCCAGCTGCCAGCTGCCTGGTCTAGCAACCAGCTACCACTAAGCCTGAGGCTTGTATATCAAGACATTGCTCCTTGATCAAGGCAAAAATCACCAGAGACTTTTGGTCTTTGATCAAAATACCCATAAGCCAAGTTACTCATAAGCCGAGGTACCACAGTAGTTGGATTCTTAGCCTGGAAATCCCACCAAACACTTGCAATTTGAGTTTGCTCTTCTGGGAGCTTTTGGTGGAATTAGAGAGATTACTGGGTAGTTGTTTATATAAATATATTAATATTTATTGATTTACAGTATGTATTTATAAACATATTTATTTATATAATTATTTATCAATGTATTAGATGTAGACCCCACCTTTACACTAAAAGTTAGCACTCAAAATGGCTTTCAATGTTATTAAAAGAAGGAAAAACAGATGAAACTGACATTTAGCTTAAATCTTAATGAAATAATGCAAATCTGCCCCATCATAACAGCATAAAAATCAGCAAACTACTTAAAACAACAATAACATTAAACCTATAACATTAAAAAATGGTACAGATTATATACAGCATTACAGAGCAAGTTCAACATAAAATGCCTGTCTAAAACAATGTATTTTACTCCCGTCTAAAACAATGTATTTTTACTCCCTTCTTAAAAGAAGTCTGAGTGGAAAGATCACAATTTGGAAGGGATTCCATCATCTGGGAGACACAAAGGAGAAGGCCCTCTCCCACATATGTGTTGGTTGAAAATACAGTGGTACCTCAACTTATGAATTTAATCCGTTCGGAATGCATGCACTTAAGTCAAACTACTCTTAAGTCAGGGCACCTAGCTAAAAAAAATTGAAAAAAAAAGTTTTAAAATTCCCCCCCAAAACTGAAAACAATTGAGCAGACCATATCTAAAATTTGTAAGGTGGCAGTTATAACATCAACAGTTTTCTGCTCTTAAGTCGAATTGCTCTTAAGTCAAGCTGCTCTTAAGTCGGGGTACCACTGTATTAGGTTATAGAGGTTAAATGAAGAAATATTTCAGTACCTATATCTTATATACCATATTTTTCCACATGTAAGACTATATTAATCTAATATAAAATCATTAGATTAAAAATTAAGGGTGGTCTTACACATGGAAGTAAGCTGAGGATAGAACTGTGTAGTTGCGAAATTGTCCATACCTTGTCTCAGCAAACAGTTGTCTTATACATGGGGGCATCTTATAGATAGAAAAATACAGATATAATTAGAAAATGTATGCACATTTACCTGTGCATTATTTTCACCTAAGATTTATTTTAAACTCCATGTATATAATATTCATTGCTATATTCTGTCTGTTTTTGTCCATATAGGCAAAATGATAAGAAAGAAAGAAAGAAAGAAAGAAAGAAAGAAAGATAGATAGATAGATAGATAGATAGATAGATAGATAGATAGATAGATAGATAGATAGATAG
>JAHTLZ010003542.1:61701203-61778062 GCA_023846285.1 Phrynocephalus versicolor | reverse complement strand
TAGATAGATAGATAGATAGATAGATAGATAGATAGATAGATAGATAGGTTCACAAATGTTAAGAATAGCAAATTTCTAAAAAGATACCCCTCTTTTTAATTAGAAAGAAAGAAAATGAATTAGGTTTGGTTTCTACAGAGTTTGAAGAAATTTCCTTTAAAAAGCTCCTCCCACTAATCTATTAATTTTAGCAAATATATCTAACATGTAAGAAATACCCCCCCCCAATTATGTATTTCCACACATTCCACACTTTCTTCATAGAAGATATGTTGATGCATTTTGTATAAGGCTGATGGAAAGCTCACCCCATCCCTACCCCAGACATCATCCATACTACCTCTGCATACACAGACCCCCTGTTCACACACACACACTGAAATCCACACAAGAAACCTTGGTTGGACTCAAATGTTAGAAAAGAAGTTAACCAAAGGATAATGATGGAAGGCTTGGAATTCAGCATGGCAAAAAGCAACATTATGTTATTTATGTGTTTACTAAGTGTATGAATATTATAAAAGAAAATAGTAGCTGGAATCAGGGAGGTCAAAGGGTTAAAATCACTTCCATTTATATCATAGTCTGATACAGTTGAGCAGCTTCTATGGGTGTTATCTATTTTGCATTTTAATTATACATTACTATAGAACCCCCTTATATCCTCCTGTAGATGCAGAGAAATGAGATAAATTATTTTAATTGTGAATACCTACTATACTTAGCATAGTTTCTGGTACCCTTAGTGGCAACTGCCAGTTCTGGTTATGTCACCTTATACACATATGCATTTGGGGGATTATTCCTTTAATATTTTTAATATTCTCAGAATGTGAATATGTGAATCAGTGAATACAGATACAGTGGCTGAGCCCCCCCCCCAGTACCTAATTAATACAAAATGGTCAGAATCCTGTTGCTTAGAATAGTAAACTGCACTAAAGTAGGCTTAATATATCAACAAGGTGTGGAGAGTTACCTTTCCACACATTCCATTGATTTAAATGGACCTACTTTAGCACAGTAAGTCAAAGATAGAGTAGGCCTGTTTGAATCAGTGGAATGTGTGGAGGACTTGACTCTAGTGATTCAATGGACGTGTTGATGCAGTCGGTTTATTGTAGTGTGATGTACTACACTAAGCAACAGGATTTTGTCTAATACCTCATCTTGTTTTTGTCTTCCTCTAGTCTAGCATTTAGGGCACGAAAGCCTGCTGCATATTCCTACCACTGAGAATTCAGGAAAACATTGTTTCCAAGCCCAGATGACCCATGTGCCAAAAGTGGCATGACAGGAAAAGTTTTCAGGATAATGATGGGGTTAAAGGGCAAAAGAATCTGGGAAGACGGTACAGCCAAGGACAGATAGGATGAGGAAAACGGTGACAGGTGATTTTGTACTAGCTACATGTTTGGACGAATAAGTCAAGATACTTTGTTCGTTTGTTCTTTTGTGATCTGCTGTGTGGCTGAGGCGATCGTTAAGGGATTAACTGCTGGTGGGTTAGATGGCTGTTTAGAGACATCCTGTGTGGGTGAGGTGCTGGATGTGTGTCTATCAGCCTTTTGTTTCTTAACGACCTTGGTGATGGGCGTTCTGGCAGCATCCTGGGCTTTGGTGGAGTGGGGTCCTGTGTCTTGTGAATTCATTTTAGTCTGGCTACGTGTCTGTGGTCTCCCAATGTTTTTTTGGCGTGTGTAAGTGTGCTCCATGTGGTGACTGGAGTGGGGTGCAGCAGTAGATGGTGCAGTCGTGGTCTTGTTATTGGATGGTGGTTTCGTTTCATCTGTGGGAAGGGTCTGGGTTTGTGTTTGGTGTGGATGGAAGGTGGTGGCATCTTGTGTCCTTTTGGACCTGGTGTCAGTCTTTGTGACAGAGGCTCGTCTGTTGACCAGGGCTAGTTTCCAGATGTCAGGCAAGCGGGATATATTCAGAAAAGCATACGGTATTTACATTAGTGGCCATTTTGATTTTGTGATTGCGTTATATATTATTATGAGAACAAGCCTACGTTTAAAAATGTGAGACTGATATTAGAAAAAGCGGGTGCTGAAACACAAAAACATGTATTGATCAAATTGCCAACTTTATACCTGCTTCCTCTTTTTAGAGCATAGGCTGATGTACAATTTTAAGACACTTTTGTATCTGTTCAACAACGAGAAGAAGCTTGAGAGATTTCTTTAGCTGAATAGATGCTGTAGTCTGAGGGAAAAAACAAAACTGGGAAAACATCAAACCCTTCAACACTGCTTTCTTGGGTTTGTAGCATTTTTCGTCTGCACAGTAGCCAGCGGCTGTGTACACTTCAATGCAAAAATATTAGAGATATAGAAAAAAAGGACAACATTTGCTTATTAAAGAAAATGTTTTTTCCTTGTAATTGACAGCTTGATCCATGTCCTGCTTGCTGATAGTTGTTGTTTTTTCAGCCTACTTTCTGAAACAAGATTTCATCACTGATTTCATGTGCCCCTAGGGGAATAAAAAACAACAACCATTGTTTACTCTTAGCTCAGGTTCTGAAGAATATGCAGAGGTTTAAATGGTCTTTTATGAACATAATAACAAACTCCAGGTTAGCTGTGTTTGTTACAGCAGACAAAAGGAAAAAAACACATACAGAAAACTTATGTGGAGCTTTCTAGCCTGCTAAGAGATGAAGGATAAAGTGTAGTAGAAATGAATATTCCTGCTATATTTGGGTGATTCAGGTCAGGACCAGTCCACATATGCTTTCTCCCACTATTGCAAGACTTGTCTCTCTTTACACCTCTTATATGAATTTTTGGGTGTGTTTGTATTTGCACCTGCTTTCACACAGTGTAAACATGTTTGTGAATTTCATAGTACTGTACTGTAATTTAGATACATGAAAGGGTGACTTCAGTCTTTTCAGTTTGTTCAATAACTTTTCTTCCTGCCTTTAATAAAGTGTGGCAGCCTGGCTCTATGCAGATAAATTAAGAAGCCTCCATGACCTCTGCAAGTGGGGGGGGGGATTTCCTTCCCCTCATGCATCATGCTCAGAATTTAATTAAATAAATCCTCATACATGGAGAATCTCATTACTTTCTCAGTGTCTCTAATCCTCAACACACTTAACAGTATCTGCATCCCATGAAGATTTATTAAAACTTCTTTTTAAAAATATGTATAAAATTATCCCTTCATTTCTGTAGAATCACGAGTTCAGTAAGGGTCTTATAAGCCATCTTGCCGAGCTGAAGATAGGGTACTCAAATTAGAGTATCCCCAACCAAGGGAGGTCCATTGCATTTCCCACTTGAAGATCTCTAGCAAGAGGGAGATTGTGTATTGCGTCCAAGGACTTATTGCTGTGCTCTTACTAACAAGAGTTTTAGTCTTCTGTTCAAATGGAGATGGAACTATAAGTTATGGAAAGCCCATCACTAGGGGGCTGGAAATTAAATTGTGTCCACTGTGATTCAAGCAGACCTTGAAATTGAGCAATAGTCTACATTTAACTGTGAAGAATAAGAAAGAAAGAAAGAAAGAAAGAAAGAAAG
Organism: Phrynocephalus versicolor; assembly: GCA_023846285.1. Classification (NCBI taxonomy): domain Eukaryota; kingdom Metazoa; phylum Chordata; class Lepidosauria; order Squamata; family Agamidae; genus Phrynocephalus; species Phrynocephalus versicolor. The sequence continues at coordinate 61,774,529 of JAHTLZ010003542.1, read as the reverse complement.
CAAGCTAATTTTTAATGAAAAATCATGTCGTTGGCACATAAACAAGTTATTCTTTTAATCATACGCTATCTGTAGCTTACATTTTGGATCACAGATTTCTTCTCCTCTAACTTAAGTTCTGTTCCTGAGGTCTGAAAGAGTAGAGAACAAATGTTTGCCTTTGAGGTGGCAGCGCCTCAGGTATTTGAGGAATTCTCCATTTCTTCTCCAGGCTAGTGCTGTCCTGTTAGTAGATTGTGTTCCTTCAACTTACTCTTGCTGTTCTTGATGTTGTTCAGGAATGTGTCTCACGACTTCATAAATTGTGCCAGGACGATCCTGGGCTTGTATAACATCAGAGCCAGAAACAGACCGACTTGACACCTGAAAGGAAGAAAGGATCATATTGCCTGAACAAGATAGGCAGCTCCAGAATAAAAGCCTAAAACTGAAAAAATGCCATGTCGAGTTAGAATGTTAGGTTAGGATTAAGAAGTTCAAGGTTAAAAATCCACACTTGCTCACAAGGCAACCCTGGTTCCACTCACCATTCCTCAGACATTATAGATTGCTGTAGCAACTAAATGAGGAGAGTGGAACTTGATAGAGAAGAAGCAGGATACAAATGTACAAAATACAGTCCCTTAATCAGAGGCATCCTGTCAGATCCCTTTTACTCCCCTGGTTTAAAATCATTCACTCAAAATTTTCAAACCATGGGCATATCCTCAGATCACCTGGGTACTCTTATCTTTTGTTTAATCCTACAGACTGTTAAAAGTTAGGCTTTAGATATCAAAAAGCAAGATCTTTTTGCAGCAGCCCAGAAAGTATGTTCACCCTTACAACTCCTTTTATACATTGATAAGCTGGCCAGCTACTTGCATTTTGTAGAGAGCCCACAAGAATGGGATGCTTTCACTCGAGCAAGATTTAATGCACTTCCCTCAAATAGTTTATATGGTAGATTCAATTCTCAACCAATGGAATCACGGCTTTGCCCTTGTAATTTTGGGGCCTTAGCGTCCCTGGCACTTATTGTGCAGTATATAGGGATCTTTGTGCATTAAATCTGGAGCTGAGTCTCCCCAGCTCCCCTGGTCAATCAGAGGAGACAATTTTGTATAGTCTGCTGTTGGGCGAGAACAAAACTCACACCGGGCAGATTGCCAAATATATTAACTTATTAGCACAGTGACACAGATTACAATTTCCAACAGAATCTTTTGCCTCACCCTCACTGGACAATAGTACCCATCCCCCAGGTATGCCAAAACCCCATGGCTGACAGCTAGCTGTTCCCTCTAAATGAATACAGGATGTTTTATTAGGTTTTGACATTTTACATTGTATTTGTACTTCCAAAATCTGTTCTAATTCTAATCGGGCACATACTCTCTATCCATGCGAGTATTGCTGCCTCCTGTCCTGTACATTTTTCTTTTGAGTGCCAATAAAGTTTCTGTTCTGTTCTGTTCTACAAAATACGAGTTCATTATTCTAAAAATATATTCCTTACATTATAGATATCAAAGGCTTTTTTCTTCTGTTCAAAGTGGACATCATATGACAGATAAACAAAAGTCCCAGATTGATACCTGGGTACCTCACAGATTCTGTTATCTTTTCTATTTTTTTAAGAGAGGGAACCTCTGTTTGTGGACCTTGTACAGTGCACCCTTGTATAACAAATGGTTTGTATAACATAAAATCTGTACAACATAAAAAATTCTGGAGACAGGGGAAATTTGCTTAACAGAATCACCTATGGGGCGAATTTGTACAACATAAAAATGGGATTACTCCATTTTCAATGCATTCCTATGGGAAATTTGTATAAAGGAAAATTTGCTTAACATAATTTCATTTAGAACGAATTAATTCCTTTATACAAGGTACCACTGTATTTCATGCCAAGTTTGGCACACAATCTATTTCTTTATCCTTCTTAACAAGATATGTGAACATCAATATGACAAGTTGGAAGGTTTTAGGAAGTGGTTATCGAAGTAAAAATTAAGAAGTAACAATGAAAGTAAGAGACATATGTCATGACCAGTTTATAGCCCCCTTTAAAAAAACAACTAGATAACTGGAAATCTGCTGATTTTATTGCACTTTGCATCATCTTATGCTGAAGGCTTAAGGCAGCATTCATGATTTGCACCATATCCAATTTATCTTTGCAAGAACTGTTAGACAGATTTGGCAGCGAGAATGACAAGCTCAAGGGAGCCCAATGTGCTTTGGGAGTCCCTAGTAATTGTTGTAGTAGAGCCAAGGTGAGAGTTCAAATTCAGATAAACAATGATGTAATGGGAGCCAAGTTTCCCAAGATGAGAACATTAAGCATTTTTAATTATCAGTTATAATGACATCTCTTTGGTGTCTTTTTGAGCTTAGGAACTATTTATTTATTTATTTATTTATTTATTTATTTATTTATTTATTTATTTATTTATTTAAGCATTTTTAAATTTATATACCACCACATTTTCCCAAACAGGAACTCAAGGTGGCTAACAAATATAACAAATATGTTCCCAATAGCTGGGTTACAGATATGTAATTTTCCAAGCAACCATGTGGGTGAGCTATCCACGTTGTTGCACAAAATATTACAGCATTACTTGAATGAGAAATTCAGACCCATACATTTACAAAAGACTGGTCAGGGTGACCAGACTTGCTTATATGAGTCAACAGAGGATTCTTGTTGGAGATATGGTTGTGTTCCTTTACTTCAACATTTATCACCAGTCTAGATGATAATACAATACTTTCCCCTTTATACCACACTGCTTTTATTACTGTAACTTTTCAGTATTATCTTGATCTCCCCAAAATTCAGGAAGTGGTTATACTAAGAGTGAAGAAACTACAATGAAAGAGACCAGTAAACAAGATCCAGATTTAAGCCTCATTAAGGGCCCTATCACATGGGCGAAAAGGCAAGATAGAATGGTAAACTGACAACAAAAAAGGGAAAATCAGTTTTTTCTGCATCACTGCTAACATTTGCCTCTTTTAAAAATGCACATTTCAAAGTGGATTAAAAATATCCACTCTCTGCCTTGGTTCTTGAAAAACTAGCTGAAACCTGGTTAAGTGGGTGTTACCAGGTTTTTAAAAAAACAAAAAACCCACTGACCATGGGAGCATAATTTTTGGAGCCAGTTTATCAGAAAGTTAGATCCGGATTTTAAAGACTGTGGGATAGAGCCCTTAGTGAAGTATTTGTCCTGCTGTTCAGTTCCCCCACCCCCCCAATCTTCACCTTTTTGAATCCCTGTTAGAGGCTTCTACCTTTTTGGTGCATGTCAATTCCATGCATGTGTGACTGCTGGGAATGGATTAAAATTGAACTTTGCAGCTGTCAAAGATGGCAAGGCTACTGTGGGTTTCAATGTTTAGTATCCTGAAGTGGCTTAATAAGTGAGCCACTTCAGGATATTGACAAACTGAACACTTCCCATGCTCCTCTGCAGAGGGGCAGGGAAAATAAAATAATTATTTTTGCCTATGCTAAACTACCACTTAGGTACTGAATGGATTAAATTTAAAAAAGTCTTTGCCTCACATGGCATACCAATCACAGCCAGCAGAAGGAGCCAAAGGGTTGCTTGAAGCTGATATGCCTTTTGGTTGTGAGGATTATGCCAAGTAGCATATTGCTTCTTCCCTTACCACCAGTAACCCAAATTAGACCACACCATCTCACACCAAATGGGATAGTGTGATTGCATTCTTTAAGAATCTATAATGATCCCTTTTCATTGTTTTTGATATCATTAAAACTCAAAGTCTTCTGTGTTTTACAGTACTATTATAGTCACTTTGAAAAGCCATGAACACAGTAATAGCTTTTCAAATTTCTTTGAAGAATATGTATTTATTAATAATACAAACACTTACTTGTGAAATTCCTGCAGGGTCTGGAAATGCAACAAATTCATATATTCCAAAATCATCTAGTGCATTTTCATGCCCTGAAATGCAGAAATTTCATGAAGAAAAATAAATATCATTTGGAGGCAGTTTTTCTTGTTCTCTGCTATAGTCCCATTGAAAAATACAAATATACATTTTAAAATGCTCAATAAAATTTGCAGCAGTTAAATAGCATTTGAGAAGGGATTAATTAATTAATTAATTAATTTTATTTATTAGATTTATATGCCACCCATCTGGCATCAAGAACACTCTGGGCAATTAAGTTCAGTCATTAACTTCTCTCCCTCCTCCCCAGCTGTGCAGCTCTGATTCAATTTGTGCCCACTGCAAGCTGTTATTAAATAAAAAGAAAAATAATGGGATGTCTGATTATGATGGTTATATATCAATCTCTCCCCCCCCCAATTTCCACCCAATCCCTGGAGGTTTGTGAAGGGGTTATACCCATGTAACAATTGATATCACATTACCTGAAATTGTTTGTGCTTTTCTGTAGTCTGCTTCTGGCCTAAAAACATTAGGAAAAAATTAAAATATTTGAAAAACCTAGTAGAGCCAGTAGGATAGAAGGCGAAGAGTGGTGTATTTTAGAAAGGAACTTAAGTGATATGGGCAAAAGGAAATTTTATTTTCTACCTGATATGCAGCCTCTGCTGTATAACTGGAAGGGAAAAGAGACAAAGAGAAAGAATCATTTCCCCCCCCAAATTGTTTTTATTGAAATGTTGACTTTAACTGGGTGTAAATTTAACATACCTTTATGAGGCTGAAATCTTTTCCATAATGCTAGAAGACAGACTGATATTATCAAAAATAAGGACATTCCAGTTATTATTGCTAGAGGTGATAAGTATTTTCCTTTCTGGACGAGATGCTCCAATCCTGTGTCAGAGAAGAACAAAAATTGGTGTCTTTTTTTTTTTTTTGGCAGACCTGTTATCCTAGCATTATATACAATAGTGTTTTCTAAGGACATTAAAAAGGGTAAAGCAGGGGTGCCCAAACTTTTTGTAAGGAGGGCCAGATTTGGTGGCTGAGAATGTGTCAGGGGCCGGTTGCTTCACAAGGTTCCTGGTGATGCCGGTGGCGGTGGCCCCCGTGCACACCCAGCCTCACATAGTTGCCGGCAGTGCCAGTGGCAACAGCTTGTGCGATGGCTGGCCGGCCGGCCGGCCCAGCCCCACAAGCTTCCCGGCTGTGCTGGTGGTGGTGGCCCGCCCCCTCGCTCGCCCACCCAGCCCTACAAGCTTCTGCTCACCGGCCGGCCGGCCTGCCCAGCCCCTAAAGCTTCCCAGTGGTGTTAGTGTTGGCAGAAGATTTAAAAAAAAACATGGGGCGAAGGAGGGGGAGGGAGGGGCGGGCCAGCCAGCCGCGGGCCACTCAGAATGGCCTGATGGGACGGATTTGGCCCCCGGGCCGGACTTTGGGCAGGCCTGGGGTAAAGGTTCCCCCTGACAACTGAGTCCAGTTGTTTATGACTCTAGGGGGTGGTGCTCATTTCTGATTCAGATGCAACGCTATTACCTTTCCACTGAAGTGGTACCTACTAATCTGGTTGCATTTTTACGTGCTTTTGAACTGCTAGCTGGAAGTTCTCATGGCAACTGGACTTCTTTTCTAGTGAGATTGAAACATTTCGCTAGTTATCCAAGCAGCTTCATCAGTCTAAAGAAAAGTTAATGGCGAGGTCGCCAATTTATAGTTCATCTTACACCTGGGTCCCTCACCTCTAACCCGACCCCTCTCTCTAACCCTGACCCCTTTCTCAAACCACCAATGTTCTCTGTCTAATATGTGTACATCTTCATATTTGAACGTGTGTCCTTTGTCATTCAAATGAAGACACAATCTGGCTGCCACTTATCATGCTGCCCTTTCATCAATCCCAAGACAAATCAGAAGCACTTCACACCTCTACCAGGAAGGCCACAGCTAACAATCTATACTTAACAGATGTTGGGAAAGGTTGCATAGGTGGGACTTTCACACACCCCAGGCCATTGTCCACCTGGCAGGAGGTGGGACAAGCAATGGGAGCTCACCCCATTGTGTGGACTGGAATTGCTGACTTTTTAATTGACAAGCTCAGCAACTCAGCATTTCAGCTCGCGGCTCCACCTGTGTCTCGCAGGAACATTATCGTTATTTAAATGCTCTTGGATCTGCAGCTTTACTTTAGTGTCTGAAGCACAGTTCAACTAAGCAGAGCCAGGATAAGTTACTTTTGTACCAAAATCACCATCATACCCAATGCCTGTGGTTGCTGATAATGCCAAAAAGTAACACTTCCAAGGTCTACCTAGCCCTGAAATATCTGCATTTGCAGCTGTTATTTGTTCTGAATTACCTGCAGCAGATATGAAACAAAAAAAAGATAGTTTCTTTACTTGACCTGGACAAAAGTGGATACAGCCAGCTTTTTCTATTCTTGAGTCCTCATATGCTGGTAGACTGTAACTCAATTTGACTAGCATAGTTGATCATTGGGGATGATGGGAGTTTTTGTCCAGAACAGATGGGGTCCCAAGAATGTGAGGATCTGGCACATCTGTAAGGCTCAGATATTACAAACAAAAGGTGATGGAGTGAAACAGTTCAAGCGGCAACTTAAACAGTTGTTCAGATTTAATAACGGATGAACAGTTTAAGCCAAGTGCCCTTATTTTAGTCTTGAGTGGGCTATAGGACTGGGTTTTTTTAAGTCTGCACCATCAAACATATGCACCCTGTGACCATTCATTTTTCTTGCTTTTCTGTTTTTGTCAAGGCAAAAGATTGTGTGATATTTATTTAACTCAAATCTGAACAAAATGGGGCTAACCAGGTGAGTAGTGCTGGAAAGGAACTTAAAATATGGATAGAAGGAAGTAGTAGCTGCTGGTGGTCGCCTCATTCTTTGCAGATGTAAAGTTATTTAGCCTCATATAAACTTTAATAAATATAGGATGAGGCTTAATTGTTACACCACAGTGTCATTTAGGAATAGTCGAGGGAAATGGGGAAAAGAAGGAGTAATTTGAATGAAATTTCAATTCCCTATTTTTTAATGTGGTGTAAATCATAAGATGGTTTGTACTGTGTCAGTACTCATTACAGGACTGGTACATAATGTACTGTCTTTTTGGCTTGAATAAGAAAGGCCATCATGTACTTAAAATCATGGAATCATAGAATCACAGAGTTGGAAGAGACCTCAAGGGCTATCCAGTCCAACCCCCTGCCATGCAGAAACCCCCATCACAGTGCTCCCAACAGATGGCCACCCAGCCTCTGCTAAAAAAGCTGCAAAGGAGACCTCACCACCCTCCGTGGCAGCATATTCCACAGCCGAACAGCTCTAACTGTCATGAAGTTCCTCCTAATATTTAAATTGAATCTATTTTCCTGTAGTTTGAGACCACAGCCCCATGTCCTAGTCTCTGAAGCCATGGAAGCCAAACCTGTCGCGTCTTCAATGTGACATCCTTTCAAATACTTAAACATAGCTATCATATCCCCTTTCAGCCTACTTTTTGTCAGACTAAACATTCCCAGTTCCCTAAGCCGCTCCTCGTAAGACATTTCTTCCAGACCCTCAGTCATCTTGGTTGCCTTCCTCTGGATCCATTCAAGGCTGTCAACATCCCTTTTAAATTGAGGTGCACAGAACTGGACACAGTACTCCAGGTGGGGTCTTACCTCAGAAATAATGAGTTCCTTTGTACCTTTGGGTGTTAAATGTATTGTCTAGAATTTGTGCCTCCCATATTTTAAGAAAATATCCTACAGAGACTTGGAGGTGGTATTCTATTTAACTAAAAATTAACCTTATTCCTAGGTCACTATGAACAGATTCATCGATTCATTGAATCATGTTAGATGTAATCTTTTCTAGTACATGGACGAGTGAGAACTTTGCTTTGCAGATTATGAAGGCCTCATAAAGTGATAGTTTTCACTGAAGTACACTACTGTATATACAGTCCCATATCTTCCCAAATGCAAATGTGAGATAACTTGTAGCCATGGTTTCACAAAGTTGTTAATAAATTTGAATGATTACTCTCCATAATAAGAAAACCATACACCACAGATAAAAGTCCAGTGTTTCCATAATAATACTAAGAACCTTCCCCACAGTCCCAGAATAGCCGGTGTCCAGATGAAAGATGTCCACATGCTAGAGGAGGAAGAAAGAACACACAACTTGCAAGCACACCTGCTTTTCCTGCTCTTGGGGTAATGTTGTAAGAAGGAACTTGTACATGCCCTCTTGTGGATGGACACATGTTTTGCTAGATGTGAACTAGCACTAATGTATCCCATGGCAGGAGAAATATGTCCCTGCTTTGTGTATCACCTAAAATAAGAGCTATTTGTGGCTGATAAGATAAGATAAGATAAGATAAGATAAGATAAGATAAGATAAGATAAATCTTTATTAATCATACATCAGAGAAATTTACTTGTTATATGTCTTCCAATATAAAGACCAAGCAAGAAGGGTAGGTGCGTAAAAAGTGTAAAGTGAGAAAGAAAGAAAATATATAATAGAGATTAGATTTTAAAAAATGCAATATACAAATATACACTATAAAATTTGGATGTGAAAGGAAGAAGAAAGAAACTAAAATATACCCCCATATGAATAGCAGGTTAGACTGTAGAATTATAGTCTAAAAGCATTCTAGTTCCCCCTCCCCGGATTCTACTGTTTGACATTTCCCCCACTGCTTCATATCTCCGCCACACAGGGTGGAAATAGGCTTAGTACTACCAACTTCTCCTTTTTCTTCTTCTCTCCAACAAGATTTTTAAAAAAGGCAATGGTCACTTTGCAGATTAAAAAACCTCCCAGAGGGAAGAATATTAAACCACTGTCTTTCACTGATCTATACAAGGAGTGAGCAGCTCTGCCTCCCTGGACGTATTTGATGTGGAATTCCTACACCCTCTCCCCACTGGATATCTTAACTAGGCTCGAAGGGAATGACAGGCCAAAAGCATATAGAGGACTCCATTTGCCCACTTTTGCGCTGTATCCTTCCTTTCCTTAAACCAGGGGTGCCCAAACTTTTTTTAAGGAGGGCCAGATTTGGTGGCTGTGAATGTGTCAGGGGCCGGTTCCTCCCCAACCCTGCCACCCCATTGCAAGCCCCACCCACTTTCTTTTAAAAAAAATGGGGTGAAGTAGGGGGAGGGAGGGGTAGGCCAGCCAGCCGCGGGCCACTCAGAATGGCCTGACGGGCCGGATTTGGCCCCCGGGCTGGACTTTGGGCAGGCCTGCCTTAAACCTTCACTCTTCCTTGACTGTTTTAAGTTCAAATTGCTGCTGTGGGATTATTTAAATAGCCAACAAGATGAGATGTAGATCCTTGCTGCACTGTGCCGTTAGAGGAGATTAAGAAGAGGAGAATATGGCCACCTTGTAGGGAACAACACCCCACCTTGCACTTAGGGTGTGATATGCAAGGCAAGTCCGGGAATTCCCTGCCACTGGATGTGGGGATGGCATCTGGCCTGGATGCTTTCAAAAGGGGTTTGGACAGATTCCTGGAGAAGTCCATCCCAGGTTACAAACCACGATGGAGATGTGTAATCTCCAGGCTTAAAACCAGGGTACTTCAAGGGCCAGATACAGGGGAGTGGTACCAGGAGACAGATATCTAGTGTTGTGCGCTCTTGGACGCATTTGGTAGGGCCACTGTGAGATACAGGAAGCTGGACTAGATGGGCCTTTGGCTTGATCCAGCATGGCTCTTCTTATGTTCTTATATCAAATGATTCCCATCCACAAGACTGTAGAGTTAAGATATACATATACAGCAAATCCGTTTGCTCTAAATTTTCACCACACATATTCCAATTTGCTTCTTTTCTTTTCTTTTACTTTTTTAGTTGTGACAATATTTGTGGAGGATTTGCAGTTACTATGTAATGCTCAAGTGGCCTTCAGTTTTAGATACTTTCCTGAGCTGAAGCTCGGTGTACCATGAAACTGAACGTGTACTTCATGTTTTTACATAGTTACTGTACTTATTGCTGACAGTTTTCGTGGTCATTAGGGTTAGGAAGATAAGGAATTACCAACTGTACCTTGTATAAGTATGCTAATGTTGACATCATAGACATCAATAACACTGTTAATTGTACTTTGCAGATGCCGGAAGGTCAGGAAACTACTGTAGTTTGAGGAACTAGTCTATACTGATGTCATGTTATGCCCTTAAACAAATCATGTCTCTTACTGTAATTTAGCAATAGCAGAGACATTTCTGCTAGCATGGGTCAAATGTTAGAGAATCATTTGTTTCAAACATACATGAGAGTGCGGATCAGGCCAAAGGCCCATCTAGTCCAGCTTCCTGTATCTCACAGTGGCCCCACCAAATGCATCTGGGAGCGTACGAGACTAGATATCTGTTTCCTGATACCACTCCCTTGCATCTGGCCCTTGAAGTACCCCGGTTTTAAGACGAGATTACATATCTCCCTCACGGTTTGTAATCTGTGATGGACTTCTCCTCCTGGAATCTGTCTAATCCCCTTTTGAAGGCATCTAGGCCAGATGCCATCACTACATCCTGTGGCAGGGAGTTCCACAGACTAACAACACGCTGGGTAAAAAAATATTTTTTTCTGTTCTCACTCTCCCAGCCCTCAGTTTGAATGGATGTCCCCTAGTTCTGGTATTTCTCAAAAGGGAGAAGAGCGTCTCTCTATCCACTTGAATCATGCCCTGCATTATTTTGTACATCTCAATCATATCCCCCCTCAGGTGCCTTTTTTCCAGACTAAAGAGCCCCAAATGCTGTAGCCCTTCCTCATAAGGTAGGTCCCCCAGCCCAGTAATCATTTAGTCGCTCTCCTCTTCACCTTTTCCAGTTCCATCATATCTTTTTTGAGATGTGGTGACCAGAATTGTACACAATACTCCAGGTGCAGCCTTACTATCATTTTGTACAATGGCATTATATTGTTGGCTGTTTTATTTTCAATCCCCCTTTTGACCTAACAAAGGGTTCATTTACATTAAAGCAATAGTATGGAAAATGTGTCGGAGTAAATTTAAATCAACTCCACATCATTATCATGTGGCATGGTCGTGTTTGAATCACAGTTCACATTCCCTTGAAAGAAACATTTAATTTGGTGTTCACCAGATGTGTGTGTGCTCTCAAGATTGAAATTCAGGGAGGTGGGCATGTATGTGTGGCAGGCCTGGAGGAGGGAAGCACAATGCACAGCTGAGCAAGCTACTGCTAGGAAAGTCTTTGTGCACACAGTGGCACCTTGTGAGTGCCAGCGTGCTCAGGAGATCCTAGCGGTGCCAGGCAACTGACGCATGCTGCAAAGACACAAACAAAACTTACTCAAATACAGCTCGGGTGGAGGAGGCACGGGCGCGAACTGGCGGGCTGGAGGGGGGGAAAGATAGGCGGCAGCAATGTTTTGCCTGCCTGCCTGCCTGCCTTTCAGCCGCTGGTTCCAGGTGGAAGAGATGCCTACTTGGGTTGATAATGCCTTATCCTTTCCCCAGCCTTCCACCCTAGGATTGTAAGATTTGGGCGAGTAAGCAAGCCTGTAGTCGATTAGCAACAATCAACGGGCCTTTCAAGCCTCTTGTTGATTAGCAACAATAAAAAAGAAAAGGGAAACTCCCTCTTCCTACTCCTCCGCAGATGAGTGGAAAATAAGGTTCCTATTTCTCAAGACCATTAAACCGCTTAGGCAAAGCATGGAGGAGGAGACCAGAGAAGGACTGCTTTTTGTTCTTTCCCTTAATAGGGAAAGGTTATATTAGTCTTGGTTGTGCTAAACAGGTCACTTGAGTGTTGTCAATCTTTACATGTGACTGCAAAGATTGCCCCAAATGACATACTGCATCTCCAAGCAACCCTATGTAGCACCATTTAAGCGGATCCAGGGCAGGGTTATTGGGCTGTCCAGTCACACCCTAATCTATTCTGTAGATACGGTTGGTCTAGCACAGTATTACCTACTCTCACAAAGAGGGTTGACCCAGCACACTTCACTATCTCATACAGAGCAGTCAGTCATCACTTCCAAAGTGTCCCCCCTGAACAGATTGCTTCCTGGAGTGGTGCGCCACTGGGGAAGAAGGCCCATGGAGGACCATGGCCACTGATAAATGGCCCGGCTGGCTGGAGGGGAGGGACAATGTGTCATGGGGCACCTGTGGGGGCAAACCCCCACTTCTAGTGAGGATGCAACAGATGACCTCCTTTGTGGCTGCTCCCAGGTTGTAGAATACTCTTCTTCAAGAGATCAGGTTGGCCCCCTCCCTCTTGTCCTTTTGGTGATGGGGACAGACCATAATTTTTAGGTTGGCTTTTACCAGCTAATTGGGCAATGATGAGTTTGGTGCTGAATATCATTTTATATATGTTTTAACTTGCTTTTGAGGTGGCTGTAAAGCCGTTTCAAATTATTCTTTTAATATTTGCATATGCTTAATTCTTTTTAATTTAATTTATCATGCATCATGCATTTCATTTTGTCTTTTAACAAGTTGTGAGATGCCTTTGTCATATAATTGGAAGAAAGGGAGCAGAGAAATAAGATAAATTAAACAATCTTTAGTTTGTATCCTCCCTTTTCACACTCTGGGGAGAGATCTATAAGAGTTTCGTGGTGCAGTGGTTAAAGAGCTGTACTGCAGCTATTACTGTGCTCATGATCCAGGGTTCTATCCCAGGTAGCTGGCTCAAGGTTCATTCAGCCTTCAGATCTTCTGAGGTCAGTAAAATGAGTGGGACAAATGGGTAGCCTGGAGAAATAAATTGTAAACCACCCAGAAAGTGCTTTAAGCACTATGGGGCAGTCAGTGTAGGACATTAAGAAATAGGATTTTCACCTCGGCCTCTCAGTATAAGTATATGTTTTGCAGATTTTGCTATCTTCTGAGGTCTCAGAGTTCAAAACATTGACTTTAGCCAACAGGCAAACATGCAAATACCAACCCCTTTGCTAGTTTATTCTGAAAGTGGGATCAGTCCCTTAAAATTGCTTTTGTTCAATTACAAAAGTGGAACAGGTGATACCTTTAGGCTACTAGAAAAATAAGAAAAACGTTGCTAATATTTCAGGGGGCGAAACCCCCTTGCTCAGAGCAGTACCAATAGGTATTATTGGTACTGCTCTGTGGAATGGGGTCTTGCCCCTGAAATATTAGCAATATTTTTGTTATTTTTCTAGGCTACACGGCTCCCCAACTTGTTTTGCTTTTTGTTCAGTGTTTGTGAAGGTATGATTTACTTTCATGAATGTGAAACGTGTAATTTTTCTTTGTTATGTAACAGAGAAAGTTTGTTTATGACTTCCAAGATATCAAAGTATGTATATTTTTAGACTGTATTGGTTTCATTGTTAAATTGGAGCCTATTTTCTCTCCAAACCACAGAACTTTCATTTGCAGGGATTATATTAAATCTCTTTACACAATAAGACAGCTGCTGTCCATGTTTGGCTCAACTGCTTGTGTTGTAGAAGCCAAACAAGATTGTCCTATGAGACAATATAGTTATAATTTTGTTTACATTAATGGAATAGGTACAGAAACTAGATAGTTCTTTAGTACCAAAAAAAATAGGCAAGAGACCATTATGGTTTTAGCCCCACCCTTTTCATTACATAGTACTGTACTACACAATATATAGCAACAAGTTAGATGAAGAGATTTTGCAGTTTTGCTATATATGCAACACTTTAAAATATGTAGTTCTTTCATAGATAATTTGTGCATCAGCTCCAATTCTATAAATTCAATTGAGTTTCAATACTGCCTTGTGGAAACTACCATGAGCATAATCTTATATTTAGTCTCATAGGGTAATTATGTGGAAAACTACAATCTTCTTGATTAATTACCATACTTCAGTCCAGAACTTGAAGGTAACCAGGCATTTATAATTAGTTCCTTTTCCCAGTTACAAAGATAACTGCACAAGATAACTTATTATTTGCAGAGTCTTTCCCCAGTTAGTGGTGTTTTTGTTTTGTTTTGCTCCTTTCTCTCCCCCTCCTTCCACCAGCCATCTAAGAGAGGGCACATTTTAATTATGGTTTTTATTGCCCCCACCAACAAGAAATCTGGGGATACAGTGGAACCTTGACCTACATACTGCTTGACTTGGAGCATATTTGACTTGCAGCAAGAAGGGGCCTGTTTGACTTGAGTCGCAGGCTTTGACTTACATCTTGGAGCCCCGACACAAGGCACCGGAATTGGGTGGCAGCCACAACCCAGCATCACGGCTGCCGCCTCCAAACTGCTCCTGCCTTCTTCCTCTCCTCTGGCAGCGGCGGCTTCGGCGAGGCCAGCTCAGAGCACCTGGAGCTGGTCCTCGGCCTCAGCGAAGCCGCCGCTTCTGCCGGAGGAGAAGAAGGGCCGGGAGCTCAAGGCTGGCCTCGCTGGTTAGACAGTTGGCTCAGTCTTGTAAAAAGTCTGGCTGTAAACGTCTGGTCCACAATGGAAGTATTTTAGTTGGGGAGCTGTACAGTTGTGGGACTCTAATGGTAAGCATAGAGTTGTTCAGAACTTGGAACGTCAGGTTAAAAATCAGTAAAACTTAAATGTTAGACATTGTTCCTATGAACATTAAAAAGTGGAGGCATATAACTTGTGGACTATAATTCCACTGCCTCCTCCTCTCTTTGAAGAGACATTTCATTTACATCCCCAGAAGGAATCTCCTATCCATGTCAAATTTGTGTTAAATTGCTGTTTTCGGGGGTCTTTTTCATCATCTGGAACGGATTAATCCGCTTTCCCATTACTTTCTATGGGAAACATTCGTTTGACTTAAGGCATGTTTGACTTAAGTCTAGACCACTGGAACGGATTAATGATGCAAGTCAAGGTTCCACTGTATTTCATTTTAAAATATTACTTTTACATTCTCATGGACAGGATGAGATGTTTCCCAACTAACAGGCTCTGTTAATGGCTGTTTTAAATGTATTTTATAAGACCCTTTAACTGGATTTTAATTGTCCCATGTAGGGGAGAAATTGATACTAAAAAGTTTGAATCTACTGTAGTGGTTCCCAGTTTTTTTTTTAAATAATAGCTAAATCACCTATGTTTGCATTAAAGGCCTTTTTAATGGGTTAAAGTCATTTCTTCTCAGATGGCAGAGGTTTCTTTGTCCCCGAAGGGTCTGTTTCTCATACAAATACATACACACTAACTTTAATATCATGATCTGAAAGGTCAAGGAAGAAATTATTCAACAAATACTATAATATAAGACAATCCCCCAGGAAACACTTAATGACCTCCTTTGAGGTCACGACCCCTAGGTTGGGAAATATGGATCAAATGAGATGTGTTTTTAGAAACTCTATCTTCTCTCCCCAATATGTATGCTAATAATAACAGAAGATTATTTGGAGATTTCGGCCAAGAATAAGAAGCTTGGATTTTATCTAACCTGTACAAGCTGACATTTATGCAAGCTTACCTTTTGGTATAATTATCACAAGAATGTGGGTTTCAGCCTGGTTTTCAGTCTTGTTGTTGTAAGCACTGCAGGTGTATTCTTCCGTGTTCTGTGTCACTTTCTCAGATGCAACTTCCAGAGATCTTCCATACTTAATGGGGTACGTGGAATTATCTGCCTTGCGGATCCAGGAATAAATATTTGGTGGATTGGAATCTGCTGAGCAGTAAAGCCGGACTGCTTCGCCTTTGTCAAGTGTAAAGATTCTCCCTACTTTCTGGCCTTTGTCAGTGTTTATGGTAAGCCCATACGGTCCATCTTCACAAATAGAATGAGAGAGAGGAATGGAGAGAGAAGGAAAACATATTCATTCAATATGGCAACTGACTGCAGTTATGTCAAATCTCTTTTGCACAATATTAATTTTGGAATCATATCCTAAAAAGGGTTTGTTACATTTTAAATGTTTGGAATTCCAAGGTGTGGTTTGCATGCAACACTGAATGATGTGTGAGTTTAAAGATTAAGGCTAAACCGTGAGTAAACCTTGAGGTACTGTGCACACTCTCTCTTCTATCATGGTTAGGATCAATCCCCCTGCTATACTAATAGGGTGTGGCCTGCATTTAAAGTTCTAGGAATCTCATCTGACTAGCAATATGCATCTTTATTCATCTTTACTGATCACGCTAGAGTGAAACTAAGAAAAATAGCCCACAGTAAAACAACATAGCTATAACACTGAAAAACCGTACAAACTATGACATCATACAGAAGGGTGAAACTTTTCATTTACATAGGAAGGCAAATTGCATAAGATGTCTATTTACAGGACAGAAAGACTAGTAAGTTAGTTCAGGAATAGCTCTCGGTAAACAGAGATTATAATACAGAAGCACCTGGTTTCTTATTTACTAGATGATCACTCAGCAGACTGGAGTACAAGTCTGTCATCCAAATATTTTTCATTTAGGGCTACCTCACATGACTGATGGTCAAAGGGTGTTACAGAACAGCATAAAATGAGGAGCCGAAATCACAGCTTGAATTCCAAAAATGTGATTCCAGCAGACATTTGTGCCTGTAAATGGATCCCGCACTCAGCTTCACGAGGACCATTCACAAACCAAAGCAGGCAATTTGCAAATTACAGAAGTTGTGAAAAATTATAGCTTCTCCTAGTTCTTGCAAAATGTTCTTGTTGCTCCTTGGTCTACTGATCACTTCTGCTTGATATGTTTCAGCTTTCCGCTTTACTAATGGCAAGTCAACCCGTGTTGATACAGCAAGCAGTAGCCAAGGTAACTATGTAATTCAGCCCCCGGAAATTTGAAAAGTAAGCAGAGCATACCTCCTCCTTAGGAAAGCTGTCATATAGACACTTCTTATTCCAAAAAAATAAAAAATAAAAAAATCAGAAAGCTAGTGTTTAACAGTAATAGACAGGAAAGACAATAGGAACCGTAGTTCTAGCTAACTAAGATGGAGATGCACAGAGCCATGGGTGACTCCTCACCTCTTGAGAACAAGATGTCTCCTTTGTCCTGGAGACAGAGTATTGAAACGTGAGAAGGAAGGGTTATCAACAAATGGAAGAATATTATACTGAATTGAAGGAGTGCCAGCATAATTCATAGCAGATAAGATACCTGAAGAAGCCTTGGAGGGTCTTTCTGTAGCTACTTCACCCCATGGAAAGACATTCATTTTCATTTGTGTTAACGTGTGTTTCACCAAACCTTCTCCAATGCCCAGAAATTTTACTCAGGGCTTAGATTGAGATACAGCCACCTGTGTCTTGGCTCTGACATATATGACTAGGATCTTTAATATATGGGCTGTCTTGTTTACATCTGCCTGTGTGCAATGGGTTACAGAAGGTCGTTCGTCGTTCAAGATCTTCAGAGAAGGGTAAGGCAAGCAATTATATGCATTAACATGCTTATATACAGGAAACTATAAGAAGGATAGGTCACATAAGTGCCTTGTAGATTGAATGGAGGAAACCTTGCCTCCAGAGTCAGAAGGGCTGCTTGGTTGGGAACCACTTACAAGTCAATATGGTGGTGCTGCAGACATGTCAAGGTAAGTTCTAATGGCCAGAGGATTCAGAACGTTTAGACATAAGAGCTGCATGCAAGGGAGGGGAAGGAACTGGATTTCTCCTATTAAACAGTGCTATGTTTCTCAAAATTCTGTTTGAATTCTTCATCTCTAGAGCATTTCTGAAGGCTGTTCTCCCTGCAGTATGTGACATCAGAAGATTATGTAAGTAATGTCACACCCTCAGTCTTACCTTCTCTGTTCTTATTTGCATGTAAGACCTTTGTCGGCCTCATGCTCAGGCAGTGTGAGTTGTTCATGGGTGAACTTGAACTACCCTGTTCTGTGGAAGGGATGTGTCTTATTCACTGCTTGGCAATTCAGAAGGACTAATCAGAACATGATTCTTCACTCAGGTTGTTATTACTACACTATATGTAAAATACAGTATGTTATTTACCTACTGCCAACCCCTTCTTTTCACATCTATATTCAGAATGCAGAATTAACACTGCATTGGTTGCATTGCATGATGACCTTTTGAGGGGGCCTGACAGGAGTTGCTCTACCCTGTTGGTCCTTCTCGCTTTCAGTCACATGGTTGATGTCACGCATCAGATGTTCCCATGGTTGCGTTTTGAAAAGCTGCAACCATTCTGATCCCACAACTGAGAACCACAGCAAAGACACCATAATGGGGGTGAAAAGGTCTTTGTGTGGATTTTCATAGTTTAAAACAGTTTAAAATCTGCATCGGAACAGTGACAAGGATTTTACCACCTCAAAACCAGGAACTTGTAAAATGTGCTGGGTAGTGCTTAAGTGGGCATGGTCACACCTTATTTTTTTTAAATCCACTGCTCAGGGAAAAACAATTTTATGCTCTGCGTCTGTGAGCATTTGCAGCGGATTTTAGTGGTCATGTGAAAGCAGCTATGTCTTAAAATCAGTTATCTGAGGGGTAATTCCAGGATGCCAAGAAAGAAAAGCCCAGATTATCTGCTCAACTAAAACCACTTATTTAAAATGTTCAATCTTGCGACCAAGTAAATTCTTTTCTCCTAGTTTTGCACTGCTCTTTCAGTACAAAAAGGGATGCCAGCATTTAATACATTTATTTTGCAATGAATAGACAAATCAGATCTGGACTGTGAGTAGTACTGAAGCAAAAACACATTTAAAAGCATGTTCATGCGCACTCTGACACACACATTAGATAACACATGTTTCAATTTTAAGAGTATTTCTGAATAATTCTCTCTTGACAACACTGCCTCTTTTCCAATGCTGTTTGCAACAGAGCGACCTTTTTATTCAGTAAAACCTATTTACCAAATGACGTGTAAAATAATAAATCATCACTTCTTAGCAACAATTTACTTCTCAGTGGGAACATGACCAATTGCTCCTGTCACCATGAAACTATTATCCGTCTTGTTTCTGAACAGATGGCAAGTATTTACCATGAGTGGCCTTTATTATTACAGCTATTCCCCTGGCAGCAGTGGCATATGGTATATGTAGACCCTGCCCCTGCACTGTGTTCTTATTGAGAGAGTGGGTAGGTGGCAAACAGGTTTTTGTGTGTGTTCTGCTGATAAAGTTTAGATTGGATTATGTGATCTGAAAGCGAAATTGGGCAAATGAGAGATCACTGCAGTACACGTGGCTTCAATTGGGCTATTGTAGGGAGACTTTCTTTCTTGCTAGCCATCAGCTCTGAGTTTATTTGAAAGCTTTTTGGGAAAAGCATAATTAAACCCTGAAATCATATGGGTTCAACTGGACCACAGGGTGCTCGGTTATTTATTAATATCAGTTCACAGTTTTTTGGCAAAATGGTTCATATGGAAACTTACATATTAGCACCAATTACTGTAGCAATAATGTCACTTTGTTTTTGGATGGCCTGTTATGCGGGCCATCCAGGACCTCAGATGAATGTGACCCATTTCATATTGCTAGCAACCCCCCCCCCCAATTGTTTAGGGAGAAAGGGAAAACCTATGGAAATGTAAAGAACGGCCTGTAAAAGACCAATGTTTTTAAATTTGCAGAAGGCATGGTAGTCATGTGGCCTTGGCTGACATGACCCTCCCTCCCTTGAAATGAGGCCTGGGCCAAATGGACCTGCTGCCTGCCCCCCCCCCCCGGGGGTGGGGTTATGCAAGGTATCAGTTGGTAGGAATGAAAGAAGCATTACAGCCACACAAAGCAACCATTTACAGAAGCATTTGTGGTGACGTACAGATACAGATGTATATGAATGAATGAATCTTTATTTATGGTTGTTAACCAAATCAAGAAATACCAAAATATTATTTTGCCAGAATAAAACAATTTGCCAGAATAAAACATTTTTAAAACATTGTAAAACTTTTGATAAAAGCCACAAAATACAAACAGGACTGTTATTTAAATAGTCAATATCAGAAAGGTAGATAAAATAATATATTGAGGGTCAAGCCAACATCAAACCCCTAAGTGGAGACCTCTATATGATCATCAGGAGCTAGAATTATTGGCAGTCATAAGCGTACGTACAACTACTGCAGCAGTACAAAATCTGGCAACACAAGATGTATATGTATGCCAGGGCTTCCCATCAGCTCCAGCCAGAAAGGCCAATGGACAGGAATTGCAGGGGTAGCTCATCAACAACATCAGAAGTTCAAAACACCTGCAGCTGTCACTCTGCAACTTTCTGATAATCCTAATACTTATTGGATGTGTTTGATTTCTTTGATGGTTGCACCATTGTAAGCATGAAAATGTACGATGGACTTGATCAAAAGGGAGCTGGCTTGGACTGTTGGAAAACTAACAGTGATGTCCCAAGGCTAAGTGAGGAGAATCCTTCAGGATATAGTATTTTATTTATTTGTTTGTTTAAAATATTTTATCCTGTCTCTCTCCTTAAAAAGGACCCAAGGAACTTACATGATTAAGAATACAATATTTACAAGCTAAAAGAAGAATTTCACGAAAATACGTTAATTATTCTATTTATATCCACCCTTTCTCCCAACATAGCCAACCCAAGACAACTTCCAAAGGGTTAGAAAAAAGAGAGAGAGAGATGGCTAAAAACCACAATGGGCTGTAATATTAAAACTTAAACATATCAATATATTTTAGAAAACTTCAACATACTATTCTGAGATCCTACTTCATAACACCTGAATCAATGTAGACCTGTCTTCTAAAAAAGCCACCTACAAGGTATGCTTATGTTTGGAAGGCCTGTTGCCCTGATACAAAAGCTCCACAAACTTTTGTGGTTTCTTAGCATCAGGCTGATCCCCAGTTTCCATTCAATGTTATATCCTGTTGTGACCCGTGATGGGTTGCCCTGTCTAGCCAAACAGCTTTTCCTGCCTCTCAGGATAAAATATAATAGCCAAAAAGCATTCCCTGTGATATGATGACTGCTGTATATGATGACTAAAAATATTTCAGGCACGAGTGGTATTTTGAATTTCTTTCCCTTCACTTCTCGGTAAAGGCAATGACCAGCATAGGCAAACATGTCCATAACTGTTACTGATTTCGCTGCACTCTAAAACTGATATAGATTGGGGATTAGTTACATTTCTCTGCAACTTTTCCAGCATGGAATTTAGAGCAGTATGTTCAATACACAACTTTCTTTGGAGATAGATAAGCTTGATTGAAAAACCCAGGAGTTTTTACAGCTCAGCTAGGATTTTAATTTTCTGCAGCGCCCCGCATGCAGCAATCACTCTGGGGCGAGAAGGACAAATTTCAATGGCACTTCTTAGTCGTGCAAGGCTGTTGTTATATCCAGCCTCATCCTCTTGCAGTTTAGCCTGCCCCAAGGCTCATAAACAGAGAAGGGGGCTCATGAGAATGTTCCCCTCTGCCCCAAGACTCCCTTCAAATATGGTGTCAGTATGTTGATAGAACAAATCGGTTGCTAAGCAGGCTGTGCTTATTCACCAGCACTAACTAAACACACAGAATTGATTCCAGTATTCTCGGTACAATTCTCGCTGACACGAAGTGCTAGTAACTCAAAATGACAAAGAGTCTAGGGACACCTTGAAGATTGAGATGTTTTATTTGGCATGAGTTTGCACGGACATAGCTGACCTCTTCAGATGCTCAGAGGATAGTATTCAAGCCACATGTTTATACACATGCTGGTTATGGTTAGGAGGGTGGGAGAGAATTAAACAGGTTACTGAAAATGACAACCCTCAATATGCACTCTCAATATGCAGTGAATAATAAATATATTTCCAGTAGGTTTCTGCTAACCAATTCCTCATAAATGTATAGCCAATTGTAACAGATATGTTTTTCATATTTTATTCTGTCCCACTAATACAGTGGTTCCCAATCTAGGGGTTGGGACCCCTTTGGGGGTCGAACGACCATTTCACAGTGCTCGCCATGAGCCAGTGAAGAAAAAGGCACAAACAGCTTGGGTCTGGAGGAGGAGGGGGAGGAAGGGGGGGAAGAGTGAATTACAGCTTGATAGGTTGGAAGGGATGTCAGTCAATGGCACCAGCGGATGTGATTGGTTGATGGTGCCTGTGCAGAGGGACATTCTCTATGGCATTTGCGGCAGTGACCTGCCAAAGGGGGGCTGTGGCCTCTTCCAAGCAGGGCAAGGGGTCATCACAACATGAGGAACTGTGTTAAAGGATCGCGGCATTAGGAAGGTTGGGAGGAACCACTGCATTAATGTGTCTAATAAAAGGCAGCCCAAGTAAAACTTGTTAATGCAGAGGCACTATAAGTGTCTGCTGTTTTTGCTGCAACTAAAAATGACTACTAACTAGAAAGGTAAGGACACAAGTAGAAACAGAGATAGTAGAAAGAGAAGCAGCCATTAACCCCTTCCTGTGTAGATGGTGCACAATCTGGATCAGAGGAATCCAATCACATGTGGTTCATGGGAAATACCTGCAATGGGTCCCATGATATTACCTGGATGGAAGCACCAGAGCTATTGATTTGATTTATATATGTGCAAATAGAATTTTCCTAATATTGGCTCATGCAACAATCCCTCTACCATATGTCTTATGTTTTTCATTTTGTTTTATTTAAATTATTTCAAGTCCATATTTGCTTAACTTCACTAGTCCTTTATCCTGCTATTTTGGCATAAGTTTCCAACACCTTCAGAATCAACACAGTGCTTTCAAGCTTCCGTCAAGCCTCCAGCTTGCTTAAACAAAGTTACTTTTCATCACCTTTTATCCTGTCAATCAAACCTTTCCAGCTTCCAAATTACTGGGTGTAATTAAAGCATATCACCCAACAAACATGACTGCATGTGCCTGGAACAGATTAAAGTAGAGTGCACCGTCTGCACAAAAAAGTAGCCACCTCAAAAGGTCCACAGTAGAGATTGGTCTGCTCTAGTGATTACATTGTTTAGTTGCCGGAAAAAAAGGAGTGAACCAAACAACACACCAATATCCCCACAATGCAACAAACAGTGTAACAAATGGCTGTCAGAGGGAGCCCTTTGGTGACAGATTCTGATATGTCAGTGAGCAATGGCAGCCCACCTTCCGCTCTTCATTCTGGAACACCCCCTCTCAATTTTCTCTGAGCTCAGTTGAAGTTAAAGATGAAGTTTAATTGATGAAATGAGTTTGCCCTATTATTCTGTTTGGCTTCTGAATGCACATCAGGTGTTATCTTCTTCAGGCAGCAAAATGTGGCGGCCACCTCTGCTTCCCCTTAGTTCAGTGGTGGCCAAACTCTGGCCCTCCAGATGTTTTGGACCACATCTCCCAGAATTCCACGCCTGTACTGCCAATGGCAAAGGGCTGTGGGAGTTGTGGTCCAAAACATCTAGAGGGCCGAAGTTTGACCACCACTGCCTTAGTTAGTTTGCTATATTCACTCTGTCATTCTTTTGAATCAGTGAAGATCTGCAACATTTTTTTAAACGTATGCCATCTACTTACAGTATATAGTTGGCATGATGGTATCACTCTCCATGGCACTGACTGGATTTGCTGCTAAGCAGCTGTAATTCCCAATGGCTTCCTTTACAACGGGGGCAATTGAAAGGGTGTCTTTGTTTACAGAAAAGGAGTAGTTAGTGCTGGCTTCAATGGGGTTTCCATTTTTCATCCACTGGTAAACAACACGTGTGCCTTTTTCCACTGCACATTTTAAAGTGATATTTCCTCTTTTCTCCACTACTCCAGAAGAGGGTTCAGTGTATATGAGTGGCTTAGTGACAGGCACTGCAACAGAAAAATATAAAAGAAATTACGACTAAGGTATTTCCATTTTTTAAATAGCGTAGGCCATTTGTAGTTGAGTGAACTTAGTGTGTGTAGGGGGGGGGTAGCTACAGATGGCCAACAGGGCACTGTGGATCAGCTGTTTGGTAGTGGGACCATTAAGGCATTCAAGCAAAAAGCCCTCTTTATTTTGTATAGTGTACAAGATGGACAAAAATCTCTCAAATGACCCTGGAACCCATATTTTAGAATTAACATGGCCTTAAGGTGGCGGCCTCAGACATAGTCTATCTGCTACTTATCAGGGTGTGCTTTCCACAGTACCCAGACAAATTAAAAAGCCTTCACCACCAAGGCCATAGCTAACAACCCATTCTTTATAGGTTTCGGCACCTTAGGCCATTGTTCACCTTAAGGCCATGGATACTATTGCCTACCTAACGAGCCTATTCAGGCCATTGTTCATTTTATGAGCCTATTTCAGACCAGGGTGACAAGAGGTCAAAGCTGACTATAAGATAGAGGACTCGCACTAACTGTATTCAGACTGATGAAGCTGTTTGGATGAGCAGCGAAATGTTTCTGTCTGTCAAGAAAAAAGAAGTCCAGTAGCCATGACTCAGCTTCCAGATAAACTCACCTGGATGACTGAGAATCTTCACAGACATTCTCCCAAAAGAGACACTTTTGGCTTTCAGGCAAAGTGCCAGGCAAAGACCTTCTTGTTTAGCCAGCATTTTAATTACATAATGTTCTAATGTTCTTTGGGCACATGAGCAGCAGGATTTTATTATTGGTATATTAATTGTTTTAAACTGCATGTTATTTTCATGGTTTTAATGTGTTGTTGTTGTTTTTAATATACTGTTGTATGCTGCCCAGAGACCATTTGGTAGTGGGGATGCTAAAAATTCTGTAGAATAATTAAAATAAATAAAATAACACACATTCCAACAGAACCTCTCATTCTCTTTCATGTATGCCAAACAGTTTTGCCTAGTGATCAATAATATTAACAATAACAAAGTTGTATAATAGCACAGTAGTAGCAAAGTTTATGTTTCATTCCATGCATGTCCATTACAAGGAAAGGGGTTATCTTATTTTGTAGACACAGACTAGGCATATTTGCATATCCCGTTCTCCACAAGAAAGTGTGTAGATTTGTGATATGCTCAGCTTGGGTTTGTTTAACTTGTGTTGTTTTTGTTTCTCCCAAGTGTATTGGTGAGTACATGTGTTTTCCGGCTTGGGTTTAACTATACTGTACTATTATGCTGCTGTGTCGCATGGTGGCATTTTATTTATTTATTTATTTATTTATTTATTTATTTGTTTATTTATTTGTTTATTTATTGGATTTTTATACCTCCCATCTGGCAGCGAGGTCATTCTGGGCATGGTTTTGAAGAGCGAGAAAAGTGAGGTGGTCTTTAAGCTCCATCATATCCAACAACTTCTGGGCTTCTGGATATTGTTTAGACTTAGAGGATACCACCACTCCCATGATATGTCCCCCTAATGACTTCTTCATCAGACCATATCAGTCAGTTTTTAATGGGAGGGGTATTGCTCTTTATTTACTGTATCTCTTTCATTGGATGACCCCAGGACAACGTTCCACCATGGTTTCCATTTTAGAGGGGAAAACCAAGCTAAAGATGGCACTTTCTGGAGACTATTATAGTAACAGTAGTTTACTATAGTAAGCTGAAATCATTGAGAAATGCCAACCTCTACTACCCCGCCTTTCCTTTTTGGTCTATCCCACAACTCTCTATAGCTGGTGAAAAGGTGAGTCCACACAACAGAAATAAAGGTGGGAAGGTTGAATGGAGGAAGGTAATGAGAGTAACGGGTTATGAGGATAAAGCAATGGGTGGAAAATACTGAACAATACATAGGTATAATCCTGTTGGAGTTTGCCACAAGGTGAACCAGGGTTATAGAAATGGCTGTACATGCAGCTAATCACAAACAGCAGCTTGTCACAAACAGCAGCTGTAAAGCAAGCTATTGTCACAAACAGCAGCCATAAAGCAAGCTACTGTCTCAAAACAGCAGTCATAAAGCAAGTTACTCTCAGGAAAGAGCAGTTTGGGGGTGGGTGGGTAGGCGTTCTCTCTTATCCACGGTTTTCATTTTCCACGGGAAGGCCTGGAACTAATCCCCAGCAGATACCGGGGTTTTACTGTATTCTCAAACAAATTCTGGCCACAGTATAGATCAGTGGGAGATGAAAATTACTGAAAAACAAGAAGTAGAAAAAACAAGGCATCTATCTGTACGCTAGAAACAAAACAAAATATATTTGGATTATTTTTAAAGGTGAAGATGTTCACTGCAAAACCCAATTTCATTTCCCCCTCTGTAAGCTGCTCCAGCTGTACCAAGACTACAGTCGGGCAGATAGCTGTCATGTGGGGAGAGGAGATTTGATCCTAATGACAAAAACGGTGTAAAAAGCAAAAGAGTTCCTTCCTTTCACCAGAGAACAGTCCTGATTTGAGGTACACATTCCAATTTAATGGCTGTAGTTTCAAGTCCTCATCCTGGTCACATGTCTTCTGGATTACATCAGATTAAGGTTTCTATTTCCCCCCCTTGTATCTCATGCTACTTACCGTCAACAGTAACATGGATCTTTTCACTCGCTGATATTGTCCCATTTCCACGGACATTGATTTTGACAATATAATTGCCTTCATCATTTTGGTTCAAATGCTTTATCAACAAGGATGCGTTTGGAGGGGAAAGTGTAAATCTGTGGCTGTATTCTAAGTCTGGGACAACTGACTGATTCACAGAAGTCAGCAGATATTTGGGGGTAGTTGGCTCTTCAAACAGCCATATTATCTGGATGTCAGAAACTGTAATATTGAAATTATAATTAACGGGGAGCGTGAGTGGCTGCCCTTCAGTGCCATGGATTGTATGTGATGGAACAGTCAGCTTTAATGCAGAACAAATGCCTGTAAGAGGAAGAAAGATTAGGATGATTAAAATTTGAAATGCAAAAAGGGAGGGAACAATGGTTATAGTTACTATTGTAATATGATACAACACATCTTAAACATTTTCAGGGAATATACATAATTATTTTCAAACCAAATTAATAATAGCAGCTTTGTGAGCATAAGGCTGATTATGCCACCAGCCAGGGACTTTAACTGAGCCTCCTGTCACAGTGGTTAAATGCCTGTACTGCAGCTAAAACTGTGTTTGTGACCTGGGGTTCAATCCCAGGTAGGCGGCTCATGGTTGATTCATCCTTCCATCCTTCCAAGGTTGGTAAAATAAGTACCCAGCTTGCTGGGGGGCGGGGATGTGTATCCTGCATAATTATACTGTAAACCGCTTAGAGAGGGCTTTATGCACTATGGGGTGGTATATGAGCAGAACACTTTTGCTTTTTTGGCAACTATAATGTGCTCCTGACCTGAAGTTCAATTCCAGGTAGAACGTTCAAAGTTCACTCAGCTTGCCATCCTTCTGAGGTTGGTAAAATGAATACCCTGCTTGCTTGGGGTGAGTGGATGTGTAGCCTGGAGAAATAAATTATAAACAGCCCAGAGAGTGCTTTAAGCCAAAGGGGGTAATATATAAGCATCATGTGTTTTGCTTTTTCATTTTTTTGCATTTGAACTTGAATTATGAGTTCCTGTTACCCCCTGCTCAAGTTCCAAGGCTCCCTAACGATGCCTCTTGACCTGAGGTAGCCTTTGGGCAGAATGTGAGCGAGCCTCTCCTGTCAGAAAATCACTTCTACTGCTGTCACTCTGGAACTAGAATTGGTGGCAGTGATTTTCAGACACAAGATGCCCCCTCTCTGCCCCCCCTCGGCCAAAAAGGACCACTAAGGAGCCTTGGAACCAGGAATGGGTGGGTGGGTCAGGGACAGAAAACTTTAAATTAAAGTCTGAGGCTGAGGACATTGTAAGCCTCATGCATGCACGGCCAGTATTTCAGCCATAGCTTTGGAACAAAGGGTGCAGCCACACAGCGAAACAGGTTGCAATGTGGACCATTTCAGGAAGAGCCTAGAGCAATCTATTTCCTGGCAATGATGTAGCACACTGTAAGATGAGCTCCAGCCCAAACCCAATCTGTACCCAAGATCAATGTTTTTTGGTCCAGCTGTAGAGGAGTTACTTTTGGGGGATGGGCTGGAGCAGTTCCCCGGCAGATGGAAGGGTAGCTTTTAGGGAGATCACTCCATTTAAATGACCCTTTCAAAGCATGATCTGCTATGCCCCTTTGTAGCTGCCCAGTTGCATCATAAGTATTGTTGTTGCTGTTGTTGTTGTTGTGTCATTACAGTCATGACCGATTCTTTGTGACCCCATGTCCATGGAGTTTTCTTGGCAGGAATACTTTCCCCCCCACTTCAACTCACCCTTTTACATTTGAATACAAAATGGCATAAGCGCTTATTATTACTCGTATTCTTTGTTGGGATGGGAAACATGGTCATGCTGGGGGCACATTTCTGCCCCAAAACCTTATTGCGGGGGGGGGGGGGGCTTACAAACAGCCACAAATTTTCCCCCAAAAAAGGAGAACTTAAAGCTGAAATGTCCAGATGTATTTCCGTTTTGAAGAACTGAGACTCATTTTGTATCTAGTATCTTTGCATCCATCACAAACATTCTTAGGGGGCTCCTTGCAAATGTGGGAAGAAGAGGCATGCAAAGGCCTTCTCATTCCAGGTTGGACCCAAGTCTCCAAGTTTCCAACAAAGTTGTCATGAAGAAAAAAATGAAATCTCCTCATGGGATGCCATAGGGCAGTGTTGGCGAACCTATGGCACGGGTGCCAAAGGTGGCACTCGAAGCCCTTTCTGTGGGCACCCAACATCGCCCCTTCACAGCCACCTGTATTCAGGTTAAATTGCTGTATTGGCACTTTGTGGAAAATTCGTGGGTTCTGAATCATAGTTTGGGCACTCTAAAAGGTTCGCCATCACTGCCAGAGGGCACCGATCCCAAAACACAAAGTAAGGAGGGGGAAGTTCCTCTGTGTCTCTGGCCTGCCAAGTAGGTCATCTGCCTCCAGGGCTAAACCAAGCCAAGAGCACAGGCCTCTAAAAAGGCTGCCAAAGCTGATGGGTTCAAGAGGCAGGCCTCATTTCACTTTGCGCCCTCCCTGTACAACAAGGGCTGGCATGAGCTCCAAACATGAGCTTCTGGCCTCATTAGTCCATTTCTGCTCAAAGCCAGGTTCCCTTCATAGCAACCAGATTACAATCATACTGTATAAACAAAACAACACCATCTACAAAAAATCTGTGCCCTTTTTACATGGCGCTTGTTTTTCAAGATGACATCTTTGAGTGTCAACTGAACGTTTTGGTTCTTTGAGACTGTAAATTTTGTTTTGGGATTATAATTCTTTTACCTGTAGAAAAATGCAACTAAAACCCACTGCAGGAGTAAAGCTGCACAGTTTCAATCGCAGAAATATTTACATCAAATGGCTTGTTTCTTGTGTAGTCAAGACGGGGGGGGGGGCTGTTTATGGGTCCAACCTATAAAGCAACTGCCCCATACTATTTTCCTGTCATTTAAGCCCATCCTAGTTCCAACCATGGAATACATCCAAGCAAAGAACGGTTGAAAAGGAACTCTTTTGTTTTTACTGTCAGCAAGAGTGGGACAGCCTGCAGGGGATGACAGGTTGTTCTCTCTGAATATGGCCTGATGTCAGATATAACCATGATTGTAAATCATCTGCAACAACAGAAGGAAGTAGGAAGTAGGGAGGGTTTTGTGTAAAGCTACTGTGGGCTTATTTTTCATATGTTAATCAGAAGGTTGGTGATTAAATGCCCTGTTAGCATTAATGCAACTTTATTTAGTTTACATTGGTCTGATGCTCTTGAGAGTCTCCTAGAGCATTGATGGTGAACCTTTTAGACACCGAGTGCCCAAAATGAGATTCAAAACCCACTGATTTTTTGAAAGTGCCAACAGAGCCATTAAACATGAATATAGGTGTCTGTGAAGGGCCAATATCGGGTGCCGACAGAAAGGGCTCCGAGTGCCACCTTTGGCACCCGTGCCATAGGTTTGCTAGCACTGTCCTAGAGGCTCTGAACCTTAAAATTCAAGTCTCCTAGCCTGCCTAATACGTTGAAACCTCCACTTATTTCCGTCAAAATAATTTTCTCTCCACCACTTCCTGATTTACAGAATGAAGTAGGACTCTGCCCTTTTATAGACCCAAAGATACACTGCTAATGTTCCAACCACGCCAGAAGTTGAATCAGTAAAAAAAAAAAAATCATTTATGGAGTAAGAAAAACAGTTCTGTCTGTCTGATAATGCCATCCAACATAACTGATTTCTTCCTGTTAACTGCTGTTTATTCACCAGCCTCTCATTCTCACTGTCTTTCCACTCATTCTTCTGTGATTGCCGGGTTTCACGTTTTGGCCATGAGATTAAGTTATTGGGATCCCTTCTTTGGAACTGAAATCTCAAGATGTTGCCATTTTGGCAACCGATGCATCAACATTTTTAGAGAGACAGGGAAGCCTGAGAAGGAGTGGTGAATGGTGTTGCTATCTCTACTGATCCTGCTGCCTCATTGTCCACGATTTCAGGGCACTGTGCATATTCAAAATCTCACCCTAGCTATGTATTTGCACACCGGACAGCCTTCATCAAATCACCATTTGTCTGGTTCAGCAATTCCTACTCTATTGGCAATATGAAGTTAATAAGACCGAAATCTTACAGTGTTGTTGTAAAAATGCTTAAGATGCGACGGTGAAAGATTCTGGAGAAAACCATGTTATTTTGATCTAAATCGACAGATCAAATTTTAATCTGCAAAGATAATTTAATTTAAAAATCTAAAGATCAGTAACGTTCTCAAATTTGAAAATAGCTGTATAGATTTGTAAGCAAGCCATGAACTTTCAAAATCCCAACTATGCCCTTGAGATCAGTATCTCTGTGTTGGATATAAACAGGCTAGTTTTTTGCCAAAGTGACCTCCCACATTTTGCTTCTATATCCGTCTTTAAGTATTAGTAGGCACAACACCACCCTTGTTGACTGGAAACACTCTGCAGCCTTTTTGTTTGTTTGTTTAAATAAAACTGGTGACATCATATTTTGAGTTTAATGCATAACTAAGATCATCATGGGAAAATGTTCCTCTTTAAAAAAAACAAACCCCCAAAAACTTTCCTTACATGTTATACGGTATAACCCTAGCATAAAACCAGATGTAAATATCAATTTTTGTGTGTTTGAATATACAGGTTTAGTCTGAGTAACATGGAATTATTTTAGGAAAAAAGGCAAGCAGTTCAGCTCCTAATACCACAGATAGAAAATAATGGCCTAAAAGCAGTAGCATGTCAGCACTGTGCTGTACATACTTCTAGGCATTCAAATATAGTGTTGGGCATATATTTCTTCCTTCCTATTAAAACCACTATGATCCCTGGCTTGGATGTTGTTTTGAGATTGGTCAAAATGACATTTTGGGATTCTGCTCATTGAAATGATCTCTCAGCTTCAAGATTTCCAAGAATTAGAATTCTTGTTGTGGGCCTCCTTGAGGCAACATCTCTTAAGACATGAAAAAAACAAAAACAAAACCACTGCCTTCTCCCATACAGGGCTGCCGCGGCTGCCAAAGAGTCCCTCCTGTTGGCGGGGAGTTCTTTGACGAGAGAGACTCTGTTTGCCTTTTCCCTCCTATCATTCTGGTGGCAGGCAAATATCTTTTTTATTTAAGCAGGCCTTTGGAACCTAAATCCTTCAAATTATAAGATTTTTACACAATCTGCAGGTTCCTTTTTAAAGACAAACTACAGTACAGTCAATATTTTTACTCAAATAGTTTTAAAGTGTTATAATTTTAATATTATAGAGCATTTAGTTCTATTTGAATCTTTGCAATTCTGTTTTATTTTATTTTCTATTTTTAAAGAACAGTGTGGTAAACTGCTCTGAATCCCAGATCTGGGAGAAAGACAGCATATAAATACAATAAATAATGAAAATAACGTTTTAGGGGGGATTTGTCTCAGATAGTTGGAGGTATGAGAAGGCATGATCAGCCTTCCCTGATTTGATATCCTGGAGTTGCAGCCAGCATAATGGACTTACTATGGGTGATTCTAGTTGCAGTTTAAGACATCTGTAAGGCGGCTGTTGGTGAAGCCTGCCAGAGGGGATGGATGGAAAAGACCTATCCTTAATTATGTGCCATCATATCAATTCCAACTTTGCTGACACTTCCTAGTATTTTCTAGGTCTAGAGCACTCAGAAGTAGTTGACCAGTTTTTTCTTCTGGTAGTAGTACACAAAAATGAGTAGGCCCATAGAATCAATGTAATTTACAAAGGAACTGACTTACCATATCCTCGCGGCTTGAGTCTACTCTAGTTGTGGTTTACTGCTTCATTTCAGCTTGCATGTTCTAACTGACTGTAATTTATGTTTTATTGGTTAACAAACATTTTATTCTGTGAAATACCTTTCTCAGTTTCTGCCAAACAGGCAGTGCATAAATATTTTAACAAACTAAATAATGCAACATAAGGAACAGACTTATCACTCCCCTCCCCGCTACACTGTGAATCCAGTGTCATGGATGAAAGGGCCACCTAATCAAATATTGGTGTGGTGCTCTTGCCTCCCATCAACTGCTCCCTTCTTTTGATAAGGAAAAAGACTAGAGTACCCCATAGGCAGGTGCCAGAGATCTGTGATGCATCAGGATAGACCGCTACCCCAGGATCTGCTGCATCTCGTGGTTGTGCAAAACAACTGATCCTCTCACTTTCAATGGCACTGTTGCCTCTAGACTGTGGTGTAGCTTTTCAGCCATTCCCAGCCAATGGAGTCAAGGCTGGCAACCTGGGATTTCTTTCATTAACATGCATGCCCTGTAGCACTTTTGCCTTCATCTTCCATATTAGAGCTCAGAAGGCTGTCTGAGAAGGAATTCTGCCAGAATGATCATCCTTCTTTATCATCATCATCATCATCATCATCATCATCATCATCATCATCATCAAGAAGAAGAAGAAGAAGAAAAAGTATTTCCTATGGAGACCAAACATGTCCATGAACCCATTGTCATCCTTCGTGGCCATGGAAAATCACTGGAGGAGTAGCATTGGTAAAACCACTCCTTGAAACCTCACTTACCTTGAAAGCCCTATCAGGGTTACTCTAAGTCTGTTCTGACTTGACAGCACAAAACACACACTCAGAATCTCAAACTAAATGATACCAACAAAATAACAAAATTACATCTGCCATCAATATAACTCATTTAGTAAAAAGGGGTGAGTTGTGTGGCCATCACAAAATGCAAATGCAAGACCAAGCTACAATCACACAACGTAGAATCATAAGGTTATGTGCAGAACGTTTAAAAGTCAGAATTTTGGTGACAATGCTATTGTGGTGGTTTCATGTTAAATATTCTTTTATTCAGGGAAAAAAAATCAATATCAGTATAGAGTTACTATGCATTCTGCCCTGGGCAGAAACAGCATTATTTGCATAACACATTTGCAGTAAGGCAACAAGAATGATCATTGCATTCTATTTTCCCACTGCTTTTCTAATCTTCCAGACAGATTACACAAAACATACATATATGAATCTATCACACTCCTATAACTTTCTATTTTCAAATATGCCACATGCAACTAGTGAGGATCACATCTACTTCAAGGCGTACAGAACTGCGGGCTCCCTACGTAAAAATACTGTGATGGTGTTATATCCAGTGATAAGCATAACAACAAGACTGAATGTACAGTATACAGATTTCTGTAGGTACGTTTTAGATTAAAACAAAGTTCCATACCATTTGGAAACTGACACTTTTAGAAATTGAAATTTACTCATTGGGAAGTATCAAATCAAATACTGCCAAAAGTATTGTCACACAGAAAACCACAATAAAGTTTCATGTTCTTACCTAAAAGAAGAACAGAGACTGTCAACTGCAGGTCATATAATTGAGGTGCTAAAGGACTCCATGAAAACATCCTGTCACTTGCAAACACCCCCCTTTTGGCGTACATTTGGAGCTTGGTCCAGCAACCGTGGGTTATATTTGCTAGGGAAATCAGCAGTGAGTTATTATCAGTCCCTACCTTGTCTGGCTTTAGGCAATTTGAATATGTGTATACAAAAGACACAGGGAGTGGGAACACCTGTTGGATTAGTGTTCGACATCTTCATTGCCTTTGACCCTATCATAATTCCTCGCTCCGGTATGTTCACAGCAAATACAGAGCATAATAAATGGGGCATAATATGAATCACTCAGTGGTGATAAAAAAGAAGTGTGTGTGTGGTGGTGGTGGTGGTGGGGAGAACTCTTTGAAAACATGCAGATTATATTAACACAGCAGCAAACATTTAAAGAATTTCACAGAGAAAATATATTCACTTGCATGTCATCATAAAAATAAAATAATTACAGTATCTTTGATAGCTCATCTTTTTAGAAGCAGCTAGATATTATTAAGCTATAAGTATTGTTAAATCTAATATTAGCCAAAAGGGAAAACTGTTGTTAAGATGATACTGTACATTTATTTCTATGGTCAATCCCAGTGCCAACTCTAGGGTCTTGGAGCCTTTCAGCAGAGCCCTAACCTGAAAGGCAAAAGAGGCTGCAAACTGAGCAAACAACTCAACAGGCTAGGGTTGTGAACTTCTGAAATATTTACATTTCACTTATTTGGTTAAAATTTGTGGAAATACAAATATTCTAACTTGTACATTGTAAAAAAAGGATAGGGGTTGTTGTTTTGATTTTCCAAGCTGCTTAATACATACATTTAAAACTAAACAAAAATAGAAACCTATTCCGGTATCGGGGTGGAGACCATAATTTGTGAGTAGAACTAGTCAACCAGTTACCTTTTGAATCCAAATAAAGCTATTGACCATACATTATTGACAACTTTTAAAACTCTTACTGGTCTGGGGGATGTATTTTTAAATGGTATAACATACTACTTTCCAATAACACATATCAGAAATATAATAGATTCCAACTCATATCTTTACAGTAAATAACAATAAAAATTAATCTTGTTAAATTACAATAGATTACAATATTTGCCAAAAGAAACTCCAACCCAGAAAACATAAAATGCAAAATCCCCTGAAAGTCATGCAAATACATAATGTAATTTTAACAACCCTAAAAATACAAAATTACAAATTCTCCCAAAGATCACATGATAACAAAAATAAATTTAAATAAACTATTTAAAAATTAAAACCAAATTCACAACCTCCAGACAGATTGGAATGTACAGGTTTGAATGTAGAAATTATAACATTGACTGCCAAATCATACATTCACCATCTATTTACTTGCCTTGATGTTTGATCTTAATGACCTGGGGTCTAGTTATATGGACTTCATCTTTGGGAGTAACTGATATAGGGAAATCTATCAATAACTGGACAAACAAAAATAAGAGGGTTTTTTAAAAGGCTGTTTAAGAGCATTGGAAAACTTGTCTCACAGAGGTAACCAAGTCTAAAAGCAAAATAACAACAATAAACACTCAGCCAGTCAATGTATTGTATTTTCAAACAGCTGGCAAGCCACCCCTCCAAAAGAAAATAGACACAAATCTGAGAATGTTGTTTGAAACTCACACTCCAACATAAGAATCACTATTCTTTCTTACAGCCACCAAAAGTTGCCTTTTTAAAAACGTGAGCTTTCTTTTAGAAAAACATTCTGCACATGTCATGAATTTCTGTCAATACCCATTCCTACTGGAAATAGAACACCTACTCTTGTAGATGAGAGGGATCAAATTACAGTATATCACAGATCTAAGGAACCAAATAGTGTACAGTACTTCCTATTTTCATGGCATCTGCAAAGAAGAGCATCAGAAAGAAGAACCATCCCGTGGAATGGGGCGTGTTTACCTTCTGCTGCAGACTTGGGACAGAGCCAGCCCAAGACATTTTGCTATCTGAGGGGAGGGATGGTTAAATGGCTCCACCTACCATACTTCCCATACAAGGGCTGACTAGATGAAAAGCTGAATCATATTTCAACAGGACAGCATCTCCACCAGCATTTGAGGGTAGCTGGCACTGACAGTTACACACAGTTTCACATTCTAAAGAACCACCAGTAGACTTGGGAGCTAAAGTAACTGGTTCTGTCATTTGCTGCATGGGGAAGTCACTTTTATTCAGCCAAACACTTTCTCTACAAGAAAGACGGCTTCTAGGGCGTGCAGTGAGACGTGAGGATGCCCCTCACCCAGCAGGATGTAACTCATGCTGCATTATTTATCTACATGAGAAATGATCAGTCTGGAAACGCTCTTTTATAATGGTGGCCATAGCATGCATTAGAGACAGTGTGGTGTAATGGATTGAGTGCCAGACAAGGACTCAACAGGGCTAGCTTCAAATCCCTGGTCAGGTGTAGAAACTGTGGGGGATGGCAATTTTAATCTAATTATTGAGTATTTTGCATACCTCAGAATCAAAACTCCTATCTGGGTTACCACAAATAGTAAGTGCTTTGATAAGCACATGGTATATTTGCCTAGGTGTGAAGTCTAAACTATTTTAATCATTAGTTCAGTTGCAATCAAAGTGTCATTTCCAAGTTTGTTGCCTTTGACATTGTCCAAAAGCTTTCCTTTCCAATTATAGTTATGTCCACTTTTTATTCATATCCCTTTCTTAATTCCCATATAGATGACCAAGATTTTTTACTTTCTAGTGATTATTAGAGCCTCGTGGCACAGTGGTTAAATGCCTGTACTGCAGGTAAAACTGTGCTCACAATCTGGGGTTCAATCCCAGGTAGCAGCCTCATGGTTGACTCAGCCTTCCATCCTTCCATTGGTAAAATGAGTACCCAGCTTGCTGGGGGGGGGGGCTATGTGTAGCCTGCACACTGTAATTAAAATTGTAAACCTCCCAGAGACTACTTGAAGTGGTATGGGGCGGTATATGAGCACAACACTTTTTAATAGTTCATCTTTTTGAAGCAAGAGGCTCTGTAAAGCATTTGAGAGTTGTACAATTCACAATCCTGTACTTTTTAAGCAGCCATTAAAGCATCCCTTACATTTCAGAGTGCAAAAGGTTATCCTCTAAAAAAAGTAACTTTTGAAGTTGCTACTGTCTTTTTTACTTTAGAATACGGTACACTTAAAATTAAGTAAGCCCTGCTAGTTTGCATGAATGCATTTCAACACATAACAGCCATGCAACACTTTTATTAGAAACAAGCATTCCGGTCGAGGTCTAGCACTTTTGGGGGAAAATGAACAAAAATGGCTGACTTTGGTATTTAAAAATTATAATGAATCAGGTATTACTCGGATTTGTCTCCAGGCAGGTGAAACACACGGGTAAGGAAGGAGAATAAAAAAAGAAACAGCAAATTATACAACATTTGATAGCTGTCTGAATCATGGTGTTCCTGGGTCACTGCCGGTATTTCTGATAAGGACGTCAGGTGTGGTGTTCGTCAATTTAAGATTAGCCTTTGAAGCAATCTGATGGGCATTTTGTGCAATAAATCTATCTGGATTCAGTTTGGAAACGCCACTTCCAAAATGAAATATCAAACGTGTAATCTCTGCAACATCCACAAGCTTCGATACAAGGCAAAGGACTACTGGCATTTACGGAATCGTTTTTAAACGTTCAGACATTCGACAGCGTCCAGTTGTTCCTCCCTCTGAACACCCTTTACTTCCGCCTAGGAGGAGCCGTTTAAAAAAACCAACAATTTGGAAGTTCCGTCTCTCGAGAGCAAGTTGCTCTTCTCTTTAACGTATCTCTATGAGGCTCTTTTTCCGCCCCGCAAAGTCTATTAGCGGAGACGAGAGGAAAGACCTTCCGCGGAGGCTTGTGGGAGTGGTAGTTCCGTTGGCGCCCTCTCAGCCGGAACCCGGCGGAGGGGCGGGCTCTTTCTGGACTACGAGCCCCGTGAGGTGCAGGCGCAGGGAAGGCAAGTCTGTCACGTGATCGGCAAAGATGGCTTCGCTGTGTCAGAGCGGGGCGAGTTCGGGGAATGACAGGAGTTGATGAGGCAGGCCGCCCGCCCGGCAGAGGGGTGCCATGCAGAAGATCAAGTCTCTGATGACCCGGCAGGTAAAGGGGGAGAAAAAAAGAAAATAAGATTTCGAAAAGCGGTAGTAGCAAGGATACAACCTGAAGAGATGGCGGGACGGGGAGGAGGTGGAAGGAAGTGGAAGGAGCGACCAGGGCAAGGGCTGCAAGGGATGTAAGAGTGTTCTGTAGCTCTTGAGCGAAGCCAGAAATCTCGTGGCTTAAAAAAAAAAAGCTGCTCCAGAGGGTTTTTAAGTCCCTTGCCGTCTCCGTGGGTAGCTGTGCCGTAATTTGGCTGGAATTAGCTGTCCTATAAGGTCCATTGTTTTTTGGAAAGGGACACAAAGCGCAGGCCATAATTCCTCATGCCGAAGGGGATCCAAAAAAGCATTTGCTCCTTGTAAACGTGCTCCGGTCTTGTTATTTTGCTGTATTGAATTTTGATGGGTAAAGCTTTGCTTCTTGTGCGTATATGGAGATTGAGGAGGAAAAAGGGAGAGACTGTTGGCATGAGAATGGGTACTGGCTTTCTAGAGTCCCTGGGAGGGCAGGCGGGAGAGATCTCTGAGGCTCCATCAACCCTAAAAAAGAGTTCTAGACAGTTTTTCTATCTCAGCAAGGATGAACAGGGATGGGGACTACTAGGCATCTCTGCTTTTGTTAGAGAGGAGGAGTGTGGGAAGAAATTAATGGGAAGAAATGAGGGGGGTGGGATGGGATGGGATGGGATGGGGAAGGAAGAGTCACATAGAATTACAGTATAGGATAATTGAGTTGGAAGCCTACAAAGCCATTGAGTCCATTCCCCTGCTCAATGAAGGTATCAAAATCAAAGTACTGTAGATCTAACAAAGAGTTGTCTATCTTTCTCTTGAATGACTACAGCATTGGAGCACTCACCACTTGTCCAAAGTCAGGCCCAGGGGCCAACTGTGGCATCTTTTCAAATTTTGAGTGGCCACCAGCTCTTCTCCCTCCCAGCCTGTCATGCATCCCCACCAGCTGGCCCCTCCCCATACTGGATGGAGACGTCAGCTTGCAGTTTTACAGTTTGCCTGCCCTCCCTGCCTCTGTCCATCCCCCCAGCCACCTGTTCAGCCTACCTGCCCCCAGCTCCATTGCTGCAGTGTCCTCCCCACCTCCTTGCATGTCCTAGAAGTTTGTCCAAAGTCCGGCCCAGGGCCAGATGTGGCTGCATGGTTGGTCCTCACACATTTTCACCTCACCAAATCTGTCCCTCCTTGCAAAAAGTTTGGGCACCCCTGCTCTAACAGTTAAGACATATTTCCTGATACTCAGCCTAAATCTGACTTCCTGTAGCTTGAGCCCTGAGAGCCTACTTATGGACAGTTCGTAATTTCTCTGAAGGCCTGCACTACAAGGAACTAGATTTAGAGATTAACTCAAACTCTGCGTACAATTGTTACCTGATGGGA
The DNA here is from genome assembly GCA_023846285.1 of Phrynocephalus versicolor. Lineage (NCBI taxonomy): Eukaryota > Metazoa > Chordata > Lepidosauria > Squamata > Agamidae > Phrynocephalus > Phrynocephalus versicolor. The sequence continues at coordinate 61,735,334 of JAHTLZ010003542.1, read as the reverse complement.
CTCTGATATTAGGTCTGGTTGTTTTGCATGCCTGCTGACTTTTGTTGGTGACTCTGGAAGTTGAGTCATGGCAACTGGACTTCTTTTTCTTGAGAGAATGGAATGTTTCACTGCTCATCCAAACAGCTTCATCATTCTGAAAAAAGCTAGTTGCAAGTCCACCATTTTATAGCTCACTTTGACTTCTTGTCACCCTGGTCTGAAATAGGCTCATAAGATGAACAACGGTCTGAATAGGCTTGTTAGGTAGACAACAGTCTTAAGGTGAACAATGACCTAAGGTGCTGAAGCCCATAAAGTATGGGTCATTAGCTGTGGCCTTGGTGGTGAAGGCGTGAAGTATTTTTGATTTGTCTAGGTATTGTTGAAATTACAGCCCGATAAGTGGCAGATAGACTGTGTCTGAGCCCCCCCACCTCTATTGAGAGAGGGGTTTTCAGTGCTCACATAAATGGCTTCCCTGACCCCTCTCTCAAACCACCTATCTTCTCTGTTTAATGCTGCAGGCAAAAATCAAAGAAAAACAAAACAAGACACAAAACATGTGGCACCTTAAAGACTAACTTTCATATTTTAATGTAACGTTTTTGTGGACACGTCCACTTCCTCACACAAGAAAGTGAAATTGGTTCCAGGCCTTGCTGTGGATAATGAAAACTGTGGATAAGAGGGAATACCAACCCCCCCCCAAAGAACTGCTGTTTTGTGACAGTAGCTTGCTTTACAGTTGCTGTTTTGCAACAGTTGCTTGCTTTACGGCTGCTGTTTGTGACAATAGCTTGCTTTGCAGCTACTATTTTACGATAGTAGCTTGCTTTGTGGCTGCTGAATTATTTATTTATTTATTTATTTATTTATTTATTTATTTATTTATTTATTATTAGATTTATACCCCGCCCATCTTCCCAAGGGAACTCTGGGAAGTTTGCACAATTTATTTAATTTTTCCCCTCTGCCAGCCATGGATAATTGAATCAGTGGTTAATATTTATTTTTTTTTGTTTATTTATTTATTTTAAATTTCTATACTGCACCGATTTTCCATAGGAATTCTGGGCAGTTTGCACAGAACAAGTCACACAATAGTTAAAAACATGACAGTCAATAACAACATATTAATCACTCATCAATAGATCACTTGATGCATAGGTAAAAAAGAGAATAAAAAGCAATAAAAGGCCTGGCAAGAGGCACCAAAAATGGAATGAAGACAAAACACAGGGGTGAGCAACAAAGAAACATATTAGCAATTGCGATATGCTTCCTTAAACTGCCAAGTATTTAAAGTTTTTTAAAATACTGTAATGTTATGGACTCAGCTTGCTGAATCTCGCTTGGTAGTTTATTCCATGTGACAGGGCTGGCCACCAAGAAGGCCCGTTTATGGGTTGAAACCTTACGGGCCTCCCTAGGAATGGCCACTCGGAGTGAGAATGCCAGCGATGCTGTGGTGGGCTGTGTCAGCACTGATCTTTGGGAAATCCACTCTGCTAGATACTCAGTGAATGAATGAATCAGTGGATACGGGGGTCGTACTGTAGTTAAAACCGACACTGTACACAATGTGTAATTGTAGAAAGCATAATGTGTTTCTTAAAGTCTCTCTTTTTTTCTTTCCAAGGGTCTTAAAAGTCCTCAGGAGAGTATTCATGATTTGAGTCCCACCGAAAACTTCAGAATCCCAAGCAAGGTATGATTGGCATACAATGTGCTGAACCATGTCTGTTTTTCAATAGCTCTGTCTGAAGAGGTACCCTTGAGGCCTGAAAGGTCTTTAATGATATTCTAGTGGCCCGGTAAGAGTATTAATATTCTAAGCCATCAAGTGGATTTTGAATTATGGCAATTCTTTCCAAGGTTTTCTAGATATAAAATAGAAGTGGTTTTTACCCTTCCAATTTTCCGGGTGTTCTCTGGGACTGTGCGGATTGCCCAAGGCTGAACAGAGGAAGTGCAATTTGAAGCTGAAGTCACTACAGCTTTCCAGCCAGCTTGGACCACAGAGCTGTGCTGTCCGTTGTTTTCTTTTAAGATGGGGCAGCTCTAGTGCTTCTCATCTTTTAATCACCTTTCAGTTACTTTTGTTGTCCTGAGGAAGTCCTTAGATCAATGTTCTCTCTAAATTTCTGGAGGACTGGGTGGCCCCCATCCGCCCTATTCCTGCTGAGTTCTGGCTACAACCAGAAAAAAATGGCCAGCACCATGTGGCCACACAGCTTAGAAGAAGCTTAGAGGTTTGCCTTAAATAAGTGGTTCCCTACCTGGGGGTTGGGACCCCTTTGGGGGTTGAACAACCATTTCACAGGTGTCGCCATGAGCCAGTGAAGAAAAAGGCACAAATGGCTTGGGTCTGGAGGAGGGGGGCAGGAGGGGGGGGAAGAGTGAGTCACAGCTTGATAGGTTGGAGGGGATGTCAGTCAATAGCACCAGAGGCTGAGGGTGCCTGTAGAGGGAAGTTCTCTATGGCACCTGTGGCAGCGGCCTGCCAAAGGGGGTTTGTGGCCTCTTCCAAGCAGGGCAAGGGGTCACCACAACATGAGGAACTGTATTAAAGGGTTGTGGCATTAGGAAGGTTGGGGACCACTGCCTTAGATTGTCAAGGATCATAAGTAGGTTATATAAATATGTTACTGACTTTACCCTGATTTGCTGTGGGAAAGAGCAGAAAAAGCTAATTTTACCTTATTCTGTTGCAGTTTGTTCTGATGTGTGGGGAAGTGTATCTGAGCACTCATATACCTTAGCTATGCCTTAGCTATCATATGTGAGACTTTTGTTGTATGCATTAGAGATCATATACCTGATCATATGTTGTGTGTAGACCTTTTATTCATTTTTTGAGCCAGCCATCATCTTTAAGCCAGTGATCTTTATTACTAGTCAATACTAATCAGCAGGGCCGGCGCGTCCATTAAGGCGAACTAGGCAGTTGCCTAGGGCGCCAAAATGGAGAGGGGGTGCCCAAATGGAGAGGGGGCGCCGCCCGCCCGCCCCCTGGCCCCCTGCTGCCACCGCCGCCCGCATGCCCCCCCGCTGCCACCGCCGCCCGCCTGCACCCCCCGCCACCGCCCTTGCCTTCCATTATCATCCATTGGTCCAATGGCCTTCCTAGTTGGGTTTTTATTTCTAATGTACTTAAAGAAATCCTTGTTATTTCTTTGAGTGTTTTTAGCTATACGCTCTTCCAAATCTTGCTTTGCTTTCCTGATTGTTGCTTTGCATTTGTTCTGCCAGAATTTATGTTTCTGCCTGTTGTCCTCATTTGGGCAAGCCTTCCATCTTCTGAATGGGCTTTTCTTGCTTTTGATCACTTCCTGAACAACTCCTGTAAGCCACAGCGGAGACCTCTTGGGCCTGACAATTATAATGGACAGAGCACAACCTACACACATTATAGGAAAGACTTTCAAAGAGAGGATTCCCAATATAGTTGTCAAATCAAACAGTTGCCAAAATGCAAAACCAATTACAAATGGGGGCAATTGGTCAGCTGTACCACTGACAACAATTTTAGGTGTTTTTGTCTGTTTGCTGATAATATCTAAACCAAAGAAAGGAACTGCCAGCTTTATCGGCAGTAAAACCTATGGTATAGAGCCATGAATGACATGTGTTGGTAAGAATCCCAGTGTCTTGTTAATTAATGTTTACACAAGATGGAACACTGCAGACCATAATTAAATCTTTGTTTGGTCACTTATCCATCTGGAGGCTTGTATGCAGAGATGTGAAAAAGCCAAGATGTTTACAAAGCCAAAGAGTGACTCATTTTCTTGTGTGTGTGTGTGTGTTAAGGTCTGTAGATGTAATTGAGTGTGCTGGAAACACACAATGATTCTTTTGCTTCCATCTCAAGCACAATAGAAGATACTTTGAGAAAACCCCATTGCAATCATGTGATGAGTTCTGTCCTGCATGTTAACTGACTATCTTATTGTTCAGAAGGCTGATTTCTAAGAGCAGGTGCCTAAGGGATTCTATCTAACCATCTTTAGATAAGGCATTACATGTCCCTTTTCTGTGTATACATGGAAGGGTATTAAGCAAGGTCAGTTATTTGAAGGGTAACATTGTGAGTATCTATCACACATGCTTGTTTCTAAGGAAATACTAATGAATTAGGTGAGATTTAATTTCATGTAAGCAAGCATTGGAATGACTGATATTTGCTGGGCAAAATGTGGTTTATCCATGAGCTGGAAAAGGAAGTCAACAATCTTGCAGCTGGTAAAGCCATAACTGTTTTTTGATTGACAAATGAATACATTGTAGAATTTAGGTACTTTGAGTGCATGAAACAGTGGAATGTGTGAGATTATTCTGGTGTGGTGTAGTAGAGATGATTCTAGGGTGGTATAAAGTAATATTTCCTAGATTCTTGAACCCATGATGGCTTGCTTCCCCATTAGGAGTTAGTGAAGAATGAATGCAATACATAAGTTATTTAATCTATAGTATAATGCTGAATAGCAGAAATCAAGTGTTTTCCTCCTTATTTATTTATGTTGGGTAGAAAAGAAACCATAACTCAAAATGTTTGTTTGTTTATTTATTTATTTTAGAGTATTTTACCCCACCTTCCTCCTTGGAGAAGGACCCAAGGCAGCCTGGGTCAAGAATCACTTTGAAGAGGTTACATGGTTGTTTATATATAACATACTTATTCATTGTAACATTTTTGTTTGCAATCACATTTATTTTAAATTAAGGTTATCTTTCAGAATATAAACAAAACAAATGGGGAACAGTCTAGCCATCAAAAAAACCAAATATAAAAGTAGAACAGGTAATACCTTTAGGCTACTAGTAGAATAACAAATTCTACCAGTAGCCTAAAGGTATCACCTGTTCTACTTTTGTTTTTGCTTTCCAAATATGCATTTGTTATAATAAAAGTTAAATACAAAAATGAAATCTGATGTCTGTTTTGATAAATCACTTACTTGCAAGCAAAGATATGTTTCTGTCTACCCTGGTAATTGGTGTGTATATATTTCATTAGCAGGAATGTTCAAATGGGTATAATTGAGTGGATAGTTCGGTGGTTAAGTATCTGGATGTCAAACCAGAAGTTGAAAGTTTGATTCCCCAACCTGTGTGGCCTTGAGCAAGCTGCAAAATCCCGGTTCATCCCCAGAAGAAGGGAATGGCAAACTACCTCTTTGTATTCTGTATCTGGAAAACTCTGTAAAGAGTCACAGTGACTCAGAGCTGCAAGTTGTTGGTTAATTGAAAAGGTTCATTTTCTGCATTCTATTGCTTCTCTTGTGTTTCAAGTTGCTTCTTTTTCTTGCTGCTATTTTTGTGCACTTGTAGGTTTTGTTCATTGTCAGAGTATTATTTAAATGTATTGTAACGGTGAGGTATGTAGAAGATTTTTATCTGCAGATCTGAACACGTCTTTTGCTTTTGTGTTCAGAAACTTGAAATAGCTGCTTAAAAATAGTAATGTAACAGATGTGCCGCATGATGGCACTTTGGTAAAGGGAGTGAGGACAGCCCTTGTCTGAAAGTGCACTGATAACATTTGGGAGGCATAATTTATTTAATCCTGAACATTAGATGCTGTATGAAAAAAGGAACATACACCATCATCCTCAGAAGAACTGGCTCTCCTTTTTATCTCATGATGTATAGTTGGATCAAAAGCACTGTCCCACACAATCAAATCAAGCCTCCATTTCTTTTCAAAATGCCATTTGAGTCATTATTGTTCATTTAATTGTGTCCTAAGTAATTTAGAGCCTATATTTTCAAGGAGAATTGCTTGTCTTCCATCTGGAACTTGAGTCATGCCAACTGGACTTCTTTTTCTTGAGAGGTTTCAGCACCTTAGGCCATTGTTCACTTTAAGGCTATTGACTGTTGTCTACCTAAGAAGCCTATTCAGGCCATTGTTCATCTTATGAGCCTATTTCAGACCAGCGTGACAAGAGGTCTAAGGGGACTATAAGACGGATACATCAGCTGTATTCAGACTGATGAAGCTGTTTTGATGAGCAGCAAAACATTCCTGTCTTAAGAAAAAGAAGTCCAGTTGCCATGACTCAACTTCCAGATAAACTCACCTGGATGACTGAGAATCTTCGCAGACATAATGCTTGTCTTCTGCTTTGGTTCACCTTATTTTTCCTGTTCTTTTCTCCTTTCACATGTCTCTTATGTTCTCCCACAAATTCCAAAGCCATAACAGACAGAGGGGAAACTCAGAATGATGCTATGCCCCCCCCCCCAGGGGCCATTCATGTCTTCAAGCATTCCAATTCAATTAATGACGTTTCTCGGGTGAAGAAGAAAGATCAAGGAGGAGTCATGTGGAGAATGTTATCATCCCATTAGAACATAACGAAATGAATCTCTCCACTTGTTCTTGCTGTGCACCACCTAGCAATACTCATGTAGACTGTGCCAGCAGGGGCTAATGGGAACTATAGTCCAGAAACATAGGGAGTCTGCACTTTGCCCATGCTTGCCTTAAACCTTTGCTTTGTAAAGTAAATGCCAAGTCTTACAAACATCCAATAATAATTCACAATCTCTATATGGACAGAACCTCAGCATTCTCTATAGTAAGGGGGTGGAAACAGAGACCCACTAGAAGATCTTGGGTTAAATTCTGGATCCTACTTGCTGGGACTGATGGGATTTGGAGTTGAGCAATTTATTTGATTATTTAACATATTTTTACCCTGCCTTTCTCCTAAAAATTAAATAACCCAGGGCAGCTTGCATCATAAAAAACCACAAGGTCAAAAGCCAAAGCCAGTAACATTTCCAAATATTAATAATGTTATATTAAAAATGTTAGGTCATTAATTGCATTACTAAAATCAGATTTGGAAGCAATGGAGTACCAACTGTATTGTCTCTTAGGCAATCTGTTGCCAGAGTATTGTTTAGGGCAGTGGTGGCGAACCTTCAGCACTCCAGATGTTTTGGACCACAACTCCCAGAATGCCGACCCTAGACTACCAATGACAAAGGACTGTGGGAGTTGTGGTCCAAAACATCGGGAGTGCCGAAGGTTTGCCACTACTGATGTAGGGTTACATTCGCAAGGATGTAGCCACGATTAAGTTCAATCTTGAGCTGACCATGGTTATTGTTAATAGTGGTGCCGATTAAGACCTTACTTGGGGAAAGGAAATAAAATTTTGTGAGAGGTGGATGCACCTGGGAGGTGAAAAGTATGTGAATTTATCAGGCATTTGTGGGGTATGTGAACTTGTGGGACAGAGGTACATTTTTACCTCCTCTGTTCAGTTGTGAGGGATAAGATACCGAGTCTGTTTTTAAACAAGAAGCTTGAAGAACTAGTGCTAGATGCAATTTTAGATGCCATCAAATGTAATAGGTAATATTTTGATTTTGCTTATTTACATGATTATTGCAGTAGTGTTAATACATTCTCTTTGGTTTCATTGTATAATTGCTGTTTTCGGTCTTTCATTGATTGGTTAAGTCCTAAATTAGTCAAGCAGGAATGACTCAGTTTGAAAGATGAACGCAATAGCTTTTAGAGCGGTCAGATCAAAGCTTTAGGCAAGTGTTTTGTGATAATTGAAATAATATTTTTATTGTTGTCAAAACTTAGTTTATAACCAGGTACAGTTAATTACATCTGAAATGTTGTGGAACTGTTGTTTTGATTGCTCCTAACATGGTAGTGCAAATTCATAAAACTACAAGGTGACAAACGAGACATTTCTGGTTCTCTTAAAATGTGCCGGACTGACAGGTAGCTTCTCTGTGCCAATGGGACAGGTACAGTAACTGCATGTAATGGCTTGCCCACATAATGATTAGGTTATACTCAATCGTACATCTTTGTCATATTCTGCTGGAGGATGATTGGCCCATTGTGTCTTGGTAGGCTGGTCAGCACTATAGCAGCCTTCTTCTCTTAACAAAGCATAATGAATTAAGGGGCTCCCTTTTACCCATTCACAAATGAAAGGGAAAAATAGTTTAGTGCAGCCTATTGTTTGATTATTAGATTATCTTGCTTCTTATTTTGCTGTAAGATTTTGCAATCATTTACGGCGGGAGTTTTGGAAACAGCCAGGAGCTTTAGAAAAGCTGGAAGAGGAGCAGATCTGCAGAACCCCACTTGTCAGTGCTTGAAATAATGGAGACTCGACTTCTGTAACTTATTCTGTTGCTGGTAGAGATTCACATGGTGACATTATGCAATGTGACTGGCAGAGGACAGGGCAACTTCTGGGAGGTTCAGCACAAATAATCATTTTTTGAGTCAGATTGGTTAAGGGTGTAGTAGCTCCTGCTGTTGTGTACCCGTATATACTCGAGTATAAGTCGACCCGAGTATAAGTCGAGGCCTCTAATTTAACCCCTCAAAACTGGGGAAACGTATTGACTCGAGCATAAGTCTAGGGTGGGAAATGCAGCAGGGCCTGGCAGCTCTTCCTTTGTGAGCTGGGGGAGTGGTGTGTGATGTTTAAATTTAGCCACTGATGCAAGTGCTTGGGTCAGTGGCTAAAAGTCATTTTAAACATCGTGTGCCGCTCCCCTGTGATGCAGAGGGGCGTCATGAGGAGCAGCATGCAATGCTTAAAATGACTTTTAGCCACAGTTGACTTGCCTCAGTGGTTAAAAGTATTGACCCGAATATAAACCGAGGGCCCCTTTTTTCAGCCCAAAATTAGGGCTGAAAAACTAGGCTTATATTCGAGTATATACAGTATTTTACTTGCTTCATGGATTGCATTTTTTCTACTGCTATTTGGGAAGTAAGTAGCTTGAGAGACACATTTGCAATGTGCGACAGTTTATTTGTATCTGTTATTCATTTAAGGAGGAACTTAGAGAACTCCGGGAACAACCGACTGATCCTCAGGCTCAGCAAGAGATAATTAACAGCATTGAGGAAGTCTATTTTTCCAATGATTCCTTTGATATTGCTAAGTATGAATTGGAGGTAAGAATATTCTTTAAATAATAATGGCATTCTTTCGAAAGGAATCGCTCTTGGATGCAGCCTTCAAGTTTTGTCGTACAGATCTATACCTTTCTGTTTCTCAAAATGCATGTGTCGGCCTTTTGTCTTGCTAGGCCTTGTCCAAGAGATGTCCTGTCATTAGCATTCTTGGGTTCTTGAAATAATCCGCCGTTTAAAATGCTTTATATGTTGTTTTGACTAGATTTTTGTTTCTGCTTTATGCGCAGAAGCTGCCTCCTGTTCTTAATCTTCAAGAACTGGAAGAAAACAGAGACAAGCTGAAGCAGCAGCAAGCAGCTGTAAGTAGGAACGGTTTTCTTCTTCCTTACGGGCATTCCCTGTGATGAAGTTCCTTTATTTCTTCTTAATTTGTCAGGACTAAACCCAGATACCTTTGTTGGGACCTTGAAAACGAATGCACATCTTTTACTGAAGGCTTGAAAATTATAATTCAGGGCATGGTTTCTGGCATGGCTATGAATTTAAAGGGTCTGAGAAAGGTCACTGTCTCTAAGACAGTGGTGGCCAAACTCCAGCCCCCCAGAAGTTTTGGACCACAACTCCCATAGTTCTTTGTCATTAGTAACACAGGCTTGGAATTCTGGGAGTTGTGGTCCAAAACATCTAGAGGGCCAAAGTATGGCCACTACTGCTCTAAGATCTGTTGCTGGCGCTTGATGCAGGAAAAGGCCGTCAATGGGAAAGAGCGGTGATGCCTCTTTCCACTGTCAAGAGCCAGCAAGGACTGACCTAAGGCAGGGCAGCAAATATCTCATTCTCCCTGCGAAGAGCCCAGAGCCAGTAGATGGTTTTGGAGCAAAAGGCATAAATCCTACAATTGCTTTTTCCTATATCTGACAGTAAAAATAAAATAGAACACAAAGCAAATGTCTAGCACTTAACTTCCCTTTTGTGGCTCCTAAATCTATTCCTGAGGAGTAGGAAGCCTCCTCTTACTTCCCAGTAACAGAGCTGGGCCTTCAGCTGGCTTACCTTCAAATACAGTGGTACCTTGTATAAAGGAATCAATTCATTCCAAATGAAATTATGTTAAGCAAATTTTCCTTTATACAAATTTCCCATAGGAATGCATTGAAAACAGAGTGATCCCTAATCGCGACCATTTTTATGTTGTATGGATTCGCCCCATAGACGATTCTGTTAAGCAAATTTCCCCTGTATCCAGAGTTTTTTTATGTTGTACAGATTTTATGTTATACAAACCCTTTGTTATATGAGGGTCCACTGTACTAGTGGCTGGGGAACATAATGGAGGAAACTGTTGTCCTGCTCATGTCCTGCTTGTCACTTTCCCACAGTCAATCTGTTGACCCAGTCTGATGATACTGGATATTAGTAGACTCCACAATCCTTTGGTCGGATCCAATAAGGCTCTTCTTTTGTTAGATGGCTCCTCAACTCCATTCAGTATGTTGTATGTGAAAACCATATTGGTCGTTGTGAAGAAGCAGGACATGCCCGATACTGATGCCGTTTCTTGACAGCTCCTCATAGGATCCTTTCAACACTCTGAGGCCTTGAAACCAGGTCGCATTAGTTGGCGGTGTCAGCATGTAACGAACCTGGATCTATTACTTTTAACATTAATTAATAACTCTTCCCTGATCCAGGTATCTCCATCAAAATACCAGCAAGTTACCAGGGACTTTTATTATGAAGAACGGATTCTGACACGGATGTTTATGATTTAAAATGATGTTTTTATCTTGTAAACCGCCCTGAGTTCCTGAAGGAAGATGGTGCGGTATAAAAATGAAACCAACCAACAAACAAATAAATAATAAAAATAAAACATGTAACTTGGATGTACAAACAGATGTTCAGTGTTATTGGTATGATAGCTTAGCCGATGCTCTTAGATATTACTTTAATGACTTATTGCTATAGCAGTTCTTATAATCACTTAGACCTTAGACTCTCACATCTGACTAACTAATACTTTAGGCAGACCAAATGAACTCTGCTGCCTATGCTGGTTAACTCCATAGACCACCCTTAGGTCACACAGGAGAGAACCCCTTCTCTTCTCAGAGAGCACCTTTATATCCACTAGCCACGCCCACCAGCTTACTGATTGGCTAGGCAATATACATTAATACATATTCATAAACAACAATAAATATTCACACATAATATCCTGGTCATCACACAGCTTCTCAGCAGTTTTGCTCCTTGCTTTCTTGAGCCCCCTGGCCCGATTTATTGAGCCATCAATTGAGTTGTGCAGGTTTCTGTAGCCTCTTTCATCTGTGGTCAGCATGGACGTGAAGAATGAATCTCATAGCAGGCTGACACTTGTTGGTTTGCTTGTTTGTTAGTTTGTCTTCCAACAAACAAACTGTTGAATCAAGGAGAATGATTTGTCCTTGTTCCAGCAGCTCTTATATTGGCCTGTATGGAATTCCTTGTTCTTTCTAGCTAACTGGGAAGCTATAAAATAGAAGAATGCTTTGTTTGTGTATTGGTGGTAGAAGTGGATAAGTGGGCGGTAAATCTAATTTTCTCTAGGATTCACATTTGTAATCTAGATGCGATGGGCAGATTGGCAGAAATGTAATGTAATTAGTTGTGTGTCCTTTACCGTACTAGGTACTATTGTACATCAATGACAGCATGATTATGTTATTCATTGCTGACTAAGTGCAAGATGAAACTATATTATATTTACTGGAACATAGAAGTAGTTGAAAGAGAAAGCATATTGTTTCTTAAAAGAAAGACATAAATTTTAGCATGCTAATAGTAACTACTAAGTTCCTTAAATTGCTTTTAGGACAGTTGGTCTATTTTCTTAAAGTAGCTTTCCGTAAATCTCTTTCATAGATGACTCATTTTGTGATTATGTACTAATGACATAGTAAAGGGATATATTAGGCTTCATTGTCCTGTCTCTCTCTGTTAATTTTTATTCAAGTGTGCTTTTCAGATTGGAACAGGGCGGAAGGTTAATTTCAATACTGGTTGTGATTCCTAATGAGAGTCTGTAATTTTCTGTCTTTCTCATTTGAGTCAATGATGGCGATAGTTTTTGAGACAGTTATCATGTTTATCTTATGGTTTGGATGTGTTATTGAGAATTTCTGCAGCTCTTCAGAGTACTTGATGTACTCTGACAATTTTCAAAATCTAACTATTGTTGTTCTCGTACCTTTAAACATTATCTTTTAGGTATCTAAAAAGGTTGCAGACTTAATATTGGAGAAGCAGCCTGCTTATGTCAAGGTAGGACATCGGTTTTTGTTTTGTTTTTTAAATTGGAAGATCCTTTTGTGATCAGCCAAGCAGTCCATCTGAGTTTAAGTTTTCTTTAAATGCCAGGTATTTGCATATTTAAAGACATTTATGCCTCCATCTTATCTCGCTTATCATGCCTTGCTTTATTTATTCTCTGGCAGCTTAGCTCAAAGTCAGTAATTTAACAGTTAGAAAGGTCTGTGCAGTATAAAATAAAACATGAAAACAGCAGCAGAAATCATGCAACGACAATCAAAATATTGGAAAAAAACTGATTTGTAGATTAGCAGTGGAGCGCTAACTCAAAAGTGGACTGGCTGTATCAGACTGGAATTAGGTCCAAACCTCTTCTACCCATAGAAACCTCCTTTTGGTGGAAAAGAAAAGAGTTTATGCCAGCAGAACCACCTTCTGGACAGGTCCAGTGTGATCAGACTAGCTGATTCTTGGTGTACCTTCCAACCTTAAAAATTATGTGATATCCCCTATCAAATGCAAGAAAAACGTGACAGTAACAACACTGAGTGTTTAGCTTCTCATGCATGCTGTATTCGAAGCATGAAACCTAAAATAGTATTGACATGTTTTCCTAGGAAACAGTACAGACATTTATGCCATTTAAAGGCTTCCAATGTGCTAATAAAAAAAGGGATTCCAAGCTTGGCACTTTATGATGTCCTTCATTTAAAAACTGTCAGATCTAGAACTTGTAGAGTCTTTATTAGAATTTCAGTTTAGTCCATATATCTTATATGTTTTGTACATTGAACTTTGAGCCGTCTTGGCGAAAGCAATGGGCCACCTACGTATACATTACACCACTTACTGGGATGGTACTTTTAAAGACATGGGCTGGTGTAAATTAACAACACCTTTGTATACGGGCATCTCCTTTTAATATGACAGTTTTGTTACCTGGGACAAATAAACTGATTTTATTACATTTATGTAGGAACTTGAACGAGTTACTTCATTACAGACTAGTCTTCAGTTAGCTGCTGTCATTTGCACAAATGGAAGAAGGTACGGTACACTTTCTAATGCCACCTTCTTGCTTTACAGAAGACAAAATGATTAGTAGTTCTGGAATAGTTTTCTAGCTGCTTTGACCCCTTTCCCTTTATTATTTCATTTGTTGGTGGGCTTTATTCCAAAGGGCTTCAAGAACCATGCCTTCTGTTCTCTTTGCTGTTTTGTTGTCAATGGGGACCAGCTCAGGAATTCCCAGCATTTTTTTTTAAAAAAGAAAGATTTAAACCTGAGATCTGCAAATCTGGGATCTCTTGCAAGCTAGTCCCTCCCTGTTCACTTCCACTAAACTGAGATTTGGCTGAGGGTGTTTCAGCCAGATGTATAATAATACTATTATTATCTATTGCCATTGGCCATGCTGGCTAGATTTGATCTGGAAGGCACCTAGTTAGGGGAGATCAGTTTAGCTTAATGTGTGGATACAGCCAAAATTATAAACCTTTGTTCAACCTAATTAATTATGTTTGGCGTGATGTAGACAGAATCTACATTTTTTTTTTTAAAAAAGTGAATTGAAAGAGGTTTGCTTTGGGAGCTGGGCATGTTTGTGTATGACAGGCATGCCCAAACTTTGGCCCTCCTGATGTTTTGGACTACAGCTCCCAGAATTCTAAGCTTAGATTGCCAATGGCAAAGGACTGTGGGAGTTGCAGTCCAAAACATCTGGAGGGCCGAAGTTTGGGCAGGCCTGGTGTATGATATGCTGGATAGCTCAAGTTATTTAGGTATTTGGCTGAGAAACCAGAGGTTGGGAATTCTACTCCTCCCTCTGCCTCCTTGACGATCCACAGAGTCCCTTCCAGCTTTTTCAGTTATAAGATGATGATGATGATGATTCTTTTATTCTGGATTTTATATTACTACTGATCTTTAGATATTGGCCATAAAACTAGTACAGCACGACTTGACGTCTAAAACAAGGCGAGTTATCTTCCTTTATTGTCTGCTTGTTCCTTTCTTTTTTTTAAAAAAAACCCACTTCCTGCAGGCATCTGAATTCAGCCAAGGAAGGTTTTACTCAAGCCAGCTTGGGCCTGCTTGCAAACCAACGGAAGCGTCAGCTGCTGATGGGCCTGCTAAAATCTCTGAGAACAATAAAGACCCTGGTATGAGCAGACTTTTGCCTTGAAGTATCAAAATATTTTCTTAATTCTAATATGATGTACAGTGACTTTTCTCCTTTAATTTCTAGCAACAAACAGATGTCCGCTTAAGTGAGATGTTGGAGGTAAGGCCCTCTTAGCCTTCTTGTTATGTGTTCTTCGAGCGTCTTGAGCGACACGGGAAAGGATTGTGTAAAGTTAGTTGATGTGAAATTTACCTCTTTTAAAAAACTTTCGGCTGGTTGATTTGAGCTAACCACAAAACTGAGACGTCACTCACTCACCACCACCGTTTTTCAGAGGCCCACACTCCCTAGGTCAGATTTTGAGAAGGTCCCTGTACCGCTGATACTTGCTGCAGGAGTGCCCGTGTTGTATTGCTGCATTGAAAGCGCAAGTCACACTGGAGAAAATGTTGCTGTTAGTATGACTGGTGCATGTGCTGCAGCCCCTCAGGTTGTTGACCCAGATACATCTATGCCTGAAGGCCAGTAGTGTTGTTCTTCCTGCCCCCACTTCTCAGCAAAAAATAAAATGGACTCTCTTGGGACACAGCAGCAGAATTCTGCAGCCAGCATGGTCACAGGTCATGGGGGATTCTGGGAAATGTATGTCTGAAAAGTAACATATCTGTCTCCCAGAATCCTGCAGCCACTTTGGCAGTTAACCTTGTCGCTCAAAGAAGTAACTTTCCCAAGCTTTAGTTCCTATCCTTGATGCTGTGCTCGGCAGCCACTGTAGATCAGCAAACCCTTTCCTCCTGTGTTGAAGGCCAGTCTTGAAAAGAGCCCTGTGGCGCAGTGGTTAAATGCCTGTACTGCAGGTAAAACTGTGCTCATGACCTGGGGTTCAATCCCAGGTAGCCGGCTCAAGGTTCACTCAGCCTTCCATCCTTTCGAGGTCGGTAAAATGAGTACCCAGATTGCTGGGCGGGACAGTGTGCAGCCTGCATTACTGTAATTAAAACTGTAAACCACCCAGAGACTACTTGAAGTGGTATGGGGTGGTGTATAAGCAGAATAGTTTACTTTTGCTTTGCTTTGAACTAGTTCTCCCTCATAGTATACAATTCAGGTGTTTTAAAGATCGGCTACCATGCTTTCATTTTCTTTTATTTCCCATAGGAGGAGGATTATCCTGGGGCCATCCAGCTGTGCTTAGAATGCCAGAAAGCAGCCAGCACTTTCAAACACTACAGTTGCATAAGGTGAGGGTGACATGCATTTTCCAGAGTTGAGGCTGGTCTTCAGTTGGATGAGGAAAATGAAGGAAAATGGAACCCTTTACTGAACTGCCTGCAAATTTGAATTGGCTGTGCACTAGTACCAAAGAGTAAAGTTCTGATTATGGAAAAAAGACAAGTACAGTGGTACCTTGTATAAAGGAATTAATTCGTTCCAAATGAAATTATGTTAAGCAAATTTTCCTTTACACAAATTCCCATAGGAATGCATTGAAAACGGAGTGATCCCATTTTTATGTTGTACAGATTTTCCCCATAGGCAATTATGTTAAGCAAATTTCCCCTATCTCCAAAAAATTTTATGTTGTACAAATTTTATGTTATACAAGCTGTCTGTTATACAAGGGTCCACTGTAGTTGATGTACACTTTGAAAGGCTTCAATAGGCAATTGGGTTTAATGATGTGGCCGAAATGCCCATTGTAGTTGTTAAAAGTGAAAATGTCAAATAAGTCTTAAGTGGATTAATTGTTATGAACATGAACACTTTTTTAAAAAAATATTTCCTGACTTATACTGAAGGCTGACAAGTGCTGCTGTATAAAATATTCTATTTGATAGCAATTGAAAGCTGCAATCCTGACTAGTTAGCTGGGACTGTAAGCATTTATAAGATCTTGCTGAATTTCATGTGAAGGTGGTTAAGAGGTGGAGTTTTGTGAAAGAAATAGCTCTTTCAGGATCCCTTGATCTGGCTGTGGGTGAAAGGATGGGATTTTCTGCGCAGTGCTTCTAGAAACTGTAGGCACTCCATCCAGGTTGGTGGTTCCACAGCATAACACCTTATAGCCAGAGCTATAGGGAGCTCAGCTCGAAAATTATACCGGTACAGCTGTCAGGTGGCTTTAAGTGATGAAGACCTGGAGACCTGGTTTGGGCTTTAAAAAAAAAGGAATAGCTAAGAAATCAGTTCTGGAAGGATTTCAGGGGAAGGTTGGCTGTAGCTTTGCTCCAGATTGGAGGGTGTGTAGTTCTTTACTGCCATAGTTGTAAAGAAAGTTATACTAGTAGCAGTTACAGGAGATTCCTGGAGCTCTGTTGGTCAGGTGATAAGGCTGTTCACCCTTAGTATGGGTTGAATTCTTCTGGGTAGACGAAAAGTGCCAGGGGTTAATTTGAAGTGTCAGTGGCCAAAGACCATGCCCTGCGATTAGAAATGGGTAGGAGCTCTGTTCTTGTAAGGAAGAGGAATGTTCCAGAGCCGTATCATCCCAGGTAAAAACATGCACAGTGTTTTGTGGTTGCTGCTGCCAAACTGTGCTAGTTAAAAGAAACTTGTTAAAATGCTAGCTGTTACCTCTGAGCTCTGGGGAGCAGAACAGTGTTTTTAGAGCAGCCTTGAAGCATTAGAGCTGAGCATTAGGATGAGGAGAGTCATAAATAGTATTCTAAATACCAACAGGTAATTTTTTTCCCTTCTCTTAATTTTTCTCTTGCATGTTTGAAATCCATTTTTATTAGAGTGTCCCAGAACAACTATAAATATATTAGATTTTTATTGTGACCTTTAACTGTTTGCTGGGGTATCAGCGTTGAAATAAATTAAGAACATCCTTCAACTTGTGGGCACTCGGGTGTATAAACGGAGCAAGTGCTGTAGGGACTGCTGGTGAAAATTGAGTATGTAAATAGTTTATGCTTCTCAGTTATTTAGCAGGTGTTATTTAAATAAATTGTGCTTCAGATGGGTCGAAAGCGTACGTGTGGGGAATAAACAAAGGCAACAACAAAACATTTCTGGATATGGAAGAAAAGACTCTCCTGGAAGGGCAGCAGAGGGAGACTCCTCTAGAGAGAAGGAAGAATGCCAGATACAGGTGGCTATTAGGAAGCACGTTCTTTCTTTGGAGTGGCCCTGTTGACAGTGATTATGAGCGACTGGGTTATACATTGTTAGTGGCCATGAATTACTAGCCTGTTGACAGCATTCATCATCTTCAAGAACCAAGCGGCCACTGTTGATATAGTTGGAAGGATGCGTACCTCTCTCGGACAAGCACTTAAGACCTTGCGCTTTAAAGAGCCATATGGAGACAGCTAGAGTGATTGTTTTGTTTTAACGTATTCTCAAAGGCTTTCACGGCCGGGATCTGATAGCTGTTGTGAGTTTTTTTGGGCTGTTTGGCTATGTTCTGGAAGTTTTTCTTCTTGACATTTCACCAGCTCTGTGGCCGGCATCTTCAGAAGGCAAGGAGCTCAGGGAACTAGGAGTTCTCTCTGTGCTCTGTGTTATAGAGTGAGTGAGTCTCTGTGTTTTGTTTGTTTGTTGTTTCTGCCCCTTGAGTCTGTTTTTAAGTTGCCCTTGCCGGTTAGCTTCAGTTTTGTTTGTGTATATGTGTGTTGCATCATTACAGTCGTGACCAACTCTTTATGACCCCATGTCCATGGCATTTTCTTGGCAGGAATACGGGAGTGGTTTGCCAGTTCCTCCTGCTCCAGGCGCCTACAGCGCGTATTCCCTGGTGGTCTCCCATCCAAGTACTAACCAGGGCCGACCCTGCTTAGTTTCCAAAATCAGGGGAGATCGGATTGCTTATTTGCTCATTTTGGTATTTAATATTTTATTTTTTGATTATTGTAAACTGTCCAGAGTTTCTTGGAAGACTAGAGGTATAAAAGTGTATAAATAAATAAATAAATAAATAAAATAACATGACCTTAGTGTGTAGATCAGGATCGGAGAGCTGGATTTTCTCAGTTTTGTGGTTTTATCGTTTATTGGTTGTTATTTTTATGTATCTCTGTGAAGATTCTCAGTCATCCAGGTGAGTTTATCTGGGAGTTCTTATGGCAACTGGACTCCTTTTTTTTCTTGAGAGAGTGAAATGTTTCGCTGCTCATTCAAATATCTTCACCAGGCTGATGAAACTGTCTGGATGAACAGCAAAATGTTTCTATCTCTCAAGAAAAAGAAGTCCAGTTGCTATGATTCAACTTCCAGATTATTTTTATGTAATATATAATTGGTTTTTCTTTTGTAAGCCCCCTAGAGTGGCCAGATGGGTGGGGTATAAGCCTAATAAATGAAATGTAATGAAATATTATCTCTTTCCTTTGGTTCCCATTGAGCCCAAATGAAACTAACACAGACATCAGTGTGTTGCAGCTGACTCAGGGTCTCTGTGTAGGGAGGTGAAAGCCCTTGAGGTACTGGTGATTGTGCTTCTTCAGTATACTGTATATATGTATTAGATATATCCACAGTTGTATTTTCATTAATATATTAGGCTTGTCCATTTGCACACTGCTGCTGTTTTTCTTCACTCATTTGGTCTCGCTTCCATTTGATTCATAGCAGGCTAACAAAGCATGAATAAACAGGGCCCACGTAATTAAGGTGCATTAATTGCTTGAATTAAACAAATGGCACGGATTAAAATGCTGGCACATTTAATTTTATTTTTCCAAAAATCAAATCATTATGCTCAGGGGTTGTTATATTTGATTTTGCTACATAATAGGGTATTTATTGGTGGTGTTTACCATAGATCTCTGTCAATTTACTCTGATGTGAGTAAAACATGTGTGCTGTATTTTCACCTCTTACTAATATGTAATGTACCGGAGAAACATTTTGTCCTCAAAATAATCAACTCTAAATAAAATTTATTATCCTCTGACTTCTCTGTGTAAAGCTGAGTTTAGAAACAAGAAAAGTAGAAGTAGGAAGGGATGTCAAGCAAAGGTTTATCAACCTATGAGAAATGAATAGTTCAGGATCACTTTTAACAATTACATGATGGTTGAAATACAGCGGTGAAACTTATGCCATGTAAAGCTGATGCTACTGCATTTTTGTAAATTAAAGATCCTCCTGCAGTCGGTCAGAACGCTGTGTCCGTTACCCTGTAAAAGGTGTCAACAAAGGCCATGGGCTAGGCTTAGGGAAGTGATTGTGGATTAGCGATAGAACCCATGGGTTGACACAGGACTCTCTCAGATATTGGAAAGCTCCTTTTAGTCAGAGCAGGCAGTACGGGGCTAGTTGACAGATGGTTCAGTCTTAGCTTAGGTTCCTTAACTATCATCTGCTTAAAATGATCTGATTTTAGAAGAGGGACAGTAGCTTAAGGGAACTCATATTTTGTATGGAGGAGGTCTCAGGTTTAGCCTTCAGATTATACAAAGGTGGGAAATCTAATATCGGAAACCACAGAGCTACTACCAGACCAGTGGCAATAATATGTCTTTCTAATACATATTTGGAAGAATATAGTTGAAATCTGTAGGATGCCATGGTTCAGACGTATAGAGAAATGTAGCATGTTTGTGTAGCTCTCACATTACTTACATGTTTCTCCTGAGAAGATCCAGCTGAAACATTTTGCAGAGAAGTATGCATGAGGACTGGGCAAGATGAAATAATGCTCTAGAATTGCACCCTTTATTTTTAACTATAAGGATTTGGTTGATTTTTAAAAAACTAGCTAATGTAAGTCATGTGTAACTATAAACATATATTTAAAATATATGGTGTAAAGCATATATTCCATGGATGTGGAATTAAAAACTTTTTAAAAACAAAGTTGAAATGGATAATCCTTTTGCTTTTAGCAGCTCTTTTGAACTTGTAAAAGTACTGGGATTAGGAAATTACATGTTCCTATGGTCAGCAAGCTGGTTGTTTGTGTATGGATTATCCTACATGTTTAATACAGGCATACCTTGGTTTAAGAATTTAATGCGTTCTCCAGGATGTTTCATATTGCGGAAAATTCATAAATCACAAATGCATGGGGGCGTAATGCATCCTGGGTACTCTTTTTGCAATACATTTGCAAGACCTTTGGTAGTGGGCAGCATATAAATTGTATAAATAAAATAAATAAGTAAATAAATACATTATGAAGACTGGGGTATTGCAGGAATTTTTTTGTAAACCAAGGCATTATTTTCAATGGATTTTCTTTCTTGATCCGAAAATTACGTTAACAGAGGTGTTTATAAACCGAGGTACACCTGTAGATTACAAGGATTACTATATTCTGTCCTTGAGAAATAAGCATAACCATGTGTTTTTAGCATAAACTATATTATTTATAACATATTTTTAAGAATGGCCTTGTAATGATCTGTCAGATTGAAGTGGTGTGTTATCTATGACATTCATCTTGGTCTGAAAATATGTTTCCTTGGTTGGTTTTAAACTTATGTCAAACTTTATTTTTTGTAGCGAATTGAATTCAAAGCTGCAGGACACTCTGGAGCAAATTGAGGTGAGGACTGAGTTATTTTAACCAACAATTGCCTCCATAGTGACTGACTTCCATCATCCAAATGATAAGCTGACATTTTCCTGTGTTGTCCTCAAGTAATGTTTCAATATAAATGATTCATACTGGGTGTCTATTTCTTCTACTAAAGACTCATGTTTTAACTTTTTTTTTAGGAACAGTTAGATGTGGCGCTTTCCAAAATCTGCAAGAACTTTGACATCTCTCATTATACCAAGGTCCAACAGGCTTACAGGCTACTTGGGAAAACACAGGTTAGCCCCCTTAGTTTGAAATCATGCAATGGCACTACCGGTAATTATTTGGGCTCCTTGTCTGTAAAACTTAAAGTAGTTAAAATATGGAAATAATCAAAGTACAGTGGACCCTTGTATAACAAAAAGTTTGTATACCATAAAATCTGTACAACATAAAAAATTCCGAAGATAGGGGAAATTTGCTTAACATAATCACCTATGGGGCGAATCTGTACAACATAAAAATAGGATTACTCTGTTTTCAATGCAGTCCTGTGGGAAATTTATATAAAGGAAAATGTGCTTAACATAATTTCATTTGGAATGAATGAATTCCTTTATACAAGGTACCACTGTATACAAATACCAGTAAGTCATTGGCAAATGCAGCACTATTTAATCAATTACTGTTCAAGTTCAGTACTGTTTAATCAAATATCTTTTCAATGGCTTTATAAGCTCTTTCCAATCATTTGCCCAGGTTGGGGAGGGGGGGATAGCTGAAAACTCAACTAAAGGAAAAAAAAAAACAATAATCCTCAGAAGGTGTTGTGGATAATGAGAACTGTAGTTCAGCACAACTAAGACTTCCAGTATTGTAACTGCAGAGAAATTGCAAAAGCAAGCAAGCAAACAGCACCAGGAGTGAAAGCTTGCTGTTCATATGATGTGTTATTGATTTCCTTTCATCTTCTTCAGACAGCAATGGACCAACTTCATATGCACTTTACTCAAGCCATTCATAACACGGTATTCCAAGTGGTTCTTGGGTATGTGGAACTGTGCGCAGGAAACACGGACACTAAATTTCAGAAGCTGCAATACAAGGACCTCTGCACGGTATGGAAACACTTGCTGTTTGAGTATCTTATGGTTGCAACCGAACACTTAAAAACAACCCCATATTGTGCATTTGTGGGGGAGGGGGGGAGAAGAAGTTTCACTGCAGTGGGAAATGCTGCCAAAATCCTGGCGTTGTGGAGGAGTATCTTTAATGTCTTCAAATCACTGCTGCTGGGACTGGAAGTGGCATTGCTGATTTTTGGACATTAAAGTCTCTCCTCCGCCCCGAGGACCCTGAAGTCTTTCCCAGGTGAAAAAGGATTTCTTAGAGAGTCCTTGAACCTGGGAGCGGGGCGGGGGGGCAGATTGTCATTTTTAAATTAAAGATAAAAAGTCATGGCTGATTACTATCAACTGCCAAATGCACCAGTAGGCTTATAATTGTTTTCTAGGTGGATGGATAGATGCTATTTTGAGTCTTAAATTTGAGTCATCTGTACAGTGGTAGTAAATTAATGCAAAAAATCCAATATTACCAGAATGTGGAATGGACTTTTTCATTGCACTTCATTACACAGAATGAATGGGTAGATGGACAGACGGATGGACGGATGGGTGAAAAAACAAAACACACAAATAAACAAACAAATGAATTCATGTTTTCAGTCAAAACTTGGCTAAAACAGTTTGAGATTTTTTTCCTGGAGTTTCCCTTCCTAGTAAGGAGTAATTCTGATAATGTGTGGAGACATTAAATAATTAAGGCATTAGCCCATAATGTGGCAAATGAATACAATTTCAATCTTGCAAGTTCATAAAATCATTTCTAAAGAGAGGCTGGAAATTGTGCATATTTAGAAATACGAGCTCTGGAGGGAGGCTTCCTTCTACCAATATCCAGATATGGTGGCGACTCTGTAAGGAAAGCCTTCGGGGATTGTTTATTGTTCCTTCTCCCTGCATTCCTGGAGGGCAGAGGGCGGAAAGGAGCAGATGCTGCTTTCATTGGTTATTTGCGTTGCCCTACTCTTCTTAGCCGCTAAGAGTGTTTATCTTGAATCTGAGGGGGTGTTTTGGGCGAGGGGTGGTGGTGGACAGTGGCCAACTTTGCCTGTTTAATGAACCTCAACTGCTGGTTTGAAAAGCTGTTGGCATGGTGGCAGCCCCTCATGTCTCTTGCCCACATCGAGCCAATTTGTATTGTACTACTAACTGGTTAACTCTGGACAGGTGCACCCATCGCTTTGTGTGGCACAGTGGCCAGGAAGGGATTGGAAGTTTCTGCTTTCATTTTGGGTTGGTCACACCTAAACAGGGCATTCAGTTCTTAAGAAAGGGTGTTGAATCTTAACAGTAGTTTGGGAAAAACAGTCAGTTCCATCAAGTGTGGGTATATTAACCCTAGTTAGATTTAACCACCCTTTGTTTGGAAACAAAAGTGTGTGGCATTTCTAAACTTGAAAAAAGAAAATATGTTTAAAGAGTTTCATGGTTTGGGTCTTCTTTGTATGTGTGCACTTTCACCCTTGCATGTGACATTCTGTTGGCTGTAAAGTCGAGAGCTCAGCGGTTCGAATCCCGGGTGCCATGCAGCGGAGTGAGCTCCTGCCAACCTAGCAGTTCGAAAGCATGTAAATGCAATTAGATAAATAGGTACCGCCATAAAAAGTGGGAAGGTAAAAACAGTGTTTCATTGCAGCCATGCCGGCCACGTGGCCATGGACTTGCATAACACTGGCTATTTCGGCTTGAATACGGAGATGAGCACCACCCCTAGACACAACTAGCATGAATGTGCGGGGGGTACCTTTACCTTTTAACCTTTCATGGTACCCAAATGTTAAATGTCTGCAGCTGCTTTTTATTTTAGCGCTTTTCACTATGCACTTTGGGTATCTTTTTGATTTGGCATAACCTTTGCATTAAGAAACGACAAGGTAATTCTACAGAATCTTTTCCCCCCTGTTGTTTAGCATGTTACTTCGGACAGTTACATTCCTTGCCTTGCTGACCTCTGCAAAGCCCTATGGGAGGTAATGTTCAGTTACTACCGAACCATGGAATGGCATGAAAAATATGATTGCAGTGAGCCACCTACATCTTCGGGTAGGAAATGGCTTTTGTTATTTGAAAATAACACCTGCATAGGAAAACAATGCCCTTGTTTTCAGTTTCACTGCGCAAGTTTAGAAATCTAGCATAGTTTATTTGTCTGAGAAATTAGGACAGAGTCTTTGGTTACCTTGATTGTTCTAGAGCAATGATGGCGAACCTTTTAGAGACTGAGTGCCCAAACTGGGATTCAAAACCCACTCGTTTCCCACCAAGTGTCAATAGAGCAATTTAAGCTGAATACAGGTAGCTGTGAAGGGGCAATGTTGGGTGCCCTCGGAAAGGGTTCCAAGTGCCACCTTTGGCACCCATGCCATGGGTTCAACAACTGTCCTATACCAGTGATGGCAAACCTTTTAGAGACCGAGGGCCCAAACTGCGATTCAACACCTTCTAATTTTCTGCAAAGTGCCAATTCAGCAATTTAACTTGAATACAGGTGGCTATGAAGGGGCGATGTCGGGTGCCCACAGAAAGTGCTCCGAGTGCCACCTTTGGCACCCGTGACATAGGTTCACCAACATTGTCCTATACCAGTGGTGGTGAACCTTTTAGACACCGAGGGCCCAAACTGCAATTCAACACCCACTAATTTCCTGCCAAGTGCCAATTCAGCAATTTAACCTGAATACAGGTGGCTGTGAAGGGATGATATCGGGTGCCCACAGAAAGGGCTCCGAGTGCCACCTTTGGCACCCATGCCATAGGTTCGCCAACATTGTTGTAGGGCCTTATAAAAATTTATGAATGATCTTTAAATAAAGTGTGATTGTAGCTAACATCTTTATATGATTGCTCTGAGATTGCAATCCTGATCATACTTAGAAGGAGTAAGATCAGCTGAGTGTGAAAGTGGTATGGGATTGATATGCTGAAAACACTTACATGTGACATCTGAAATGACTCAGTTAGGCAGGTGGTGAAGATGGGCAGGGTTAGATCCAACATTCAGCTGAAACAAATTAAGTGATCTCAGAAAGCACAAAGGGAGGGAGGAGGTGTAAGCCACATTTTCAAGAATCAGGAGAATCTCTGATTCTAATCTCTGCTGCATGCATCTTAGTTTTTCTTTTGAATGACAACATTAATTAGAATGCATTCTTCAAATGTGTGCACTATGCTGGTTGATTGTCCTCTTCTTAAGTCTTTGGGAAATAGGAGGATTACAGTTGGGCCTTACTGATGATGACATGTGTCAAAACTTATAAGTGGCTACTGGAACAACTCTTTAGTTCAGAATGGGCAACCTGTGTCTCCTGCAGGCAATGAACAATGCCTCCCAGCTCCCCTGGCTTGTTGAACCAACGTGGATTGATCACAATGCCTTGCAGTCCAATAAGATATGAAGGCTGCCAGCTGATCCAATATCTATAATGCAGCAGCATCTACAAATGGTGTTGCACTATAAAAGCTCTGTTCTGTTTGACTCCTCTTGTAGAGCTGAAAAGCTGGTGTAGAGAGAGTTGTTTTACAAACAAAAAAATGTTAGTTTCTAAGTGATGTTTCCAATGTGATGAAGATGGTATTTTTGTTCTTTTTAAATTTGGGATTTTGATGTATAGTAGGACCCCTCTATTTGTAATAACAATATCTGTTGGCCTAATAGCACTGTATCTTATTTGTAGCATTATCTTTTTTGCCTTCATATGTGAAATCTTTACATTACAAATTCAGAATAAGAGAAGTGAGCCTGCAAAGTGTGGAATTTTGGCTTGCATAAACAGCCCATGCTAACTTGTTTTCTTCTGATGGCATATATGAACAGTGTGTAAATTATTTTCCAGATGGAAGCAATGTTATGGGTGCTGAGGAGGCCCCATTTGACCGTAGCTATGTGAAAAAGAAATTGGAACATGGACTTTCACGAATCTGGCAGGTTTGTTTTGAGTGGAGGGAATGTTTCTGGCTTCTCAGTGTGCTCAATTTGAAAATCATTCTGTTTTGAAAAATCTAGTTTAGCTAGGCAGTGCAGCAATGGGACCAATTTCCTGACTCAGGTGTTGACTGCTCCAGCACTGGAGGTGTGAATGAGAGATTTGAACAACCACCATGCAGATATCCTTTGACTTGTTGGTCCCTTCCAACTCCATGCTTCTATGATTTTTACAACCTTAGAGGTATGTTGGTGGTTTTGGGCTGAAAAAGGGGCCCTGGACTTATATTCGGGTCAATACTTTTAGCCACTGAGGCAAGTGCTTGGGTTGGTGGCTAAAAGTCATTTTAAACATTGCATGGTGCTTCTCATGACTCCCCCCCCGCATCAAAGGGGAGCGGCGCGCGATGTTTAAAATGACTTTTAGCCACTGACCCAAGCACTTGCATCAGTGGCTAAAAGTCATTTTAAACATCACACACCACTCCCCCAGGTCACAAAGGAGAAGCTGCCAGGTCCTGCTGCATTTCCTACCCTAGACTTATACTCGAGTCAATACGTTTCCCCTGTTTTGGGGGGTTAAATTAGGGGCCTCAACTTATACTCGGGTCGACTTATACTTGAGTATATATGGTATTTAAAATTCCAGCATCTAGGCTCTTCCAAAGGTGTTCATGACAAGTGTCAATGCAATGATTGAGAGAGGATACTTGAAGTAGCAAGTCTTAGGGTTCTTCCAATCTGTTTGTATTTATACAGGATGTCCAGCTGAAAGTGAAAACCTATTTGCTAGGCACAGACATGTCTAACTTCAAATATGACGACTTCATCTTTGTCCTGGATATTGTCAGCAGGTATTTATTCTAGTGAAGTGACAAAATAAAAGGACAGTACTGCATCGGGAAAGTATCCCCCCCCCACCCGCACATGCTTTTGTGGCTGTATGATAAAGGTGACAGGCAGCATATATTATTATGTGTGCATTTTTTCAATGTGTCTTCCTGGGTTATCAGTTGCATGTGTGGTCAAGTCAACTGTTTCTCCCCACCCCTTCATGGCCACATGAATGCACTTCTTAGTTTTCAAATAATTCAATGGATAGATGGGTCATCCATGTGATAATCCTACACTAGCTTTAATCTTGTTCTCAATTTAGGAGTTTTATAAATAAGGCTGATTAGAAGCAACAACTGCCTTTAAAATGTACCAGATATTCCCCTATCTTTAGGTCACACCTACTTTAGAACTTGATATTTGTGGCTCTCTTTAGTGATGTTTGGGTATTTTATTTGTTAGTTGTTAGATACTGAAAAAAATACATCAAAATTCAATTTCCATGGGGAACCAGGACAAGTAAAAAGTCTTGAAGAGCTTTTACCTTATGTTAGTGTTGCCTATAAAGTCTGGATGTTGTTTGTTGTAGGTTGATGCAAGTTGGAGAGGAATTTTGTGGCAGCAAGTCAGAGGTTTTGCAAGAATCCATTAGGAAACAAAGCATGAATTATTTCAAGAACTATCACAGGTAGGCCTACAGTATCTGGCATCAACTGGATGGCTTATTGGCCTTGTATTGTAAATGCAAACTACTTTTTATTTGCAAGGCTCAGTTATGAAATCACTTTCATTTGGATCTCTGAAGTCTTGATGCTGACATAAATTGTTGTGATGAATTGCTGCTAATTAACAAACTGCTGAATGCATTCCGAATGACACGCTAAGTCACACAACTGGGGTGAAACCACAGACATGACTAGGAACGTATAAGTTTGCAGTGATTTGCTTCTATAATTCATGCAATTACATCTGCGCTGGTGTAACTTTTCACTGGGATTCTGGCCAGCGTTGAATAAAATTCTTAAAATGGCCTTTCATGAAGGATTTTAACTTAGTTGACTTGAACTTCAAGTTGGTGTCTTATTGAGGTTTTGATCCTAATACCTGTTTACATTTCTCATAGCAACCACAGAGAACAGGAATACAGGAAACTGCCTTGTGTTTTATTTTATTTTATTTTATTTAAAATTTTATACAAATTACAAAAAGACAAACATCAACAACAGTGCACCCCTTCACCAACAGGATCACTCTTCATATTACAGTCATTATCCTCCCCTCCAGAACATAATCAATTGTTGCGTGGAAGCCTTACCCTTATCTTGTACAAGCACATATTCAATAAATCTGCCCCATATATCATAGAAAATATCTCTTTTTAACTCTCCTTTTTTAACCTTTAAAGAACATGTCAATTTATCATTTAAAGCAATATTCCATATTTCATTATACCATTCATCTAAGCATAGTTCATATTTGGATTTCCAATTTCTAGCAATTATTAAGCTAGCCGCGGTCAACAAATTTGTAATCAACTCTTTAGTTTTAACATCATAACTATGATCAACAAATATTGATAACAAAGCAATTTCAGAATTGGGCTCTATGATCATTTCAAGTATGTCACTTAGTTCTTTAAAAATACATTTCCAAAATTTTTGTATCGTTTTACATTCCCACCACATATGAAAAAAGGTACCAATCTGATTATCACATTTCCAACAAAACTTGGAAAAATGCCTTGTGTTAAGGGAGAGTGCTTGTCCATTTTGCTCTGGCTGGTAGCAGCACTGTCGGATCTCAGATAGAGGACTCCTCTGTCATCTGTCACCTTGCCATTTTACTAGAGATGTCACATATTGAACCTGGACCTTTCTGCATGCAAAAGGACCCAATCCTTGCATTATGGTCTTTTGTAAACACGTTCATGTCTAAGTGCCAGACTCTTTCTTTAGGATGAAAATGGGGGATAAGTGACCTTGCATAGGTATAAATAAAACTTCCATTAGTCCTAGTCATCTTAACCAGTGAGAAGGAATACTGCGAATTACAGCCCACCAATATCCAGAGATCCCCGGCCTCATTTCTACAACAAGAAGACATTTATATTGTTAAAAACTTGCAGAACTGAAAATGTCACAGTAAGGCCTAGAATTACAAAGCTGGGACTTCACAATTCCTATCAAAATAATCTGAAAACATTTACTGTTATTTTTACATACATGAGGAGGTGGTATTTTGTGGGAAATGCTTTTACCTTTTTCATTTCTTGCTAGTTTCTTAGACGGATTTGAAGGATGGAATGGGGCAAAAAGATGCCTGTTAAAAATCACTAGAGGAATAAGCATGCACAGTTCTCTCCTTACTGGTCTGAGTCAAAAGTTTCTGAGAGTGGTCTGTGCACACTGACATTAAGTGGTCACTACGGGGATTAAAGTGATTAAAGTTTTCAGGCTGTAAGTATATTATGCACAGAGTATAGTGTGAATCACCCAAAGCTTTTAGGAAGTGTTGCTTTTCCACTTCAAATATTTGAAATATTTGAAAGGATGTCATATTGAAGTGGGAACAGGTTTGTTTTCCCATGGCTTCAGCGACTAGGACTCGGGGCAGTGGTTTCAAACTACAGGAAAAGAGATTCCATTTGAACATTAGGAAGAACTTCATGGTAGTTAGAGCTGTTTGGCAGTGGAATATGCTGCCACGGAGGGCAGTGGAGCCTCCTTCTTTGGAGGTTTTTAAGCAGAGGCTGGATGGCCACCTGTCGGAAATACTGTGATGGGGGTTCCTGCATGGCCAGGGGGTTGGCCTGGATGGCCCTTGAGGTCTTTTCCAACTGTTATGATTCTATGATTCTACGATTCTATGGCTTTTTCCATCCCATGCTTAATTAGGACCTGTTAGATGCATTTGAAGATGCATTCATGGATAGACAACTATCCAGCTGGGAGCTGTTCGGAAAGAGGGTGGTCTTGCTGTTCTTCACTGTGAAAAATGTAAACAAAGTGGGTTAAGATGTAGTAATAATAAAGTGCCATAATCCAGGTCGGCATTAAAAACATTGTTGAAAAACGTTGACAAATGTAGCATTTTATTAGGAAGTTGAATCATTTTTGAGAATGACCTGTTTGCTGAATAGCCAGGGAATGGTGAGAGAGGAGGAATTGGCAATGACTCATAAAGGGTCCAGTCGGGTAAGTGTGAGTCAGGTTTTCAGGAATAACTGATAGATTTGCCTTTCCATTGACAAAATGAAGTGGTATCTACTTCCTGGAGATAAGGGATAAATGATGTCCAGGAAAAAATCTAGTGGAATGCTGTGCTTAGAAAACTAGATTAGGACCACCCACGTAAGATTTACTCCCATCATCTCTTTCTCATTGATTTTTATTTTTGTCACATTTGATGGAACTTCATGGTAATTTAGATGGCGTATACTGTAGTTTGATATTTCTCACCCCTAAATTCTCACCTTCTCCTAGGCTTTCTAGTGCTATGTGTTTGCATGGTTGCGAGAGGTCTCACTGGGAAATCTGTGTAGTGGGGGGAGCTTTCAGCAGCTAATAGAGGAGTCATGAATGTGTGGTCAAAAATTGTTTACTCTGGACAATTAATAGGGGATGATTGAATTGAAATAACAATTTAAAAATTGTACACTGCTCAGAGTAACCCAGAAGTTAGATAGGCAGTATATAAATCAAATAAATAAATAAATAAATAAATAAATTCATTTTCTATATTGTGGTCAGATTGTTTTCCTTTGCTGATGCTATATTGTTTGTTTTAGAATCCGGCTTGAGGAACTGCGAATGTTCTTAGAGAATGAAACATGGGAACTTTGTCCTGTTAAATCCAGCTTCAGCATATTACAACTCCACGTAAGTCCCGGCCACATGAAATTTAGCAATGGGATAAAGTGCCTTTGTCTTACAAAAAGGCTTCTTTACACCTTGAGACAAATGACACATGAATAAAAATGAAATAAACTTTTAATGATAATGATCTGTAATGTGCTACTCTTTAGGCTTTGCTTATGAAAGCTGGACTCTACTTGTTTTCTCTACAAAACTTTGATAAGCCATGGATTTAGAAAACCAGAAGTGTAGCTATTTTTGAGCTCCATTTCATCCCTAACATTCACAAATACTAGATGTTGCGATAAATTGTGAAAAAGCAAACAAATCTGTATGAAGCATTTCAAGACCTAGATGTGTATACTGGAGCAATTTTAAGTAGCTGTATAAACCAAAGCCATTATAATTCTCATCATGGTTCATTCTTAAATCCCTGGTCACGTAATATTTCACAATGCGCTAATTAACTTAATCTGTGTTGTGAAAGGCTTTCATTTGCAAATGCCAGAATGTGTTGTCTGAGATAATTGGGTAACTCGGTTAGAATTATACAAGCATTAAATTAACCACTATGTTTACAGATTAAAAAGAAAAAAATTAAGGATGAAAGATTGAATACCATGAAATGCATATACCATGCATGGCAATTGTCCAGACGTTGCTCGTTAATTACATGGATCAATATTTGGAGAGCATGGCAGAATCTGTTAATGACTTCTGTTTATATGAATAGGAGTTTAAGTTCATGGCCCAGTCTCGTTCCCCTTCTGTGTCACCGAGCAAACACCCAGCTTCAGAATTAGAAAAAGCCGTAACTCTGTTTGAACAGTACTGTAATGGAGGAAACCCCTTTGAAATCCAAGCCAACAACAAGGATGATGAGACTGAAGATGTATTGGCTTCCAACGGGGTAAGGAAACATTTGCTTCTTTTTGTGCATGTGGGATATATGTTGTATGTTGAAGCAGGACATCTTTCAAAGAGAATAAAATAGTAATACTTGCTGCATAATCCTATGTCACTCTCAGAGAGTGCATTCAATATTCTTTCTCTCTCAAAGTCAATATTCTTGAAAGCTTTGCATCCCACAAATCACTTCGAAAGGCAGCCGTGAAGTATAAAAGTTGTTGCAAGGCAATTTGGTCTTTTCGTATTGATGAATTTCCTCTTGTGCTGATTAATGTCAGCCATCCTAAATGTCCATGGAAATGAAGATTAAACCTTGATCCTGACATGTCCATACCTTAAGGAAAATATGTCTATATACCTCCACAATACCGTTGTGATTCAGAGAACACATTATATTGGTAAGGAAGCAAGATTATAGAATACTACAGCAGCAGTAAAATCTCAGTGGGAATGTAAAGAAGATGAGTTTCACAAGCCCCGGTGCCAAAAAGTCAGGCATTGCTCCTAATATCCTGCAGTGAGGGAGCCAAATAGCCTGTCCTTGGGAGGGAGTTCCATAAACTGATGATTGCCATCCCAACAGGAATACGTGTCAGTACTGTATTGGTTTTGCTTTTAAAGGAAAAATGCTAGGAATAGTTTAGAACAGGCCTGCCCAAAGTCCGCCCCCCCCATCCGGCCCACCAGGCCATTCTGAGTGGCCCGTGGCTGGCTGGCCAGCCCCTCCCTCCCCCTCCTTCGCCCCATGTTTTTTTTTTTTTAAAGAAATTTTCCGCCAACACTGACACCGCCGGGAAGCTTGAGGGGCTGGGCAGGCCGGCCGGCTGGTGAGCAGAAGCTTGTGGGGAGGGCGGGCAAGGGGGGGCACCACCACCAGCACCGCCGGGAAGATTGTGGGGCAGGGCATGTACACAGACTGCTGCCACCGGCATAGCCGGGAACATTGTGAGGTTGGGCGCACGCGCGGTCAGTGGGTGGGGCTTATAGGTCAGTGGGTGGGGCTTGCAGTGGGGTGGCAGGGTCGGGGAGCAACCGGCCCCCGACACATTCTCAGCCACCAAATCTGGCCCTCCTTACAAAAAGTTTGGGCACCCCTGGTTTAGAAGAATAATAATCTTGTGTCACAGTCATGTTTGATGCTGCTGACCCCCCCCCCCCCCAAAAAAAAACATCTTTCTATGATGGCCAGTAATTTGTAAAAAGTGCCACCCACTCTATTTGGAATTCACTGTACATGTATTCCTTACACAGGCCTGCTCTCATCTCTTTTGTTACTCTATTTGGAAATAATTTCCAAAAGAAATTTTTTTATAGCTCGAATTCATTGTTAGGTTATATGAAACTTCTTCCGAAACATGATGTTAACTCTGTTTCACAGAAACCAATGCTAGAGGGGAAAAACATTAATCCTAAAGGCAACACAAGTCTCTCTCCTGCTTTCTCTGTAGTAGACTCACACAGCTGTTGCTCTGGGACAATGCCTGAGGTACAGATGCAGCACAGCGAAAGCTATTGATAGCTGAAGGACAGATGAGCTTTTGCTGAACAAAACACTTGTTTGCTAATGTGGATTCGGGAAGTGCTGGATAGCCTCATGGTTTGGGTATCTGGCTTTGGAGTCAGGCGTCTGGGAGTTCAGTTCCCTTATCCCTTCCAGCATTGCACTTCTAAATTATTATTATTGCATTATGTATTTATACAACTTAGTACTAGCAAGGCTGTTACCATGGACAACCATTAGAGGGCACAATGATCACATCGACTGGCGATTGGCTGTGCCTGTCTTGAAGTAGGATATCCTGTTTTCCGTAACCTTCCGTTGGGGATGCTGAATTGCGTTCTATTATTACGAAGGCTGAAAGGCTTGGTGTTGCAAGATTCACTGTTTTGACCTGTTTCGATTATGACTTGTAAGGGTGCATCCCAGTTCCCATCATTTCGCATTAATAAATCCATCGTTCATGCAGCATGAAAACAAATTTATGCTGCATGATCTTTTGGCATCTCTTTAGCATTTTCAATACAGAACATTCTGTGTGGAGGGATTAAGAACACTTAAAAAAACAACATCGATGAGTTATCTGCATGTTTTGCTTACGCCTAATTAAACGGTAGTTTGACGAGCAGGCACTATATATGAGTTTCATCAGTCTTGCATGTGGCAGTAAATTATTTGGAGGTGGTTCACTCACACTTTAAATCATGGTGATTTACAGTGGTTTAGCATTTAACAGTATCTTATCTTCAGATCACCATTTCAATTGCATTTTCTCACCCATCCAAAGACAGTTTCTGGCAAGTGACTGAGCATTTTAAAAATATTCAAATGAAAAGTTTCTAGTGAAGTGTACTGGAGAGAGTAACGGGTTAGGACTCAAGAAACATAGGTTTGAATCCCTGTTGGTTGTGGAAACTGACTTGGTTATGCGTGTTGTCCTGGTAAAACCACCCCTTAACTATTTATTTATTTATTTATTTATTTATTTATTTGTTTGTTTGTTTGTTTGTTTGTTTGTTAAGCTTATATCCCACCCATCTTCCCAGGAGGGAACTCTGGGCGGCTTACAATAAAACCAAATAAAACAGACAGACACAGTAAACAAACAAAGCAAACAGGCATGGTCCAAGTATCTCAACTATCTCAGTTTCCTGGAGAACCCTATCAACCTGACAGCATCTCTCTCTCTCTCTCTCTCTCTCTCTC
>JAHTLZ010003542.1:61688408-61701193 GCA_023846285.1 Phrynocephalus versicolor | reverse complement strand
CCCTTATTTCTAGGGCCTTGTCAGTATTTGTTGTTGTGGATAACCCTGTACTGAAGTTTGTATTTTTTATGTTAACAAGTCCTTTTCCTCCAAGTATTATGTTTGTCATTCACTAGAAGAACGACAGCCGCCTAGTTTTACTTGGGAAAGCAGTATTCTGTTAGTGTCTCAAAACTGTGGAATATGTCGTCATGCATTCTGAATTGATGTGGAGAGACTGAAAGTTTCTGTGATTTATTTTGATGTGGAGAGACTGAAAGTTTCTGTGATTTATTTTGAAAGTATGAATCGGATGAACAGGAAAAGAGTGCTTATCAGGAATATGACAGTGACAGTGATGTCCCTGAAGAACTCAAAAGAGACTATGTTGATGAACAGACTGGAGATGCTCCAGTGAAAAGGTACTTTGAAAACATATTTTACATTCCATAAGTATCTTATTTTTGATGGCATGCTTTGGAACGAATGCTTAAATTGCTGTCAGTTTCTCCTTGTTGAAATTTCAGAAGACACAGAGCAATCTTTTTTCAAATGTTCTAATCTTTCAAGAAATCTTTTCCTCAAAGGCTGTCACCTGGTGAGCTATACCTTGACACGTATTGACGTGACCAAAACAAACAATTGCTTAGGGGGTATCATGCAAAAACAGCCTCAGATATCCCCAGCATATACTGTAGGTTTGAAAATGGCTAATTTTGCATTACATTTGAAAATTACAGTGGAGAAACATCCAAGATGCCTAACAGAAAATAGACGGCTGTTGTGCCAAAACAAGATGGTGAAACAGAAAAATAAACTCCTAATAAAAATCCCTATTGCAGACGCCACAGTAATAGCAGAAAATGGCAAATAAGCTGCGTAGAAAGTACAAGAGGATGTAAATGTTTTTAACTGGGATTGAAAATCAACAGAGCGCATACTGAGCCAGGTCAAAGTGGGAGCAGATAGCTCTTAAGTACAGTGGTACCTTGTATAAAGGAATTAATTCGTTCCAAATGAAATTATGTTAAGCAAATTTTCCTTTATACAAATTCCCATAGGAATGCATTGAAAATGGAGTAATCCCATTTTTATGTTGTACGGATTTTCCCCATAGGAGATTATGTTAAGCAAATTTCCCCTATCTCCAGAATTTTTTATGTTGTACAAATGTTATGTTATACAAGCTGTTTGTTATACAAGGGTCCACTGTATAGCAAAAATAAGCATCAGAAGTAATATTAGCACAAATAAAAACTGATTTAGGAATGGTCATGATGGGAGCCAAGAGAAAGGAAATATTTCTCAATAAAGGATTTGCTGTAGCTTCTTCTTCTTACTACTACTACTACTACTACTACTACTACTACTACTACTACTAACGTAGTTGCATACTGGACTTTTTGTTTTTAATGTAAATAAAAAAAAGAGGGGAAGGGAGAAACATTTTAACAAGAGAGGGGAATGGAGAAGCACATAAAATGCTTTGAGTGTGTGCTAAAACCTTTAGCTTTGAACTGGTGTCTGTTGAATATACATGATGCAGGAAGAACTGGCCAGTTGAACTCAGTGGTCCTCTCAATTCTTAATTCACCAACATCAGATCAGGTGCTTTAGAATAAACACTTTCAGGCAGTTGTCTGTTCCAGTTTTTCTGGAGGTGCAGCTGCCTTTTTCAACATCACACTAAATGGCTGAGAAATTGAGAATTGACACCAAACATTGTAAATATTGCCGCATGATGTCAGACGATATGTAGGTTGCAATATTGAAAATAGCAAAAACTTTTTTGCCTCTTTTACATCCAGATTGTCTCTCTGGAAAAAAACAACCATAAAACAAATACACCCTGTTTTTGTCCATCTAGCTCTTGTAATTCTTACACGGAAGTAACAAAATGTTGCAGATCACTTCTAAAATTGAGTCATTAATCATTCCCAGCACCTCCGCTAAGAGCTCTTTTATCCTTCTGTTCATATCCTTAAATAAAATCAAGAGAGACTTAATTAGGATGAGGAGCTAATTTATCCCTATCATGTAGAACCAATGTAGGAGTAGGAATAGCTACTAGAAAGTGCCACTCTGCTCCAACCAAAAGAGCCATTATTTTCTTTCTTGCACTCTAAAAAGAAAACGATGCACTGGTTCCAACTGACATAAACTTGCTTGGGAAACAATTAAACTCATTCCACATTATTGGGTCACTCATGTTCAGACAAACACAAATGTGTACGATTTTTTTTTTTCAGAAAGATGCTCAGGCTGGAGTTAAAACAGGGATGAAGCTCTCGGCATCTTGTTTGACTGTGGCTCTCACCAGCCTTTGATGCTGGCTATGTTACATAGGACATATAGAAATTGTCACCCAGCAGCCTCTGATGAGCTACTTATTTCCCAGCCATGGGCTAGAAAATTCAGTTGTTCTCAACCTGAGGGTCCCCAGATGTGCCTGGACTTCATCTCTCAGAAGTCTTCATCACTAGCTGAGCTAGCCAGGATTTCTGGGAGTTGCAGTCCAGGAAGCATCTGGGGACCCACAGGTTGAGAACTACTGGACTAGATGAAGGGGGGTTTCAAGTCTCTACTAAGAACTACTGTATAGAGGTCTTCAAACTCATTCTAAACAGTATATTGTTTATTTTTTTCCAAATGCCTGGTTACTGCCAAGCCCCTTGCTTAGTCCCTAACTGAAATTCCATTTTGTCAAAGAGTTTGCTTTTAGGGCAAAGCATATCAAAGCAGGAATAGGCAGTGTGGGGTTTCCATACCCAAAGGCTTAATCCAGTGGTGGCCAAATTTTGGCCCTCCAGAAGTTTTGGACCACAACTCCCACAGTCCTTTGTCATTGGCAATACAGGCTTGGAATTCTGGGAGTTGTGGTCCAAAACATCTAGAGGGCCAAAGTTTGGCCACTACTGGCTTAATCTCTCAACGAACACCTGTTGCTTGGAGGCCTGTAGTCCTTTCTGGTCTCTTCTTCTTTCTCCCTGCTCCCACATAGGCACAGATGCATACTTTCAGTTATTTGTCCTTTCTCTTCCAAGCCACACAATCTCATTTCCCCCTCACACATTTGTACATTCTCTGTGGCATGCATATTAGGACTGAGAGGAGAGGGGGAGACTCAAAAGATTCCCTTTCTCCATTTCTCATGCTTTATTATTTCATTATTTTTCTTTTTTTTTTTCATTTTTCAAGTGTTTATTGTGATTATATTTACACAATGAGCATCCATCAATAAAAATCAAAGCAGGGGGGAGAGATATTGATACATTGTTACGATTACAGTTAGTGTCTTCACATTTGAAAGTTTTCAAAAGAAAAGGGGAACTATATTTCAGTTCAAAAGTCAACCAGTATCTATATGGTTACTCCCCTCTAGTCTAACTTTGCGGATTTTTATAATTTATTGTCACCTCCTCTTTTACACTATATTTAGTATCTCATGGCTTGTTACATTCTTTATTTTGATCACAGTTTCCCCACGAATTTCATTTATCTAGTCTCTTATTGTACCACTCATAAAATAGTTGCCAAGTTTGTGCGTAAACGTTTTCTTCTTTGTTATGTATTGCATTTGTCAATTTATTCATCTCCGCACAGTCTAAAATTTTGGAGATTATTTCTTCATCCTTGGGAGATGTTTTCAGTTTCCACTTTTGGGCCCAAGCTAGCCTTGCTGCTGTTAATATATGTATTATTAGATAATTTATTTCTTTGGGATGGTCACCAGTAGTCAGTCCTAATAGAAAATATTGTGGCTTAAAGCTTATTGTTCTTTTTGTTATTTCCTGTAGCCAATTATATATTTTAATCCAATATTTTTTTGCTTTTTTACAAGTCCACCAGCAGTGGAAGAAGGTTCCCTTCTTTTCTTTGCATTTCCAGCACTTATCAGATATTTGTCGATTGATTTTGTGTAGCCGCTCTGGAGTTATGTACCATCTATGGAACATCTTTAATAGATTTTCTTTATAAGATGCAGCTATGGTTGCTTTGTAATTAATCTTCCATAACCTTCCCCACTGCTCTAGATTTATTTCCTGACGGATGTTTCTCGCCCATTTAATCATAACATCTTTTACTTCCTCATCCTTTAACTCCCAATCTAACATAAATGTATATAGCTTGCTAATGACTTTAGCCTCTGTGCCCAATAGTAACTTATCTAGTTCTGATTCATGATTTTCTATCCCAATTTCCTTTCTATCTAGTTTATATCTCGCATTAATTTGGTGATACGGTAACCATGATTTAATGGTTCCTGATGTGTGTAGTTGGTCATATGATTTTAACTGTCCTTTACCATCTAATAGGTATTTATATGTTGGTAATGTTCCTCGTTCTATTAAGTTAGAATGTATAGTTGCCTCTAGTGGAGAAAACCATCTAGGTATTTTCCTATAATATTTCCTTTTAATCCCTTTCCAGCTTTGAGCGAGGGAACTCCTAATAAAGTGACTATTAAAGATCTTATTTTCGGCTCCCCTATGCCATAAATAGAAATGCCAACCCCTCTGAAGGTTAAAACCCTCTAAAGTTAATAATCTATTGTCTCTCAGCAAGATCCAGGCCTTTAGCCAAGTCAATACACACGCTTGGTGGTAAAGGTGCCAGTTAGGTACTCCCCAGCCTCCTCTGTCCTTTGACTCCTGCATTAGTTTGAATTTAATCCTTGGTTTCTTCCCTGCCCAAATAAATTTATTTGTCATTTTGTTCAATTCTTCAAAAAATTTCCGCCCTAAATTAATAGGGAGAGTTTGAAATAAGAAAAGTAATTTTGGAAGCACGTTCATCTTTACTGTGGCTATTCTTCCTAAAGTTGACAAGTGTAGTCTATCCCATTTTTTTAAATCCTCTTTTATTTGATTTAATAGCCTATTATAATTGTCCTCTTTCAAAGATATACATCTCGCCGTCAATTGGATTCCTAAATATCTAGTTTTCTTTATTATCTTTATTCCTGTTCTTTCTTCCAGTTGATATTTACGTTGGCTTGTAATGTTTTTCGTAATAAGTTTGGTCTTATCTCTGTTTATCCTTAAGCCTGCCACCATTCCGAATTTTTCAATTTCTTCCATCACTTTAGGTGCTGATTCAATGGGATTTTCTAAAATAAATGCCAAGTCGTCAGCAAATGCTTGGATCTTATATTCCTCCTTCTTAATTTTTAACCCTGTTATTTCTTTATTCCCCCTTATTTGTCTATTTAAGATTTCTATAACCAATATGAATAATAACGGGGATAAAGGGCATCCCTGTCTTGTTCCCTGGCATATCTGGATTTCCCTTGTAAGCTCTCCATTAATTACTATTCTTGCCCTTTGTTTAGAATATATTGCCCGAACTAATCTTGTAAATTTCTCTCCGAATTCCATCATTTGTAGTTGGTTGAGCAAAAAATCCCAATTTACGTTGTCGAAAGCTTTTTGCGCGTCTAGAAA
This sequence comes from Phrynocephalus versicolor, assembly GCA_023846285.1. Taxonomy (NCBI): domain Eukaryota; kingdom Metazoa; phylum Chordata; class Lepidosauria; order Squamata; family Agamidae; genus Phrynocephalus; species Phrynocephalus versicolor. The sequence continues at coordinate 61,695,770 of JAHTLZ010003542.1, read as the reverse complement.
AAGTATTGCCATCTCTTTATCTGGGCGGGCTTCATAATACTCCAAGACATCTAAAATCAACCTTATATTATTTCTTATTTGTCTTCCAGGTAGGAAACCATTCTGGTCCTCATGTATAAAGTCAATTAGAAATTTTCTAAACCGGTTTGCTAAGATAGTTACAAATATCTTATAATCACAGTTTAGCAAAGAGATCGGCCTATAATTCTCTATCATGGAGGTATCCGAATTTTCTTTGGGAATAATAGTTATTGTTGCTTCTTCCCATGAGCGGGGTATTTTAGCTTTATTCAGGATTTCATTATAAGTTCTCAACATTGGACCTAATATTACTTCTCTAATACATTTGTAAATTTCAGTTGGGAGACCATCCGGGCCTGGTGCCTTGCCTATCTTTTGTTTATTCAATGCTTCTTGTAATTCTTCAATTGTTATTTCACGATTTAAGATTTCCTTTATTTCCTTAGTTGCTTTAGGGATATTTGCTTGGTTCAGGTATTGAGTTATATCCTTTATATCTATTCCTTTGGATTTGTATAAATTTGAGTAAAATTCTGAGACGATTTCTTGCAATCGTTCTTTCTCCTGACATGGATTGCCTATTTTGTCTCTAAGTGCTCTAATGTATCCTGTGTCTTTTTTCTTCTTTATTTTGTAAGCTAACCATTTCCCCGGCTTATTTGCATTTTCAAAATAGTTTTGTTTATACTTTTTAATCTGTTTGGCTAGATCTTCTGCTTCCAGTATATGTATTTGGTGTTTTACTAGATTTAGTTCCTTCTTTATTCTTGATCTCTGTTCACATTTTCCTATTAACTGATTTTCTAACATACCAAGTTTTAATTTTAGTTCTCTAAATCTTGCTTTCTTGTCTTTGCTTTTTTTTGCCGCATAGGCAATTATGTTACCCCTGAGGACTGCTTTAGCTGTGTCCCATATTGTTTGCAGTTCTATGTCTGCAGTGTTGTTCTCCTTAAAAAAATATTCCATCTCTGTATTTAATTTATGTTTGAACTCTTTATCTATCAATATTTCCCTATCAAAGAACCATCTACCTGGCCTCTTTTTCTGTATTGTCCAAGATATTGTTATTGGATTGTGGTCAGCATAAGTATTGGGTTCAATGTTGGCCTCCAAGATTTCTTTCCTTAGGTCAGTGGTTGCCCACACCATATCTATCCTAGACCACGATTTCTGTGCCATCGAGTAAAAGGTATATTGTTTTTCCTCGGCATGTTTTTCCCTCCAGACATCAGCTAAGCATAGCTCATCTGCCCATTGGAAAAAATTTTTTGGCAACGTCCTTTTGTTACCTTTCTTTTTATTTTTCCCAGCCATATAATCTCTTTGTTTACATACTACTGCATTAAAATCACCCAGGAGGAGAATATGATCATATTTTCTTATTGTTTCCTCATTATATAAATTTTGGTAGAAGGTTCTTTGATTTATATTCGGTGCATATATTGCCACTAAGAGGATTACTCTAGTTTCTTTTTTAAGTTCCACCATTAAAATTCTTCCTTCTGAATCTGCCTTAATAAATTTTGCCTCTATTCTTGGTTGAACGTACAACGCCAGTCCTCTTTTTTTCTTATCTGAGTCCGCAGAGTAGAATAGATTCCCTAGCTTTGGACATTCCAGTAATTTGTAATGTTTCTTTTTAATGTGCGTCTCCTGGATACAGATGATGTCAGCATTTTCCTCTTTTAATTTATTAAATATTTTCCTTCTCTTCTCCGGTATATTCAATCCGTTAACATTTATTGAAAGTACGTTAGTTTTCATTGTATATATTTCCCTTAATCAATCTACAAGTTTAGGCTCTTTTCTTTTTCCTTGTATTAATTTGAGATTCAGTCCCCACTTTTGCCTCCTGGTCTGAATTTACCTCTACTTTTTTATAACATTGTCTCTGATGTTTATTACCGTAATTTCCTATATTATCTTCATCTAGTTCGGTCGCATGGTCTCTCTCATTTTCTTTAAAATTTTGTTTGTAGAACTCTCTTGCTTCCTGTATTGACTCTAGTCTTATATTTTTTCCCTGCCAATTGACTATCATGCCCTCCGGGAGCAGCCATCTGAATCTTATATTGTCTTTATTAAGTTCTTCAGTTAAAAACCTATAATTTTTTCTTATCTCTCTTATTCGTCGTGGGGTTTCTTTTAGGGCCACTACCTCTTTCCCTAAGATCATCAAGGGTTCTTCACTCATTATCCTCATCACCCTTTCTTTCATTTCTCGCCTTACAAATGTTACTCTTACATCTCTTGGCAGCTTATTCATTTTTGCAAACCTTGAATTAATCCTATGTATGAATTCTATCTCATTTTCAAGTTCTTTCACTTCCAAACCCATTCTTTCTGCTAGAGGCTGAATTATTGTATTCAGAAGATCTTGTTCTTTCGTTTCCTCCACTCCTCTTATTCTAACCATATGAGCTGATTTTTCCATTTCTATCTTTAGTATAGAATCAGAGTGTTCTATTGTTATTTCTTGTAGTTCTCTATTTAATTCTATTTGTTTATTCAATTTTTCTTCATTTTCATTGAGAAATTTTCCTAGCTCTTCTATTTTATTACTATTCTTAATTATTTCTTGCTTGGATTCTGTTAAGTGATAATTCAGATCGCTCACCTGTGATTCTAAATTCTTAACTGTTTCCTCGATTTTGTCATGTAGTTTATCTATCCGTTCCTCAATTTTTTGTTGGCTACTTTTGATCTCCGCCTTTAACTCTAAAAACATGGCCATAATTGTTTCCATATCCTTATTTGTTTGTTCTTTAGTCACGTCCCTCAATGTTTCTTTCCCCATCAGTTCAAGAATAGTTCTAGGTTGGGCTGGGCTGGAGTCTGTGGAGGAAGGGGCAGATCCCAACTTTTTTGATCCCTTATTAGCCATAATTCCACCTCTTAATTACTATTTTAAACACTTATTTTAAATCCAAGGTGTACTTCTTTTGCTTGTAATGATTAATAAAAATCAAATATATATAACCTTTAAAGATTGGTTCATGACGAAATCAAACATTATCCAAAGAGGAAAAACAGAAACAAGAGAGAAAAGGAGAAAAGTAAGATAAGAAAAAAGAAGGAGAAAGAAGAGCCAACAGCAAGAGACAAAAGTAAGTAGGGAAGACTCACACCAGAAAAATCCAGTCTAATATCAATCTCTAAGCATTTGATCCACCAATTATGAAATATTCTCAAGTTGATCCTTTCCAGCTTTCCCCTCTAATTTTCTAGGAATTCATCCCCAAGCTTATCATCAAAACAAACAACTAATTATAAAGACTGAGTCCACAATTAAATACTTTCAATACAATAAATTGAGAAACCAGTTAGTTGCCCTATACCTGATCTCAAGTTCATGAGTTTACAGACCTTCAACCTTGATTAAGTTTATATGAAGTATGAGACATAAGATATAAGATACAGTGAGTTAAATTATTCTAATCCAATGTCCTGTTTTGTCATCAATTTACACTGTCGTGTGCACTTATTGTCTTGATATTTCTCAGTCCTCTATTCCTTCATTCCTTCTCCTTCTCTCCCTTCTTTTCTCTCTTCCCAATTGTGTTCATTTGAAGATTCTTTCCTTTATCACCACCTTCACGGTCGATTTTTCGTCGCCCCCCCCTCGTTAGTCCTTTCAGCGTTGTTATTTGTTGTTGTTCTCACTTAGTGCCTTTCCCTTTATATATGTCTGTTCCGTAGATGTTAATTCTGGCCTCCAAAGGGGCACTACAGGAGGGGTGGGAGTGAGGTCTTTTAGCTGCTCACGTTCCAGCTCTGAAGGAGTTCTTAACTGGAGAGTAGCCTTGTGTGCTTTGAAGGCTCCCGTTCGCAACCTCCCCCTCCTCAGCCGGTTTTCACAGAAATGATGCACTTTAGGTGCTGACAATGAAATGGAGTGAATGAGGAAAACAGTGTAGTCCAGAGATAAAAATTATAAGGGTAATAGGGAGAAGAACCCCCACAGTGGGAGCAGCACGAACAGTCAGTTATAACATAACACTCCCATAAACGACGTGAAAAGAGACCAGCCCTTGTAGAGAATACCTTAGAAGTTATCAGCGTCTTTCAGAAGCAGATTCACTACCTTTCTTTTGTCCCCTCCACACTCTGCCGGCCGCTTTGCTTCAACTGAGGGGGATTATGTCCGTCATTAAATCCTTATTGTTATTCTTATTGCCTTTTCAAAAAGTCCCCTTTCATCTCCCTCTGTCGAGTCTTTGATTTCCCCTCCCCGTTCCGCGGCTTCAAACCTTCAAACCTTCGTCAGCTGGAAGCCTGTAGCCAGCGGCTTAACACAGGGAAACACCCTGCTGTGATGGCGTGGGTCGTAGAGGAAAACCAGACATTGTTGGCGTCCCTGGCCTCGGAGACGCCTCGAAACTGTCGAATCCTCTCGTGGGGGTGTACCTCCAGTACCCCCTCCCCTCCGGTCTCACAGCAACCTGTCCGGAGGACCCCACTACCAACAAACTATCACCTCGTTTGAGGAGCGCCTGCTCCACCGAGGCAACTGCCGCCGCAGCACACCGGAAGTCCTATTATTTCATTATTATTCTCTTTCACAATAGTAGTAGGAGGTACAGTCTTCAAGAGACTATAGTTGGTGTGATGGATTTGTCACTTTTTATCTTCTTTATTTCAAGGTCCTTGAGTGCTTGGATAATCTGGGTTTAGAACTTGGTTTACCTCTTTCTGTGATACATAGTGTTAGAAATGAGACTGGGGAAGGGGTATGTATCTAGTTACATCATATACCGCAGTGGTTCTCAACTTTTCTAATGCCGCAAACCTTTAATACAGTTCCTCATGTTGTAGTGACCCCTTGCCCCTGCTTGGAAGAGGCCACAAGCCCCCTGTGGCAGGCCACTGCCACAGGTGCCATGGAGAACTTTCCTCTACAGGCACCCTCACAGCCAATCGCAGCCTCCGGTGCTATTGACTGACATCCCCTCCAACCTATCAAGCCATAACTCACTCTTTCCCGCCCTTCCTCCCCCTCCTCGTCCAGACCCAAGCCGCTTATGCCTTTTTCTTCACTGGCTCATGGCGACCCCTGTGAAATTGTCATTTGACCCCCAAAGGTTGGGAACCACTGATAAACTGGAATAAACAAATTTCGAAAAGAAGAATAAATTTGATTCCTGTCTGTGTGGTATCCCATTTATCTATGCACTAATAGCTAATATGTTTTCAATCAAGCATTTCTCGAGAAACCCTGAAGAGCAAAAGGCGATCGGATTATTGCCTCAGCAAAGTGAATGCTCCCATTTTAACCAACACTACGCTTAATGTCATCAGGCTTGTTGGTAAGTGAGCTGTTTCTTTGCTAAATTTCTGATACAAAGTGCAGTACCTCTCAGATATGTGGTACTGAGTTATTTGAAAGCATGTTGTACAAACATGCGAGAAGACATCTGGCAGCCTTTTCCTTGGTTCCCATTTGTGTCACAGTTCTGGAGCAGAAAGTTCGGGTGTGTGTGTGGAAGTCTCCACTGCCTCTGGACATTCTTCACTTAAACTGGAATTGTGAACCCTCCCGAGTAACACAACACATTTTGAAAACACTTAAAAAGATTCTCGAAGGCTTTCATGGCCGGGATCTGAAAGCTGTCGTGAGGGGTTTTTTTTTTTTTTGACTGTTTGGCCATGTTCTGGGAGTTTTTCTTCTTGTCACAGTCCTGTCACAGTCTCACTCACTCTATACTCCAGAGCATAGAGAGACGTCCCAGTTCTCTGAGCTCCTTGCCCTCTGAAGATGCCGGCTACGGAGTCTGGAGAAATGTCAGGAAGAAAAACTTCCAGGACACAGCCAAACAGCCCGTAAAACTCACAACAGCTAATTGAATAGAGCTCACATCTGTCTGTTTGCCTATCTTCATTCCAGAGGAACTCCAGGAGGTTTACAACAATCACAGAATACAATGTATATAACAATATAAGAATGAATAGTCAAGTCAAAAATCAATAGGATAAAAAATCAAAACTAATCTAAATTGTTCCACCCAGAACTATGCATACAAAGCAGGTCTGTTCTATCTGGAAGTCAGTATCATACCTGACAGATACTCTGTTCACAGCTGGGTTCAATCCCAGGTTGCCGGCTCAGGGTTCACTCACCCTTCCACCCTTCTGAGGTCAGGACATTGAGTCCCCAGCTTGCTGGGTGGCAATGTGTAATAAAGAAATTATAAACCTCCCAGAGATTGCTTTAAGTGCTATGGGGCAGTATTTAAGTGGCACACTTTGCTTTTTCCTTTTATTCAAAGGTATCAGTGGAATTGCTCAGGGAGAGGGTGCAGAGGAATTATTCCTCTGCATGCAAGCCTCTGTGGACATACTTTAAGATCCTTTTCATTTTGGCCATAATATTATAACAAAAAGTGATGTATTAATTGTATTCGAGTACTTTCTACATCATTCTTAACTAAGCTATAAGAGACATGTCTTGGAGAGTGCTCATACAATGCCAACTGAACCATTGTATGTGCCCATGAATGTGCCTTCCTGGGTGTGTATGTTTGGGGGATTTTTATACCTTTGTGACGTCCTGTTTGAACAAACCTGAAAAAGTGATCTGTCAAAGTCAATGATATCAATTATGGCCTGAGCAAATTGATTTTTTTATCCGAGGAACTTGGCCGTGAGGGAACATAACAGAACGGTTTTACGTGTGGAACCCCATTTCCGTGCTCCCTTGCAAATATATCTGTTTTCCCTGAGCATTCACCAGAAACTTTATTATACTTGGCAAACATTTTTATTTGTTAGAGCAAGCTAATAGCACAAGTGGCGGAGCCTCTGGGGTGTTGCTATAATAAATTAATAAATACTGCCCAATTGTTCTTGGCCACAGGCATGATATCAGTTCTCAGAACTAATAGTCTGATGCCATATCTTATTTGCTTCAAGAGTGTTCAGAATTACCATCTATAAGTTTGCTTAAAAATGTTAGTCTTTTATAGCTCTCCGCAAAGTAAAGATTAACTCAGTATGTATTATGTTGTGCAGTTGTTTCTAGCCAGATATATAATACATGGTGTTCGTGACTAAACTCCAAATTCTCAGTTTTAAATATCTGTTTCTTGAATTGCTTCTGTAAAGGATATCCTGAGGTAGGTTGCCATGTGGAGAGCACCACACTGCCAGCGATGGTGCCTTCATTCCAGAGACCTCTTTTCTGTTTAGGAAATGTAGAGAGAATGTATAACTTAAAGCACAGCTGACAGTGTTGCCTCCTGCCCATATCTGAGCTATGAGGTAATTTTATGCTCTCAGAATCCATGGCACCTTTTGTGTGTGTGTGTGTGTGTGTGTGTGTGTGTGTGTGTGTGTGTGTGT
>JAHTLZ010003542.1:61644019-61679910 GCA_023846285.1 Phrynocephalus versicolor | reverse complement strand
GATAGATAGATAGATAGATAGATAGATAGATAGATAGATAGATAAAACATCTGTATACCAGATGCTAAGGAAGAAGAGTTGGAGGGCATTGTTGTGCTCATGTTCTGTTTGTACTCATGTCTTGCTTGCCAGTTTCCCTGTAGGTATCTAATACTGGGCTAGATAGGCTTTTGATTTGATCCAAGACAGTCCACATGTTGCTAAAAATTATGACTGTGGAAGAGTGTGAACCTAGATCTTCTAGGCTGGGGCACCTCCCTTATGAGGAAAGGCTAAAACATTTGGGGCTCTTTAGTCTGGGAAAAAGGCGCCTGAGAGGGGATATGATTGAGACGTACAAAATAATGCAGGGCATGAGTAAAGTGGATAGAGGGATGCTCTTCTCCCTCTCACAAAATACCAGAACGAGGGGACATACACTCAAATTGAGGGCTGGGAGAGTAAGGACAAAAGAAAATATTTTTTCACCCAGCGCATTGTTAGTCTGTGGAACTCCCTGGCACAGAATGTGGTGAAGGCATCTGGCCTGGATGCCTTCAAAATGCGATCGGACAGGTTCTTGGAGGAAAAGTCCATCACAGGTTACTAACCATGATGGAGATGGGTAATCTCCAGGCTTAACACTAGGATGCTTCAAGGGCCAGATGCAGGGGAGTGGTATCAGGAGACAGATATCTAGTCTTGTGCGCTCCCAGACTCATTTGGTGGGGCCACTGTGAGATACAGGAAGCTGGACTAGATGGGCCCTTGGCCTGATCCAGCATGGCTCTTCTTATGTTCTACAAGTATTGTACATGGTTTCCCCTTCGAATTCTGGATAAGGGACATACAATTCACATTAGAACTTGGACAAGCATGGTTTTAAACCTTTAACTGCTGCAGCAGCCCTGTCATCACTATGCTTAATCCTTGTGTGAAGTTGAGTGGGGGAGTTCCCACAATAATTAGTGAAATATGGAAATAATAATTCCAAGAGAGGAGGCAGGATTTAAGTCCCACACCTCTCTAATTTCTTTTAGAGACTAATTCTTTAAGAGTGTTATAAACCTCTTGAGTGTTTCTGCCAGTATTAAAAGCTGAATATTGATTTAAGTACATCATTGCTTAAATCATTAGGAATAGTCAGGTAAGTACAAAGGGAAACTTTTAGATTTTCATGTATTTTCATAATAGAGTGTGCTGATAGCCTCACTGCTTTAAGAACCACTAGCAAATACAAAATGCACAATGTATTTATTTATTTATTTATTTTAGAGTATTTTTAGCCCACCTTTCTCCTTGGAAAAGGACCCAAGGCGGCTTACAGTAATGAGGTATAATATAGTCCAATACAATTAAGACATGTTCAAGTATTTGAGAACGAGGAATTGAGGGACATCTTACAGCATTAATAGACAACATTGCATTAAAGCAACGTGGTTATAAGTAGTCATAAACATAAAGTCTATGTGAACCCATAGATTCATATAAAATACACATGGTAGTCCATCATTCAGGGAAAGCTTGCCTTAAGAGAAAGGTCTTTGCCTGTTTCCAGAAGGACAACAGAGATGAGGCAGTCCTGGCCCCTAGTGGGAGGGAATTCCAGAGTCTGGGCACAGCAGTCGAGAAGGCCCTTTCATGGGTTCCCACAAGACGTACCTGTGAGGGTGGCGGGATGGAGAGAAGGGCCTCTCCTAATGCAGACCCATACCAATGTAGTTTCAAAATTTGGAGTGGATTTATATATTATATATGTAGCTTTTAAGATCCGTGGCGTAGTCAGCTCATGTTTCATCTTCAATGTTTCTGGCAGGAAAGAGGAAACCAATAACTACCCTCTCTAGCTGAGAATTGCAGGAAGCTGTGAAGGCCCATATTATGTTTTATTTCATTCCAAGCTTGTAGATTTTGCTTCTTGTCTTAAAGTATTGGTTAAATAAAGATGGTATTGTGCCTCTAAATATAGTAAGTATGTGACGAGAAGAAATGTAGAAGTACGAGACCAGTTCATCAAGTATTTTCTTCTGCCCAGTGGAGAAAATTGCACTGTTGAAGCCTTTCTATTCGGGCAATCAGTGGTTTGCCTTCCTTATCTCTGATTATAAGTAGTAAAACTGTATCAAAGCTGTCAACATTTGATGCCTCTGCTTCGGAATGGCAACTGTGAACTGACTGTTGCCCAAAAGTCCTTCTTGTTTTCTTGTTGAATGAAGAAGATGATGAAGGGAGAAGTTTCATTCTTTTGAATGTTTGAAACACTCAAGACAGGATAAAACATCTCCCTTCCCTTTTTGGATTTTCTGAAAGAAGAAATCCTATCTCTGGCCCTTTCTCTATTTCCATCGGCCTTTTGCTGTCTTAAAAATAAAATACATCTTCATATATTGGGCCTGTTGACATGTGGAATGGTATTCTAAAGAAGGAAAATGTCATCCAGGGTCAAGTAATAAGTGTATGTCATCAGTGTACTGCAATAATGGGCTGTGTTTGTTCAGGAGTGCTCTTTGGATTGAAGTGAAAAAAGCTTTCTTTCACTTGCTCTTCAATAACCTCTCATTTTGCCATTTTCAAGCACCGTTGTTGGGGTAGCAGTGTATGCGCTGCTTTGGTTGTTGGGTCAAAAGTACTATTTTCAGGACACATTTTTTTCTAAAAGACTCCTAATTCATGAGAATGTTGACTTCCCCTAAAAGCACATCATGTTCACTGCATCCTCCCCCATTACCTGCTACTCCTCCTTCTGATATTATATTACTTGTTCTTCTAGGTCTTGTAGTAGTGCCCTGCTTTCTTAGTCATGTCAATAGCTGATATCTGTTAAGCATCTCATCTTATATGAGGTAATTTCTTGCCACTAAATGGGTGCTTAATTCTAAATACAAGTTGATGCTACAGTGGTCCCCCCGCCATTTTGTGGTTCATATACTGTGGTCCTGCTATATCGCGGGACTGCAGTGTATGAAAAAAGGCCCCTGTGGTAAGGGGCAAAGGCCTGTTTCAGGCCTCCCATACTTATCCCAGGACTGGGGCTGCTCTGGAGGGCCCAAAAGGCCCTCCCTGTGAACTGGAATTGACTTCTGGTAAACCGGAATTGACTTCCAGGTCACCAAAAATCAATTCCGAGGCCTCTGAGGGACTTTTTAGGCCTGTCGGAGGCCTCAGAAATGATTTTTGGAGACCCAGAAATCACTTCTGGTTCACAGGGAGGCCCTTTGGGGGCCTCCAGAAGGCCCAGGAAGGCCCTCACAGGTCCGTTTGGGGCAGCACCAGGCTAGGGGTAAATACAAGGGTACCCAGTTAGGTCCCCCAGGCCTGACCCAACCTGCATCCGCATATTGCGGATTTTCAATTATCACAGGTCAGATCGGGTCCCTAACCCCTGCAATAGGTTGGGGATCACTGTACTGAAAAGAGACAAAACCGCATTGAACTTCTAGAAAAGTTACTTTCTGGATGACATCTCCCTTGCAATCCAAGAATATTCTTTTCCAAGCTTTGTTCTGGATGGGATCACACTCCCATTGAAAACAAGGTGTACACCTTCGAGGTGCATCCTTGACTCTGGATGGCCAGGTGAGTGGCTTTTGTTTCCCTTTATTTGTTCACTTATTGTTCTTACCTTTAATACTGCTTTTTAATGATATAAGATTTTTCATGTAAGATGCATCTTCACACCCATTGTTTCTTAGCTTTAAATATTATATCAGTTTTTAAGCAACTGTTGCATACTCATTGTCTTCAACGGTACATATTGTCTTTCAGTTTTGTAAGCTGCCTTGGGTCCTTTGCAAGGATAAAGGCTGGATAAAAATATATATTAAAGAAATGAATGAATAAATAACTAAATTGATGCTAAAAGCAAATACCTTTACATCCTTTTAATACAATCCTTGTAAATTCACTTGAAGATTAGTTTTTAATAGTGATTCAGATTTCTAGGAGCTTGGAATGCTAGTATAAAGGCCTAAATAGAGATTCTGGTTATAGTACCTCATTTAGTTTAGATTTGACACTGGAGAATTAAAATCTCAGTTCATTAAACAAACTTTTGAAAGATTGGTATATGCCATTGTTGTTGACTCAGATCCCCTACTGGCCTTTGGTTTACTCCTTCAGATGGGCTTTTAAATTAGCTGGCACTTTCCCCAGTCTGGCACTTCCATAGCATCAACTTGTATTCAGTCTGGCACTTCCCATATGCTTTGGAATACAAATTTGACATTTCAGTCGAAGACTGAGGATGATAGAATTTGTGTTCCAACACAGCTGGAAATGCTAGGCAGGAGGATGCTGTTCTAAAGTGTGAGATTATCAACTCAGGAAAGTCTGTGGCTGATCTGCATGGCTCTTCCCTTCTTCCCCCCTTCCTACTCCCAGCAGTATATGATATCTGTTTCCCTGCCTGTTTAGAATCAGGAAGCTTGGTTAAGAGTGGAACTCCAATGTCAACATGTAAAGAGAGGAAGAGAAAAATGTGACTTCATCCCTTGCATTAACTTTACTAGTAAAAGCTGAAGGCTAACATTTTCAAATTCTTCATTCTCGTATTTCCAAATGAAATTCTTAGCTTTCTCTTTTTTACCTAGTCACCTCTGTAAGGGAAATTCGTATACACACTTTGTATGTTGTTCTCTTCTTGTTCTTTCTTCTGGCTACGCCTGTTTACCTGTGGAGCCAGAGAATTTAGAACAAAAGAGGCCCACAGCAACAGGAGTGGACCTCTTTTACTCTAAATACTCTGGGCCTTGCTGGGTTAAAAGATAGGCCTAATAAATTAGAGCAGGCATTGGCCTCTGATGAACCAACTTTTTCCTATGAAGAAGGCATACAGTCGTATCTTGAGCAACTAAGTTGGACCTGGGGATCATCTCATTAGCTGCAGTGCTCTACTGTGGAATTATGGGTTCTTGAGTCCAAAATGTCTGGAGGGCATTGGATGAAGGAAGGCGGGAATAGTAAGATGTCTCTCTTCTGAAGTCAGAATATATGGGGCACCCTTATCTAGAGAAAGTGGAAAAGGTAGCGCACACTTCAATACAGAATGATACGATTTGTGGCATGAAATTATATCTGCACCTGAATTCATCATAATAACAATTCTTCACTTTGCATAGTAATGATCCATTTTGAATCCTTACTTCCCTTCTTCACTTACCTGTCTCTTAGAAAGTAAAGTGTATGGACTAAACTATATATATACTGAGTAAATTATTATCTGAACGTAAACAAGTACTGTGATATTTATTTCATTTTCAAGATTTTCATAAAACTTGGTTTATACATTATGGGTCTAGATTAACTGTGAGTACATTGTGATTTGCCAGTCACTGGAAAGGTGTTTCAGTCATAAACTATTTTCTACTCTTTAAAACTTAAGGCTTCCTGACCCAGAATAAAGAGATTTATCCCTGGGCTCAGACTATCACACACTTCATAGTTACTATGCCTTTGTTCTGATCGCCTCATTTTTCCATATGCCACTTGTAAATGAATTTGCTTTTCTAGAATGCTATTTCTGCAGGGCAGTTTTCCATCTCCTTAGCATGCAGATTACAGAACTGCTTTTAATGAGATGTTTGTGCTCATAAACAGTTAAGAGACTTTTCCTAGGTCTCACAGTTATATTGTGGTAGGGCAGTAGTATAATCTGGCTCTGCTAGTAGATGAGGTGAACCACAATAGATCAGTGAGAACATCTATTGTCCTCAACAAGAGAAGCAAAAGTGATCCTCACCCTAAATGGTAGTGCTGAAAGTAACCCAGCTTTGAGTAACCAGGGGTAGGAACTTTATGTGGAAGGACCATGCCTTTCATTCAGTTCTAGTACTATACACCCATCAGATTCCTGATTTAGTACACTTTAATATGGTGTGTGTGTGTGTGTGTGTGTGTGTGTGTGTGTGTCTGTCTGTCTCTCTCTCTCTCTCTCTCTCTCTGTGTGTGTGTGTGTGTGTGTGTGTGTGTGTGTGAGAGAGAGAGAGAGAGAGAGAGAGAAGTTGGGTTCTAGTCAAAATCAAAGTCACTTTTCCATGCGTACTATGTGCCAGTCAGTAAAATAAATCCACAAGGCCTGTGAATCTGCTGCTTAACTCTGTAGAAGAGACATTTGATTGGATTGGAGCTGGTAGATTTCATTTTAGTTGGTGCTGGAGGACAAAACCCATTACTTTGTGCAGCCTTAACCTGAACGAAGAACCCAAAGCATTTCATTTGAAGTGACTAAAAGCATCCTATCTCCCTCCTTTTAGTTTCCAAGGCTCCCTAGTGCTCCCTTTTGCCCCAGGAAAGCCCTGGAAGCCTTAGGATGTGTGTGCGTGTGTTAATAGTACATATTAAAAAATTAAACAGGTTGCTACTAGGGGTGTTTGTTACATCCTGATGATGACCTTCAGTCAGATTCTCATTATTAATCAAAAGTGGTCTCACACTAACAACCGACAGTTTTGTGTTCCCACCACTTTTATGTACTACCCTGTAAACCTTGATGTGGTATTAGGGCATTAGGGGGAGGGGGATAATAAAAAGGATCCATTTGAGCCAGTGAAGGCATAGAATTACACTATACCACATTTTGGATCCTGGCCAAAGCCACTCTATTTTATGAAACAGTGCTTAAAATCCTTGATGTAATGACACCCATTTCAGATGGCCATTCGCTACTTGTATCAAAAAAATATTCAAGAGTTTCATCTGTGAATGTGCTATGTGTTCATATTTAATTGTGGATGTGGGAACAAAAGTGATACAAATATCCTTTGATCTGTATTTCTGCATTGAGCAGGGGGTTAGACTTGATGGCCTTACAGGCCCCTTCTGACTTCGTGGTTCTGTGATTCTGTGATTAGAATCTTATATTCTGTGACTTATTCAGATTACTTCTTGAGTCATTTCTTTACAAACAGAGCAATTGTCCAGTAATTCCTAAAGCTCCTGTTTCCATAATCTTGGCAGTTCCAGAATGCTTGTCTTATACCAACTTATTCGTTCCTAAAACACCATGCATTTTACTTCCTTGGAGAAATGCAGATCCACCAGGTATCCTATTGCATGATGGCTTGTCATCAGCTGGGAGGGAACTATTGTAGTCAGGTTTCTCTACATATTTGTTTGAATAAGATGGAAGTCAGATTTGAGCAGAAATATTGAGCAAAGCTAAAAAGTATTTTAATATTTAAGCAGTGCCTGTTAAGCATGATGAAGTTAAAACATAGAAGATTGGTTCTTGAAGTATCCATGAAATAACTAGAAGGTTTACTTTGAATAACGTAACAAGATCACTGTTCCTTAGAAGGTGATGCGAGTGTGTGGGTGCTTGTGGTCAGATTGCTGCCCATTAGAAACTAAAATAGCAGCAATTATGTTTCTTGAAGTTTGGCCCTGAGAGTCTTCTGCCTTGTTTCTGAGATTCAGCTGGCTGGAAGGCAGACATGGCAAAAACCTGCCAGTTTCGTGAAGTTTCAGTAATTTCGATTTCTCTCCCCCTTTTCCATTATTCAAACTTCGGTGTCCTTTTCCTATCATTACAGGAGGTCTCCTCTGATGCCAGTGGAACTGTGACGGCCGTAGAGGAAAGAAAGGAGAAAGTTCCTGTCCCTCATCTCAGCCATCTTGTGGTCTTGTCCTCAGGCAACACACTCTATGGCCTGGCAGAGAGAGTGGTAGCCACCGAATCCTTGTGAGTTAAGAATGGTCAAACCACAATTCTTTTTTTCACTGCTTGAAAGCAATTGCAGGACATGCCAGCTAGACCTCTCCAGTTTTAAGTTGATGTGTCTTCTGATTATCTCAAACCGTGTAATTTGAACAGAACGGTACTACATTTCTATTGATGGACTTGGAGCTTTGGCAATTAAGGTTGAAGCAGTGCATGCAAAGTTGTGTAGGTTGACTTATGAAACAAAGTCCTTAGCCTACATGGCTTATTTTAGCAGAGAGTGAAGAGACAGAAAGTCATCATAGCTAGGAAAAGGAGTCCACATGGCCATTAGCAATGTAGGAGGTAGACATTTTAGGGCTCCGATCATATATGGTTCAAGGAGGCTTCGCTAAGCACACCTGCCTCCTGAACAGTTAATTCAGCATAAAAGTCATTGTAAATACTTCCACTTAAGTGTGTGATGATGATGTCTCAAGGGTGTAAAAACAAGGTGGTATGTGGTCTATTAAAAAATCTGACAGTCATGGAATTCTGTTCGAAGGTTTGCAACTTAAGTAGATGTATAACAAAGGAAGAGATAGGAAAATTCACTGAAGGACGAACTGTGCCCTGTGCAAGTCTGTATCAAGTGCTCTGCATGCCCCCCAAATAATATAGTTACAATAAGCTGTTTAAGTGCATGTCCTTTGAAACAAAACTACAATACTGACTCATTCAAATTTGTTCTTCATCAGCCAGTCATTTGCAGAAAACTAGTCACAACATCTGTGAGTTGGAGGCACCCGAGAAAAAAAAGCCTTTTTCTTATATTTCAAACAGATGTTCTCCTGTGGATGGTATTGAGAGAAGGACTTTCCTGAAGATCTGCTAGATTGCAGCCCTTCAAACAGTTTGGGCCTAAGTCATCCAAATGACTCAATTTCTTGGCACTCCTTTGTCCATTTAATATAAAATATCTTAGTGGGCTTGGAAGGAGCTAATTTAGCAATGGCAGTGAGGAAAAATGTGTGAAAGTTTAGCACTTTTCCCCAAAACATTTAAATCACAGACATGTGGTTAATATTACATCAACTATTGGTCCACAGGTTGGGATCTCATAAGGATGTCCTCTTTATCAGCTTGAAAATGGTAGACCTGGTCTAGCTATCTTGAGTTTTGGTTGCAATGGCAACTGCATTGTTAACTATGCATGTCTTTTCAAAGTGTTCCCCTTTGTTGTTCTGTGTGCTTCATTTCCATAGCTTGTTTAGATTTGTGTGAGTATATGTGCAAATGAGGATATCATCTGAAATTCGGAAATAATCTGAAATTGCGTTGTAATTTTTACTGGGGTTTTGGGGAGACTTTCCATGGGGTCTGTGCTTCCTTTTAAATTTTTTACAATTATTAACAGTTCCTAAGAAAAGCCTTGTAGAATTTGGCCACAGCCCTATATAGTCTAGGATCCTGTTACACATATTGACAAATGAGATGAACATTATTTCCTAAAAATTAATGTTTGTAGTCCTGGTTAAACATAGTTTGAAGTTAGAATCCTGCAGCAAGTCTATTGCCATGCATCTAGTTTAAGGAGGTTTTAAGCTGAGTTTTTCATTGTCTGTGCACTGCTTATGAGAGTCAACATTTGTATCTTGTATCCAGATCACAGTGGAATTTTGTCTTTGTCTTTTGTTTTTCAGAGTATTTTTAGCTGAGCAATTTGAATTCCTCCAACCTCATCTTGATGCTGTAATGCCTCTGGCCAAGAAACCTTTTCTTCAACAATTCTATTCACAGGTCAGATTCTCCAAGGCTTAACAATTTTAAGTGTGGAACGCATGTATCTCCCTGACTGACATCATCTATGATACTGTATATCAGTGGTGGTGAACCTTCAGCACTCCAGATGTTTTGGACCACAACTCCCACAGTCCTTTGTCATTGGCAATCTAGGCTCGGAATTATGGGAGTTGTGCTAAAGGTTCACCACCTCTGCCATATAACAATAAATTACATAATTTGCATGAAATATTTAAGATCTTAGATTTTTTAAAATGTTTTTCATTCAATTGTTTCACCTTGTTTTTCAGACGGTTTCAACAGCCAGTGAACTGCGTAAACCAATATACTGGATTGTTGCTGCTAAAGCAATTGATTATGAACAGATGCTGCTTTTGATGGCAAATGTGAAATGGGATGTGAAAGAAATCATGTCACAACACAATATTTATGTAGATTCCCTTTTGAAAGTAAATAAGTTTTTTCTGGAATTCCTTTATATGAGCTAATGAAAAAGTGAAAATAATTTCTGGAACTGCTTTGTTATGTATTCCATGCGACACACTGTTTCTTGGATATTCTGCTCTGTTCAGTTTTGTATGTTGGTTTTCAATACATTGTTAAAGATGAAGCTTTATAAGTGGTGTGCGAGCAGTGAGAGCAGGAGACTGTCCTTCACACAGGTTTAATTTCCATCTCTCTAAGTTGCTGTTTGTCCTCACCAAAGACATGATAAGACTGTCTTGGCTGCAACATGTGGAAAGCTTGTTGCATACAAAGCAAAGAGAGAAGAAAATCTAAGCTTATTTAATAATCAGTGTTGAAAATGTTGACAGAATATGGTCAAGTTGACCTTAAGTAGCAGTCTGTTGTAATTTCCATTCATCTTTCCATTTCTGTTTCGTTACAATGTGTGTTAACACTGTTCTCTGTGGATGGATCTAGGGTTCATCATACTCAGAAAAGACCCACTGAAGTCTATGGGTTTTGTGGTAGTTTTGTTTTAAGTCCCATTGATGTCAATGCATCTTCTCAAAGTCTGATCTGTTTCCCCTACATTTGTTGGAGAGGAAGCGCTGATAATGAAGTTTGGGGATTCTTTTTATGAAACAGTGTGTACCATAAAGGCTTTTATTTCAGTCATGCCCCCAAATTTAATGCTTAGCTCATCCAGAATGAAGAAATGGAAAGCTATAGCAACCCAGTACTCAAGTATGCCACTTGTAGTAGAAACATATTAGTGCTGTATGCGTGCCTTACTTAATATATCTCCATATGTCACCACCAACGACCGATATGTCTTTGGCATTTTAGGAGTTTGAACAGTTTAACAGGAGAATGAATGAGGTTTCTAAAAGAGTTCGTATCCCATTGCCTGTCTCAAATATCCTTTGGGAGCACTGTATACGGCTAGCCAATAGGACTCTTGTAGAAGGGTAAGTGAATTGCCTTACCTTTCCAAAGAGAAACTTCTAAATGCACTTTTTTCTCATTGTACATGGGGCATCAAGTCTCTTCTTATGATGACCTAGAATTTTCATGGACAGAGCCTCAGTCATGAGGAAAATGGTCTCCCAGATCTTTCCAAATTTTGCAGTAGTACTCATGCCAGTGCATACAAGTCGTGGGGAATAGTTTCCTTAAAATGAGCCTAAACACATAACCATAGCCTGCACATAAGAGTATTGTTTATTTGTAGAAACACTTCTTAATTCATTGCCAAGGAAAAGCAGGTGCCATAATGCTACAGGATTCTTCCAAAGTTATCTTTGAGTAGCATAAATATTTATCAGTATAGAAGTACTGTATTAATGTCATTTTACACATTGGATGTAGTTCAGTTTCCCCCTCTGGTTTCATATTCAGAAACTAAATAATTCTTAGTGCAAGCAACCTCCCCAGCAGTAGCTTTGATATTTTTAATGTGGTCCCACATTGAGTTAACCTCCACGAAAATCAGAACATTAGTATGATTACCACACAACCATGCACACTTGACTAATATGCTATATATCTTGTCGTAGTTATGCAAATGTCAAAAAGTGTAGCAACGAGGGCCGTGCCTTGATGCAACTGGACTTCCAACAATTTCTCATGAAGCTGGAGAAGCTCACAGATATTAGACCTATTCCAGACAAGGAATTTGTTGAGACCTACATCAAAGCTTACTATTTGACCGAAAATGACATGGAACGTTGGATCAAGGAACACAGAGTAAGAATAGTCTTGTTGTTGAACGGAGGGGTAGTGTTGTACTTGAAGCAACAGTCTGTCTTGTATTAATCCAGTTTCTATTTAAACATTCCAGTATGGACTGGATGACTGAGACTCTTCACAGACCTTCCAGTATGGTCACTGAACACTGAAAGCAATTCTTTTCCTGTTACTTTTAAACAAAACCAAAGCAAAGCATGCTACTTATATAGTGCCCCATAGCACCTAAAGCAGGCATACCCAAACCTCGGCCCTGCAGATGTTTTGGACCACAACTCCCAGAATTCCAAGCCTTTATTTCCAATGGCAAAGGACTGTGGGAGTTGTGGTCCAAAACATCTGCAGGGCCGAAGTTTGGGCATGCCTGACCTAAAGTAATCTCTGGGTGGTTTACCATTTAATTATGCAGGTTACACATTACCCCACCCCACCCCACCCTGCCAGCTGGATACTCATTTTCCTAATCTTGGAAGGATGGAAGGCTGAGTCAGCCCTGAGTCGGTTACGTGGGATTGAACCCCAAGTCGTGAGTGCATTTTGGCTGCAGTACAGCAGCTTAACCACTGAGTCATGAGGCTTAAGTTTCATGAAATCTTTCTCCTTTAGGAGACCTGTGCCATGAGTTTGAAATACAAGGTCATCAAGAGCCAACTTTGCTCTAACTCAGGCATGTCCAAACTTCGGTCCTCCAGATGTTTTGGGCCACAACTCCTACAGGCCTTTGCCATTGGAAATACAGGCTTGGAATTCTGGGAGTTGTGGTCCAAAACATCGGGAGGGCCGAAGTTTGGACATGCCTGCTCTAACTGATGTTACCCACCTCTAAGGTTCGTTCACCACATTGCCCCTGTGGGCATAAGGGCTTCTGATCATATTCTGTGGCTAAAAAAGTACTTGGAGTTTGCTATATAGTTAGACAAAGAGGGTGGGAGGATATGTCAAAAACAGCCATAGCTTATGAGACTTAGAAATCGGGCGGTCGGGTGAGTGATTTATGCCATATTGACTGTGCTTTAGAACTACAATGGTAGTGGAGAGTTTATGAGAAATTCTGGGTGGTAACAAGCTGGGAAGGACACCATATG
Source organism: Phrynocephalus versicolor (assembly GCA_023846285.1). NCBI lineage: Eukaryota > Metazoa > Chordata > Lepidosauria > Squamata > Agamidae > Phrynocephalus > Phrynocephalus versicolor. The sequence continues at coordinate 61,667,214 of JAHTLZ010003542.1, read as the reverse complement.
CTGTACTAGAGGAGATCTGGAAGCCAAAGGAAATGCATGTGCCAGAACAGTGTTTAGCTTTTCTCGCTCACCAAGACATCTGCGGCACACAGTGCACAGGAACATCAAAGGTCACCAATTAATCATCTAACAAAAGTAAATAAAAAAAATGAAGCTGTAAATCTCACTTCTTACATTTACCCTCTTTTGTTAAAAAAAAAAAAACCTGTGGATAATCAAGCCAAAACATCTTCAGAGGATCTTATTTTCTTCTTCTTCTTCCCACACCATCCACAGATCTTTTCCAGCCTTTTTTCTTTTCCCAAACATCCTGTGCCAAAACCTGAATAGTTACGTTAGATGTCAGGCTCTTTTTTGCACTATTTTTGTATATTCCTCCTTCCATGGTTATCACAGTTTGTAAACAACATTGCTGCCTTCATGTGCTGGCTGGAACTGCGTGTGGCTACAATTTTAGAACTTCCAGGGAAAAAAAAGCACTCGGTTGGTCCTTTTGGATTACTCTCAGTCTGGCTGGCCATTTACTTTTCTTGGATATGCACAGACTGACTTTGAATGCATTTCCAACCTTGTTCTTTATCCAAGAAAACATTAAGAGCTTTACCTCTGTTAAATAATAATTCAAAAGCCCCAACAGAGTCTGGGAGAAGAATAGGCAGCTACGTCCTGGCAGAGGTCTCTTTTAATAGCATTCAGCAATCACCTTTTAAAATTTAGAGAGAAAATGTGTGTGTTACAAACTTTTGTTTCTTTTGATCAGATACAGTCTGGTTAATTTGTTCTCAAATCCTTTCGGTAAAGTTAAATGGGACGTGTGAGCAGAAACACTAAAACCAGATTTGTTGAAAACAGCTTTTTAAATAGTATCTGTTTTCATAGTTGCTTTAAGGTCTTAGCCAGCATCACATTTTTGCCCCAGAAGAATGGAAAATAAATTTTAAGTGTCTTAAGATGTTTAAACATTCATGGAATTCTGTCCAGTGCTTGAGTGAGATTGTTACCAATTTCCTATCATCATGTACCATAGTTACCACACAACAACCTTCTACGCCACACAATTGCAAATATATGTGGCTTTTGATATTTTTTCAGAAAGCAGCAGGTTCTGATCTTAGTTTATGTACATGGGTGTATATTCAAACATCCTGGCAGTATCTAGAGGAAGAGAGAATCCACTTTAAATAGGCAGCTGTGTCCTGATACAGGTTTATGATTCTGCAGATGTCAACCGTTATATTTAAACCATAGAAATAAAGAGAGAAAAACACGTTTCTCCTTTTGATGCAATGTGCTTCTTCTAAAAATCATCAAGTCAATTTTGAGTTATGGTAGCCCTTTCCAGGGCCTTCTAGGTAAAAAAAACAATATGGAGATTTACCATTCCCTTATTCTGGGGGGTCTTTGCACCATGCCCAAGGACACAGACTGGGTCTTCTCTTGGGATGCAGAATGATCATTTAGTGCTCAGCTATCACTGAGCTATCCAGCCAGCTGTCTGTCGGTCTGTCTGTCTGTCTTTGTTTGCTTGAAACTAACATTATAATTTCTTTTCTCTGGCTAGGAATATTCCACCAAGCAATTGAGTAACCTGGTGAATGTCTGCCTGGGATCTCACATAAACAAAAAAGCCAGGCAGAAACTCTTAGCAGCTATCGATGACATAGATCGCCCTAAAAGATAATGGGAGAAAGCGTCCATTCTAATGGTTTGGCTTTTTTTTTTTGTACCACATGAAGAAATATCTCATGGACTAACGATGGAATCTGGAAAAAATAGAGGGGGGGAATGTCTCTTTTTCTTAACGGTTTTGAAAGCACTATGATCAGAGTGTGCTATTCTCAGTTGCAGTTTGTAAGCGTTTTTTGTTGTTATCAGGAGGACACTATTCTATCATTTGGTGCTGTACATTTTCCTTTGTGTATTATACAAGATAGATAGATATATATACTTGGCTAATCAAAATTCGAAGGAAGCAAGCTGAAATCATAATATATTTAGTTGGTGGTTTTATGTTTGGTTTTATTTTGTCCTTTTGTAAAGGGGGTGCTAGTGGGCTTGTTCCCCTCCCACATTCAGAAGAAGGTTATGAACCCATATAAAGAGGGGAACCTTGTACAGTTTTCAGATTATGAATTGTGCATGTGCTTTAACGATGTGCATCCGTAAGATAATGCTGTTAAATTGGAGCCCATTGCCTTTTTATGTACTTCTCAGTGTAAGTTCATTTCAAAATGAATTCTGTCTTGTCAAAGGAACTGGCCACAAATTATGGGAAGGAAATAAACACTTTACATGAATGAATGGTGTTTTAGAATTTTTCTTCTGAGTAGTTTATGCAGATTTTCACCTTTTGCTTAAAGTATTTCATGCACTGTACCGTGTTGGTTATTCGGGATATTCAGGTGCCTGCCATGTATTTGCTGAGGCCATGCAACCCAACCTTGAAATGTACTTGTATGCAAAAATAAACCTGCTGAAGAAAGTGACGGACCAACAGTGTTGCTCCACCTGAGCTTCCAGATTCAACATGGAGACAGGATTATGAGAAAATCTTGGTGGATCTTGTCCATTTCTCAAACTGGTCCTAGCAACCTCATTGTTTGCCAGAAGTATGAAATCTGGGTGTTCAGCACAACATTATAAAGCAAAAAAAAAGCAAAGCGTTCTGCTTATATACTGGCCCATACCACTTCAAGTAGTCTCTGGATGGTTTACAGTTTAGTTACACTATGCAGGCAACACATTACCACCCCCCCCAGCAAGCTGGGTACTCATTTTACTGACCTCGGAAGAATGGACGGCCGAGTCAACCATGAGCCTGCTACCTGGGATTGAACCCCAGATCGTGAGCACAGTTCTACCTGCAGTACAGCGTTTAACCACTGTGCCACAAGGCTCATTGTACCCAGAGTTAAAGTCAGAATCAAGTCCAAAGTCAAGTCCATTCTGACTTAAGGCAACCTTTTAAAATGATTTTTAAGGAAGATATGGTTTACTCAAGTATGGTTTACCAGTCCCTTCTTCTGGGCGCTCCCTGGAACTGTGCAGCCTGCTTAAGGCCACACAGGCTGTTTTTTTCTCCCTGGAGACACAATGATCATTCAACTCCCAATCTGTGGCTCTGCAGCCAGATACCTAACTCACCAAGTTAATGAGTTGTCTTCCCATTAGGTAATTTATCTGGTGTGTCATAAAGGAGTCAGATATAAATAGTAGCTCAAAGCAGAGTAGGGCTTTTGTAGGTCAGAAGAATTGACATGTGTTGTCTCCCCCACTCAGTAACTGAATAATTTCATACAACTGAAATTCAGTAGTAAGTTGCAACTAGAGTAGGCCTATTGAGTCAATAGAAATTATAGAGGAGTTGGCTCACCAAATCCTTAGTGAGATTAATGGACCTAGCGTAGTTGCAAGTCACTGCTGGATTTCAGCCATTGGTTGGACACTAACATAGGACTAACAAATGAATTTTGGACTTAAATAAATACTGTATTTTTATTGGCGGGGAGGGGTTGAGTATGTCCCCTTCATGGAAAGTAACATATCACCACCCAAAAAGGCTGCAAAATGCCCCAGCCTAGATCTGGAGTTGCTTCAAATTAAATTACAGTCGAAGCTTTCATTTGCATTCAGTTGGAAATGTTGAATTATACTTTTGAAAAGTGAGTACCTCACTGTCATAACCTTATATATTCAGCCTACTCCAGTGCATGTTTTACTTAAAAGTACTGTAATTCCTACTGTGATTCATTTGGATTACTTTCTGCTCTGTATATTGTAAATTGTAGGCTTATAGTGGATTAATACAACTTAATCAGCCCTGTCCTATGCATGTACTGTATGTTGTTGTTTTGACTTCTCTACCACCCTGTATTGCTAAAGCATTCTCTGGGCAGTTTACAATATGTAAACTGCCCAGAGAATATGTGAGAACCACTTTGTTTACAATATAAGTGTATGAGAAGCACTTTGCCCCCCCCCCCGCCCCGAAGAGCTAGGTATTCCTTTTACCAACATCAGAAGGATGGGTCAAACTTGAGCCAACTGGCTGAAATCCATTGGGTTCCAACTCAGATCATGAGTAGAGATCTGTCTGAAATACAGATTATGGTAAGCCACGAGGCTCATATGTATGGTGTTTTCTTAAATCAGAATCCCTTCTGTTGGATAGAATTCCATATTCTCGGAGGACACCAATTTAGCCGCGCTTAACTTGAAACAACTATGGGTCTTGATTTCCAGCAACTGTGTGCATCCAGCAGTTGTGTAGAAGGACTTAAGGTTGATGGATTTAATACAGCTGAGTTGCCAGTGGAAATACTGTCATTTGAAGTGAGCAAAAGTTGTCATTGAATTCAACAAATGGGAATTATATCTCATCCTTTCTTGGCAGGCACAGCACAAAGCTGATTTCTTCTTGTCAGCTCTAGCCCATCACATTTCACCCTTAAGTGACAGCAAAACAAAAGCAGCAAAGTATACTTTTTAAGTCTCCCAGCGGGCTAGAGCGCTGTAAATGTCAGCTGCAGAGTTGGCAGCTTGGCATTTTGAATCCCTGGTGCCATGCAGTGGAGTGAGCTCCCACTAGTACCGCCAGCTCCTGCCAACCTAGCAGTTCGAAAGCATGTAAATGCAAGTAGATAAATAGGTACCACCATAAAAAGTGGGAAGTTAAATAGTGTTCTGTGTGCAGAAATGTGCATCATAATGTAAGTATGGAATAGACTCTCTCTCTCTCTCTCTCTCTCTCTCTCTGTGTGTGTATGTGTAAACTCAAAAGAGCTGCATTTTCCCAGTTAAACATTGCCACCAGAATACATTGCCTTTAGACATTTTGAAATGTTGCTGTGCCTGCCAGTCACAGTGGATTATTCAGAGATTGTTTGTTTTCAGTCTATAGCTTTCCAAATCCTACTCACATTTCTGATTATCTCAAGAAGACAGTGCTGTGTCTTTCGGGCGGGCTTGTTTCAACATCATGTGTCTCACTATTATTTGAAAGATGGCTTTGGAACCCGGTTAGTTAGTTATGTAGGCATAAATGCAGTGGTGCGCATGACAGTGGCAAATTACTGCTAATTACCAAGTTGCCATTTGTATCTCTGATCGCACGCTACTCCCATGAGTTGGTATCTGAGAAGGGATACAACTGGCTATTTAATAACCAGCAGTAATTTACCATTGCTGCTACACCATCACACTTGTGCTGGCTTAACTAATGAAGAGGCTTCTAGTCTCTAGCAGTTATGAAACTTTACTTTGATCTTAACCATCTTATTCTTGCAAGTAATAAAGATGGCCTTTCTAGATTCAGAATTCTCTTGGGATGGAGTGAATCAATCGGCTGTAAGCTGCAGTTGTGGGAAATTTTCAGAGCGAGATTTTGGCACAATCAACCAGTAAATGCAAGCCCCTCCCCCCTCCCCCAAGCTTAGTGTAAATCACTGGCTTTAATCAGTGGTGCACATACTTGGGGATGAATGTAGTGATGCAATGGCACATATTTTGTTTCTTAACTTTTTTTCCCACCCTGTCCAAAACAGCTGTGACAGAATTGGTCAAAATGATAGAGGGAAAGATTGCTGCGTGTGCCCAGATTGCAAAATATCTTGTTCTGTTTTCTATTAGCATTTATCATTTCTGGGTAGATTTTTAGGAGATCAGCTATGGAAGGGCAAGACAAAGCTCACCAGGACCTCTGGTCCAAAGGCAGGAAAAAAAAACTCACGTTACCTGCTGTTCCCTTCTCCAAGTGCTGCTTCCTTCCCCTTAGCCTAGCTTGTGTTTTCAGCCACCCGCTAAATGAATATTAGAGTTGTGTCGAAAAGCTCTTGTCCCTGATCAACTTCTGATGGGGAGATAAGAGTGCTTTCTTGTTTACTATTTGGTTTACCAGAAAGAGCTGAGTGATTGTAGCTCCTGTTGGCGTTGCTTGGACTGTTTCTGAAGTACACCGGAGAGGGGTATATGCAGATTGTATGACTGGGGAAAACATTAGAACATAAGAGCAACCTTGCTGGAACAGGCCACTGCCCATCCAGTCCAGCATTCTGTCTCACACAGCGGCTCACCCTTTGCTTCAGGGTATTCCCAAGCAGCTGTCTTCACCTGCTTATGATTCCCTGCAAACGGTATTGAGAGATATCCTGCCTCTCTCTCCAACCTGGAGATTGTCCTTAGGCATCCATGAATTTGTCCAATCCTTTCTTAAAGCTGTCAAGGTAAACATGGTAAAGATGTGTCTGTATCTTTACGAACAAAGTTAGTGTCTGTCAGTGACACCTGGAGAAATTGGCTCCAGGCTTTGTTTTTGTTCATTTGCAATTCTTTTGCTGTGTTTGCCTGCTGGCCTGCTGAGAATAAGGCCATATCACTTGTTTTCTACTGCAAATACAGACATAGATAATCTCAGAAAACTGAATTTGACTATGAGTGGTTTCATAGCCCTGAGATGTAAGCATTGGTATGTTTGAATAAGCCAAATACTTCAACCACTACCAAGCCTTCTTGGGGGAGGTGGTCTTCTTTTTAAAGAGAATGTCAGAAATAAAATAAAATAAAATAGCATATTTTTCACTCTATAAGATGCACTCCCCCCATCAATAAGGAGAAATGTCTGTGTGTCTTATAGAGTGAATATACCACCATCACCACTACCACCACCACCAAAAATAAGGAGCTTCCAGAGCAGCTGCTGCGGAGGCCTCTGGACCCAGTAGAGGTCTCAAGGCTCAGCTGCAGCCCCAGTAGAGGCTTCCCAACCTGGCTGTTAAAAGAAAATTCCCTTGCACAATTGCTTTTTTTGATTTTATAGAAGAGGGAGAATAAACGGACCTACCAGAGACCACAAAGATGAGAAACGAGCTAGTGAGTAACCACCCACCATGATGACCATAGAGCTGCTATTCAAGGTGTGCTTAATGGGAGAGGTCTGCCCCCTAGATTTACATTTGGCCTGCCTGAGTAAGTGAATGAATGAATGAATGAATGAATGAATGAATGAATGAATGAATGAATGAATGAATGAATGAATGAACGACAGGATTTTTACAATGTAATACCCCCCAGTAAAACTGAGCATAGATTCTTCAATTTGTAGATCTTTGTTTTCATTTTGTTTTTTTCCATCTGTTTTGCTTTTCTTGAACTAATGTGCTTAAAAAGCCCTTCAGGGAGAAAGGTGTCATAAAAATAAAGTTGTTGTTGTTGTTGTTGTTGTTGTTTAACCACAAAGCTATCTACGCTGGATTTTATATTACCAATCACTAGTCAAACGCTTCCCAAGCGTTTAGGACTCAGTGATGTATCCGCGAATTATGCAAGCAGATACCAGTAAGGTGGCTTTCTGCATCTGACTGATGGTGACTTTGTCAACTCCAATTTCTTCTAAATACTTGCTTAGCTCTTTGGGCACCGCACCCAGTGTGCCAATTACCACTGGGACCACCTGTACTGGTTTATGCCAGAGTCTCTGAAGTTCAATTTTGAGATCCTGATATCAGGTAATTTTTTCAAGTTGTTTCTCAGTGACTCTACTATCTCCTGGTATAGCAACATCAATGATCCACACTTTTTTCTTCTCCACAATCACAATATCTGGGGTATTATGCTCCAAAACCCTGTCTGTCTGTATTTGGAAGTCCCAAAGTAATTTTGCGTGCTCATTTTCAGTCACTTTTTCAGGCTTATGGTCCCACCAGTTCTTGGTTATGGCCAGATGATAGTTCTGACACAAATTCCAGTGGACCATTTGAGCAACTACATTATGACACTGTTTGTAATCAGTTTGAGCAATTTTCTTGCAACAACTCAATGTATAGTCAATAGTTTCATCTGCCTCTTTGCAGAGTCTACATGTGGGGGACTCAGCTGATTTTTCTATTCTAGCCTTAACTGCATTTGTTCTGATAACTTGTTCTTGAGCTGCAAAAATCAGGGCCTCTGTCTCTTTTTTCAGTGTTCCATTGGTGAGCCATAACCAGGTCTTTATTATTATTATTATTATTATTATTATTATTATTATTATTATTATTATTATATGCTACAGTACATGTTTCATTTGAAGGAAATGCCTGCTTGAATAACCAAGTTTTCAAAGATTGTTTGAAAATACTGTACCTAACGAGTAGGCCAGGCAGATCTCAGGTGGACGATTATTCTAAAGGTTCAGGGCGATTGTGGAAAGGCCCTATTTCTTGTTTTCTCTCTATGGACCTTTCATGCTGTTAGAAGCCTCAAACATCTGGCCTGGGAAGATCTGGCATTATGGCCAATTCTCATTGAACGAACGAGCAAGTAGAAAAGTCAATGCGGAAACTAACAGGATGCCAGTGCAAGGAGGCACAAGTCGGGGTCATGTGTTGATGTCTTCTGGTCCCTGTTAAAATTCTGGCTTCTGTTAACAAAAGGCATTCATATTTATTCAGAAGTCAACACACAACATCACAATGAAAGTAAGAGCCTCTGTTATACAGGACTTTTTTGTTTATGTTAACTTAAACATCCCATCCATCTTTATGATTATATTGTTTCTCATTTATACTGTAATATAGAGTAATAAGAGCCAATAAATGTAATCAACAATTTAAGAAAATAGTAAGGAATATTTACTGAAACAATATTTTCTCACTTCAGCAGTAATTCAGGCAATCCTTAAATGTATCTAATTTGAATGTGACACAATTGGCAAAGGAAGAATGAGTTCTTTTATAAGGCTTCTCCATCAATTTCCCCAAGAAATGTCAGTGTTCTGAGTTATGTCCAATGCAAAGCAAAGACTTTTCATGTCTACAAAAATGGCAAATTTGCTTTGGAAGGAAAATGAGGTTACAATTGCTGCTTTGCCGTTACAAAGAGCAGAATAATCTGAAGTTAGAGAAAGTTTTTGAACTTTGTTGCCCCTAAATGTACTTCAGCTCCAAAGAAGAGAGAGAATATAATACAGTGGTACCTTGTATAAAGGAATGAATTTGTTCCAAATGAAATTATGTTAAGCAAATTTTCCTTTATACAAATTCCCATAGGAATGCATTGAAAACAGAGTAATCCCATTTTTATGTTGTACGGATTCTCCCCATAGGCGATTATGATAAGCAAATTTCCCCTATCTCCGGAATTTTTTATGTTGTACAGATTTTATGTTATACAAACTGTTTGTTATACAAGGGTCCACTGTATGTATGTTTTCTGATAGCTGAGGTAAATCCTTGTCTTACACTAATGATGCAGCTACCAAAAAGCTGCTCTAGCAAGCAAATGTTTCAGCTTGTAGTTCCTTTTTAATTTACCCATGATGCAATGAGGTAACATTGCTGCTTCAGAACACTGAAGACTGAGGTGGTGCTCAAGACAGAGAAGGGAAAACATTACAATTATTATTATTTGGAGTTGAATTCCCAAAATAGTAATAATAATAATAATAATAATAATTTATTTATTGTCATTGTGTGTATATACACAGTATACACATACAACGAAATTCAGACACCCAGAGACCAGATTCAACACGCACACACACAAATCTCCAAACACTCTCACACACATTAAAAAAATAAAAATAAAAAACCCTTCAACACACACACATAAAATCCCTGAATATTCTCCCACCCACCAACCCCCCCCCTTAAAAACACAAACATCTACACAACAGGCTAGGTAATCCTGTCCAAGTGCTCACTACTGGTGGTTCTTGAGTTCATTATTAAGTGCAATTATAGCTCTGGGATAAAAACTGTTCAGAAGACGTGTGGTCCGAGTTTTAATTGTTCTATATCTTCTGCCAGAAGGCAACAGTTCAAAGAAATTGTGAGCAGGATGAGTAGAGTCCCTCAGAATGTTGTGTGACTTCCTCAAACAGCGAGATGTGAAGATGTCATCCAGGGTTGGTAGCTGGAGCCCAGTAACATTCTGGGCAATTTTAATTATTCTCTGTAGAGCTTTTTTGTCCGCTACAGAGCTGCTCCCATACCATGATAGCATACCATAAGTTAGGACACTCTCAATGGTGCTGTGATAGTAAGACAGAAGTAGATGCTGAGATAAGTTCATCTTCCTGAGCATTCTCAGGAAATACAGCCTCTTCTGTGCCTTCTTCACAACCATATTGGTGTTTACAGTCCATGAGAGGTCCTCTGAGATGTAAGTGCCCAGATATTTAAAGCTACCAACCCTCTCCACCTCCTCACCATTTATGTACAATGGTAAATGTACATCTTTCTTCCTCCTGAAATCAATTATAAGTTCTTTAGTTTTTTTGGTGTTAAGTACAAGATTGTTTTCTTTACACCACTGAGTCAACCCTTGTACTTCTTTCCTATAAGCAGACTCATCGTTCTTACTAATGAGCCCCACCACTGTTGTATCATCTGCAAATTTGATGATTGTGTTGGAGTTATACAGTGGGGTGCAATCATGTGTGTACAAGGAGTAGAGGAAGGGGCTTAGCACACAACCCTGAGGAGCTCCTGTACTTAATACAAGAGTAGAAGAATGGTGGGATCCCATCCTTACTGACTGTGGCCTATCAGTCAGAAAATTCCTTACCCACAAACAAATCTTCTGATCTATACCCAATTTGGCCATTTTGAAAAACAACCTATTAGGTAGAATTGTATTAAAAGCCAGCATGCCAGTGCCTTTTCCTTCAGTGCTCAAAATGATTGGCCCAAATCACACGGGACACTGGCTCAGGACAGGAGCAGTTCCATTGGATTCAGAGGGAAAGAGAGCTGTTCAACTCTTTGGTTAGATTTCATAGGAACACTTTGCAAACTCTTCGGGAGGGGTGGCAGTATTTGGGATAAGATGTGGAGAAAAACATTGTCATGAAAACCCTGACAAAAGCTTAGTCTGAGAAACAAATAGGCTGGAATCTGAATTGAAAAAAATCATGCTGGTTTTAAGTCCACCAGTGTATATACTTCAGCAGCAAATTACTTCAAGTTAGAAGTCAGCGTAGGCATTTGCTGTCGCACAGCAAATTACATGCTACAGGGATTTAGGCAGATGAACATATCAGCAGGTGTAAGTAATAGGATTCTGGCAGTAATATTCTAGGTTTTGAAGGATTTTCCTGACAAGATGGGTGAAAGCATAGCATGTTCTTGTGGACTTCCATGGATAGAAGCTGGATGGAGAACTCCTCAGTTTCTCTGAAGCCCCTTGAAAGCAGCAAGATTTGTGAGGGCAATGAAATGCATCCCTGTGAAGAAGGGCTTGTACATGTGAGAAAGCAGACACTATCCTACAAGGGAACCCGAAAAGGTGTTATATAATTGTGTGTCAGACACTGTGTTTGGTTTATGTTTCATTCATCTCTCTCTCTCATTCTCTCTCTGTCTCAATCTCAATCTCAATTTCAACCTCTCTCCCTCCCCCCTTTCTCTCTCTCATTCTCTCTCTCTCTCTCACACACACACACAAAATTTCCTCCTAAACGTTGCATTTCATCGTGTTGCTGTATTGTGTGTGTGTGTTTCAGTTAGATTCAGACTGCTGTCCTTCACACAATTCCTCAGCCCTTGTGGTCTTTGGGGTGTGATGGGAGTTGTAGTCTAACATCCCAGCTTTGGGAAGGCTTCTGTATGAACTCTTTGGAACACACAGTATTCTTGCAGTAGGTTGTTCCCTGCTTATTTTTCTTATTTCTTAGCCCACATCCTCTCCCATTCTTCAACAGTTATTCCTCCTTTTTGTCCCTTTTTTCTTCACTGTCATAGGATTTCAGTTTAGTATTATTTCCTTTACTTCATCTCTCTGCTCCGTTTTCATTATCTCATTGATGGATTTTTGGGCATCTCCCAGATGAATACTGCACATCACTGTGGCTTAATACAGCTCCTGCACGTACGTATGTTCCAGCGGTAGACAAGGCATAATACCTTTCTTCCCCACAGTCCAGATATTATTAAAGCCTTTTTGATCTACATCTGTAACTGCTTTAATGATTTAATATGACTCCTGCTATCGCTCTTTATACTTCCTTTGTCTCCTTGAACAGTTCACATTGCATATATGCTAGCAGAAGGCTTGTTCCCTGGCTCATGGACTCTGTTCAGTTTCTCAGCAGCACCCCATGCCATTCATAGTCTGAAAAAGAAAGCTCCAGAAAGGTCGGAATAAAAGATGGCACTGTAAAGAGGGCCAGAGGAAAGCTTTCTGATGAGTTCTGGTACTTTCCTTTGATATTGCAGCTTATTGAGTTTTCTTTCATCATTAACGAAGTATGGCTGCTTTGGTGAGTGGGTGAGGACTGGCAAGCTCTCTGCAGGCTTCTATCTCATATTTTCAATCATCATCATAATCATCACCACCACCACCACCACCACCACCACCATCAGTTACAGATCTCATGTCCTCCCACTTTTCTTCGCCGTCTTACACTAGTATCATTATTAGTATCATTATTTTGATTGTTTGTTAGCTTTCCTTTTTTAATTTTGGGTTCTGTTGTGGGTTTGCTTATTACTTTTATGTCTATCTTTGGAACCGATTATTGTTATTTTTTGTGCTCTGGATTACAGAATATTTATATCTGTTAAGTGCCTTGAGTTTCTTTCGGGAAAATCTGGCGGGATATAAATATAAAAATAAATAAATAGAAGATAACGCCATCAGAGCTATGAAAAATGTCAATATTAGGAAGAGCATACATATGGTGCTGATATTTAAGAGGTACATATTACTTAGGTTTAACTTTAATCTGTTATATAATACCAGTCAGTGTTTCATTAATTTTGATTGACTGCGCTTGATATTTTAGAATGATGATGTTGATTTAAAGAATAGTAAGAATAAATTTTAATTTTTAAAAAAGCTACATATATAAAAGAACCTTATTGTTTCACTTTTTAAATCTTAGCTGTTGTCCTAAAGGAAAGAGTGCTAACTGTGATCTAGTGCAGTTAGGCATGTTAACACTTTCCTGGGGGTGTACAATACTTCATTCACATTGCACAGTCACTATCGCCACACTACAAAGGAAATACAGTGGACCCTTGTATAACAAACGGTTTGCATAACATAAAATCTGTACAACATAAAAAATTCCGGAGATAGGGGAAATTTGCTTAACAGAAGCGTCTATGGGGCGAATCCGTACAACATAAAAATGGTCGTGATTAGGGATTGCTCTGTTTTCAATCCATTCCTATGGGAAATGTGTATAAAAGAAAATTTGCTTAACATAATTTCATTTGGAACTAATTAATTCCTTTATACACGGTACCACTGTATAGACTTCAGCAAGCTATCTTTTGAAATGCAATTTTACTGCATGTTTTATGCCACCAAGTGAATTCGGACTTATGGTGACCCCTTCTAGGATTTTCTAGATACAGTACAGAGAACATGGAAGTGGTTTACTCTTCTTTTCTTTGAGTATGCTTTGGGAACTGTGCAGCTTGCACAGTTCCTCACCAGTTCATGATATTGAAAAGCCATTATAGTTACTCCTGTTCTGTGCTTTAAAAGCAAACAGCTTCCATGCATTAGGGTTAAGGCTGGTGGGCTGAATGGCTTCCTTACTATGAGCCCTGAGTTAGACCTGATATGTTCCAGTTTTCTGTAGTGGGTAATTCTGATACTACATATTCAGTGTGCAGAAACAGTGCCACCCAAACTTTGGGAGTAATCAGATGGGAAGAAAGGATCGTGTGGTTGGTAAATGAGACACTGAAACGATGATTTGTATGCATCTTAAATCTGTAGTCCAGCTGCCAAGTTGTGTGGATCTCTAAAGGCAGGTATTTTGCAGGGTTATCCGTTCAATCAATACTCAAATCTTTACTTACAGTTGAACAGATCAAACAGCAAACTGACAAACATGACTGCTTTCAGCAATATATTTCAAGAGGCCACACTAGCTGCCAGCAGACAAGAGAGAGGGAAAAATACCTCTGGACAGAGACGAGTCTCTCTTTGAATTCAGAGACAGGGAAGGAATAATTGTTTGCTGTCAGATAGACTGATAGTCACCCCAGCTCAGAAAAGCTGAGCTCCAGCCAAACCTACTACAGGCTGCATGCAAGCTTGGAAAAACTCTATTAAAATGGGAGGCTGGGGAGAGAACTGGGGAGTTGTTTTTTTGGTTGGTCAGAAATGGCAGGAAATCAGCTGTGGCTGACAATATCAATCTTGTGCATTGCAACTCCATCAACAGGATTTCAGCTAACACATGGCACAGAATCATTATTATTATGTTTGGCCAGTTGAAACTTGCTTGGACAAAGGTGTATCCCTAACGAAGACATTGACCCAGGCCTGTAGTCACCCAGGTGTTATTGGATGTGGTCACATCTAAGCTAGACACAGGAGAGGGATCATGAGGAGTACAGTAAACCCCCACCTATCACAAGGGTTAGGGACCTGACCCGCCCAGCAATAATTGAAAATCCAGAATATGCGGATGCTAGGTCAGGTCGGGACTGGACAGGCTCTCTGGAGGCTCTTGTACTTACCCCAGGCCTGGCGTTGCCCCAAATGGGCCTGCAAGGGGCTTTCCAGTCCCCCTGAGCCCCCCAAAAGTGCTTTCTAGTGATCTGGAGGTCACTTCTGGTTCACCAAAAGTCACTTCCGGTTTGCAGGGAAGCCCTTTTGGGGCCTCCGACAGGCCTGGGAAGGCCTGTCCTCCTTACCTTGGGGGGGGGGCTTTTTCATATACTGTGGAACCACGGTATACCGGGACCGCAGTATATGAACTGCGAAAGGGCCGGGGACAACTGTAGTACCTTATCACCATGTTGGGAGCCACAGAGGTCCTTGCCTCTGTCCTAATACTTGCAGCTACAACCACCAGGTTGGCTCAAATTGCACCATCAGGGCTAGACCAGCCTTTTTTGCTAGACCCACATATTTTGAGATGGGCAACAAATGGTTCCTCTGCTCACTCAAGTCAAGATTCCTTCGACCCCAAGCCTGCCAGGTTATTCTGGCGCGTAAAGCAGAAACTCTCACAAGCATCTCTCCTCGTTGCTAGGAGTGAAATAACACACGAAATAACAATTTGTTGTCCCTTTGTGGCATGCAGAAACTGTCACCCGGGACAGCCAGGTCATTCTGCTTAATGACAGGGCTGGTCCTCTAGACATTTCATGAACAAGAACTGGCAATTGTCTCCGACAGGAGATGAATGTTTACTTCCCCAAATGGACTGCTTCTCAGGTTGTGCAGTCATCAGCATGGTGCTGTAGCATCCCTGTCAAATGTTCCATAATGACTAAAGCAAACTGAAATGACTCTTTCATTTTCGGCTGTGTTGCCCCTACAGCTATTTTTATCCACAGTTGCTGCCATCCAGTTCTCTCCTTGACTTTCTGCACTCTTTTTGCTGTTCATTCCTTTAAAGACATCCCCCCCCCCTCTCTCTCACTCACTCACTCTCTTACACACGATTCCTTTTCATGATGTGTTGTCTTCAGCAGAAGATATTTTAATCCCCACCATATGTTCTCAAGACAGGATATACTTTTTAAAAAGCATATGTTCCCTACTAGCACATTTAAGAATGAATAAATCTAATTTTAAAGAAATAACTCCATGAAGATTTTTACAAATGTACCTGACCATTTACAAAATTACACTTTTGTCAAGTTCTTAATTTCTGCAACCAGGAATGCAAAACATGATGCGCTAGAGACAATGGACTTATTTTATAAAAGGATTTGTAAGCCACATCTTATACCTTGGCTCTACTGGATTCTATACAAAAGCATGACTAAAATACATGAAAATGTGTAATAGAAACAAGAAAGAACAAAACTCTGAGCTTTACATAGGGAGTCAATATAATAAGGCAAACAGCCTAACTTTAAAATACGAAGACAGAAGAAACAACAATTATGTTGGTTGAAAGACTACAACCTTGATCCCACATTGTAACAATGTTCAGCATTCTGTTTTCTATGGTGACCACCAGATGGTTCAAGGAAGCCCAAAAGCAGGTTGTGAGATTTTCTCTGGTTCAAACTTTGGGTATTACTGCCTCTGAATCGGGCAGAAGTATCTAACGGTAGTAATCCTGATTTGGAATGTAGCGAAATTGAAGAATCGGATGCTAAGCTGGATTCATTTAACGTGTACAAGAAAATAAGACAAGCAGCAGGTGTGTATAACAGTAGAGCAGGCCTGCCCAACAGGTAGACCGGGGGCTACCAGTAGCCTGTGAAGGGTTCAAAAGTAGCCCGCCAGCCATCAATAAAAAAGTGAGGGGATAGGTTCTGGGTCTGCCAGCCCACTGTCTCAGCCGAGCGGGGCAGTTCAAGGGCCATGGCGTGGTCCTGTGCTCCCCCCCCCCCGCCGGCCAGGTGATCAGCACCTCAGCCTGATGAAAGCTGGACAGCCCTGGCTTAGACAAACTTCTTCCTGATAATGAAATAGGAATCCCTTATAACATGTTGAAGTTTTACATGCATATAAAAATGACCAGTGCAAGTATGCTATACATTGTCTTATTTTCAATGCATTCCTATGGGAAACTGCTGCTCTACTTACAAAGATTTTTACTTATGAGTGTGTGCTCGGAACAGATACTTTGGTCCAAAAAAGTAGACCTCAGTCTGTTCAAAGTTGGACAGCCCTGCAGTAGAGGAAGTGAATATCTTATTGTTAAGAATGGTAATACTGTACCTTGACAAGCACTGTGGAGAAACTGCAGGAGTGGAAGGAATATATAGAACATCTATTTAAGGATAAAAGAAGTATTGACCATACTGTAAAGAGAAGAAAATTGCAATATTTCAGACACATAATGAGCAATTAGAAATACCATCTGCTGCAGGTTATCCTTCAAGGAAAAATAGATGGAATGTATGCCTGGGATGTAGAAGAAAATTCTGGCTGAAGAACCTAAGCCAATGGTCCACAGTGAGCACAGCTGCTCTGTTTAGAATAGCCTTAGATAGAACCCAGTTCAGGCTACTGATTGCCAACGGACATGGCAGTTGAAGATGTCTTTTATAAACCTTGACCAAGATCTTCTAGGGACATTAGGCTTACAGACACAACTCCCTCTATTTATTAACAAAAATAATGGTTTCCACACATTTTTTTTCCATTTGGGAGCCATCTTTCCAACTCTTTTACCTGGAAATGAAACACCAATAATATGGCAGGCATTGCAGCCTGGCCAGTTCTATGGAGAAAAGGACCAACAGTTTTGTGTGTCCTCAGAATGAGATGGATGATAAATCATAAGAATGGGGCTGTTTGGTCCTTCTCCTGACACTCTGATGACCAACAAGTTTGGGTTGCTGCCGCCATCATCTTGTGTGAGTGGAAGCTACTTCCATATGGCAACACCTGAGAATATCTGAATTTCCCCATCACAGAGGGATGGAACAGCCAATGGCGTTGTGAAAAACCTTGCCATGCCATCATTTGTGCCACATACTACAGGTGTCCTATAGACAGCTTTACATATGTAGAAAGTAACACATGAGTAGTTAAATCCTTCAGTTATTATTGAATTATGTCAATGCACGAACCCATGAATTACTGCCTTGGTGATAGCCAAGGCCACAACTAGAGGGATGTGTTTGGGATATGCCCTGGGTGCTGTGCTTAGTGTGTGTGCACCAAAATGACAAAATAATATTTGTACTATTTGTACTGCTGGGGGTGGATGGGTTGCGGAATCCATGATTGCCCCAGGTGACATAGGGTATTTGTACATGGCCCCTAAACTCCGCTGCAAATGGCTGCCAGCTCCGGAGCTTACAATTGTTTCCCCACCAGCTCCGGAGTTTGCAGGAAATTAAGTGCGACCATGCCCACCTTAGCGCGTCCCAGCGCACTTTTCATGTACCTGCTCTCGGAGGGTGAAAATCCCCAGATCCGGATGTAATCTGGTGAGTGCCGGGCTCTCCTCACTTCTGTTTGGTTTTTTTGCCTCCCGCCCCTTTAAGAGAAGGAATCAGGACGACGAAGGGCGGCTTCGGAGGTGAGCCTGCATTTTTTCCTCTCTTTTTTTCTCCCTCCCCTCACGCAGGCAGGAGCAAGGAAGTGCGGAGGGGTGGGGACGCAGGAAGAGCCACGAACCCCCAAGATCTCTGGTCCGAATTTAAGTGACCAGCGGATCTTAGGGGTCGTGTGAAAAGGCCCATAGGCTGCAGTTATGGCTCTGGTAATAGCACATTTTTAGAGTTAACACATGGACAGCATACACTGTTGTTTTGCATGTGGTCACAAAACTACTCATCCAACCTCTTGCACAACTGCCTATGCAATTGTTTATACCAGGGCTGTCCAACTTTGAACAGGCCGAGGTCTACTTTTTCTGGCCCAAAGTGCCTGAGGGCTACTACACTAATACCTCTACTTACAAATTTTATCCATTCCAAGCACATGCTCGTAAGTAAAAAAAAATAAAAAATGTAAGTAGAGCAGCAGTTTCCCATAGGCATGCATTGAAATCTGTTCCCTCTGGAACAGACTGATTTTCAATACATTCCTATGGGAAGGCTGACCATGCACACGCTTCCCTTGCGCCTGCTCGATCATCTGGCCAGTGGGGGGGGGAGCAGGGGACCACACCATGGCCCTTGAACTGCCCCACTCGGCTAAGACAGTGGGTTGGCAGACCCAGAACTTTGCTGGGGCAGTGGTGGTCCTTGGGGTGGGGGAGGGAGGGGTGGAAAACTTATCCCTCACTTTTTTATTGGTGGCCGGCGGGCTACTTTTAAACCCTTTGCAGGCTACCGGTAGCCCACGGTCTACCTGTTGGGCAGGCCTGGTTTATACAATGGTGCAATGTGACACAACATCATCAGCTGGGATCCTTACTCAGCTAATGCTGTGTTCTATTTAGGCCTTTATCTCTTGTCCTCTCTGTTCAACTCACTTCTTAGAAGCTTGAGACATACAGACAGGCACACAAAGTCTATGATTCAATGTCTAAGAATCATTGTCCATTGGGTTCAAAAGCCACATCATCTCTCTGTATCCACACAGCAACCTGGCAAAGGTACTCTGAAGAAAGTGGAAGATTTGCTAGCAATGTCAGTGGCTTCCTAGGGTTTCTTAAGGCATTAATTCTGGACAAGTTGTTAGAACTAATATATTCACATTTCTCCACTTCTTCCAGAGGGAAGACTGCCATGCAAGAGATGAGAGACCGAGGATCTGGAAGCTGCTTTCAGTTTGGTTGTTCTTTGACTGTCAGCCTCGGCTACTCACTCTATTAACTAATTGTCTTGATTAAAAGGAACATGTCCCACTCACTTTAGCCCCCACCCCATATGCTTTGGCTGTACTTTCTGTAAATACATTGTAAAACAAGAAAATACATTCTTTTCCTCTACTGGTCTGGTCTGAAACTTTTTGCTGGATCTCATCAGATGGAAAGATGGAAAGAAAGCTGAGCTCACTATGGGGGTCTTCACAAAAAGAAAGAAAAGTGAAGTCCCTAAACACAATGTTGGGGGGGGAAAATCTATAAACCTTGCATGGCATAACAGCATCCTATCAAAAGAAC
The DNA here is from genome assembly GCA_023846285.1 of Phrynocephalus versicolor. Classification (NCBI taxonomy): domain Eukaryota; kingdom Metazoa; phylum Chordata; class Lepidosauria; order Squamata; family Agamidae; genus Phrynocephalus; species Phrynocephalus versicolor. The sequence goes on along the minus strand of JAHTLZ010003542.1, from coordinate 61,647,746 downwards.
AAGATGAGACTCGGTAGTCAGCATCTTTGGCTTTCCTTACATGGTGAACATTCTCCACTAGCTGACCTGGAAAGGGCTTCTGGGAATTAAAGTCCAATAATATCTGGGGACATGAGGGTCAGAACTACTGATCTAGATTAACATCTGTGGGGCATCCATCTATCTGGGGTATGCATGGGAAATACTCTTGAGAAAAGTAATACTACCAATGTGTTCCTGTCTATTTATTATTCAAAGGTACACAAGCTGTATTTTCAGGTAAGCCCTCTCAAGGGATCATATGGTAAGATGGACAACCCTAAATACAGTAAAAACAATAAAGGCAATGGCTATTCCCAGTTAAACCTATAATAGCACTGTGAGCTCTTTTAAGCACGACACCTTTCCCAACAGCAAAAGCAAGGGACATCTGCCCATGCATCCTGGTTCAGGTGTGATAGTTGGTTATTGCCCTTCACCCCACCGGTCCATTAGCTGCTGCTGCTGCTACTGTTGATGACAGCAACGATATCCCATGGAGACCATTTGGTTGCCTCCTACATAACAAGCAGTCCAATAAATTTAAATGAGGTCCACCTCATCAGAAGAACTTGTCCAAAAAGACAATACTAGGCATACTGTAGAAACATTTCTATGACAACAGTGAATAAATGGGGAAAGGGGGGTATGAGAAGCATGTGATGTTACTGTTCTGAACTTGAATAGGAAACATAGAGGCTGCCAACAAAAATCCGAAAGATCACCAAAGCCAAACGCTACTGAATGGCATTGGCATTTCATGATGCAATCCCTTCGGTAAAGTCAATGCACTGTTGATGGTTTCAGCTGGAGAGCATTTTTAGCAGTATGTATCTTTCATTGTACTTTTTACAAATAAATCAATTCTTCCAGTCTACCAGACAAAGACAAGCGGGAGGGGCTCTGGGGAAGGGCAAGAGAATTTACTAGCAAACAAAACAACTGGCAAAACTCCCCAAATCATCATGTGAGAGATGTTTTTTTCTTCTTTGCCCTAGAGTTTTTTCTGTCTCATGGGCTTTAATAATGCTGTCCTGGAAGGATTGTCCCTTTGACAATGCTATATCTACAGCAAACTATTGATGATTTCCCATATTTTGACAAAAATAAATCCAGTAGAAGCTTCAGAATTTTTCAGAATTTCCCTCACTGTAAATACACTCTGGATGCCACAGACCTAATCCATGCAACTGATTTCATTTGCCTTTAAATGTGTCTAATGTGCACTTTCCAGGGTATCAGGTTGATTTCAATTGAAGGGGCCATTTCAGTGCACAGCAGCAATGAAGGAGTGGTATGCATGAATCTGAAGAAATAAATATGGAAGTCGCCAAGAATGGAAGAGGTTGCTGGGTGGACTTGAAACATCTGCAGCCACACACAATGACCATGTTAACTGGGCAACTTTCTTCATGTCTAGACTTGGAAGAGATTGGACTTTAGTAGCTTTCGGATTTTTGCTGCCAGCCTCTGTGTTTTCTATTCAAGTTCAGAACAGTAACATCACATGCTTCTCATACCTTCCTTTCTCCATTTATTCAATGTTGTCATAGAAATAGTATGCCTTGTACAGTATTTATTTTTGGACATGTTCTTCTGATGAGTGGACCTCATTTAAATTTATTGGACTGCTTGTTATGTAGGAGGCAACCAAATGGTCTCCATGGGATATCGTTGCTGTCATCAACAGTAGCAGCAGCAGCAGCTAATGGACCAGTGGGGTGAAGGGCAATAACCAACTATCACACCTGAACCAGGACGCATGGGCAGATGTCCCTTGCTTTTGCTGTTGGGAAAGAGAACTTACAGTGCTATTGAGTAACTGTGAATAGCCATTGCCTTTATTGTTTTTACTGCATTTAGGGTTGTCCATCTTACCATATGATCTCTTGAGAGGGCTTACCTGAAAATACAGCTCGTGTGTCTTTGAATAATAAATAGACTGGAACACATTGGTATTACTTTTCTCAAGAGTATTTCCCATGCAAACCACAGATAGACGGATGCTCCCCACCGATATTTGTTAATCTAGATCAGTGGTTCTGACCCTAATGTCCCCAGACATTCTTGAACTTTAGCTCCCAGAAGCCCTTTCCAGGTCAGCTAGTTGTCATAGAAATGTTTCCATAGTATGCTTAGTAGAGTATTGTATTTTTGGACATGTTCTTCTGATGAGGTGGACCTCATCTAAATTTATTTGGCTGCTTGTTATGTAGGAGGCAACCAAATGGCCTCCACTGGATATCATTACTATCATCAATAGTAGCAGCAGCAGCTAAATTTTGGTCCTCAGGAAGAGCAGAAAGAACAGCATTTGGCGTTTTGGGATCCATTGCTTCAGATTTTAGGGAGGCAGAGGGAATCTTCACAACACCAATATATTCACAATTTATCGGTAAACCTCAAATTACACCCTTCCTCCAGAGCAATTAGTGTCTATTCATTACATATGTTTCAGTAGATAAAGATAAATGTTCCCACTGACAATTAAATTGAGTCATTTCTGACTCCAAGGGCCAGTGATTATCTCCGTTTGTCAGCTGAAGAGCCAGCGTTTGTCTGCAGAAATATTTCTGTGGTCATGTGGCTCGAATGACTAAATGTGCAGTTGTTACCTCCCCACTGAAGTAGTTAGTAGCTATTTATCTACTTGCATTTTTCAAACTGCTAGGTTGGCAGGAGCTGGAACAAGAAATGGAAGTTTACCCCCATCAGGCTGATTCTAACTGCTATCCTTTCAGTTGAAAAGTCCAGTGTTTCAGTGATTTAACCTGCTGCACTACCCATTTTCCAGGGGTTCAATAGGAGCTTTTTTTCCTCTGCCCCATTGTATAGGCCCAGTGGTATTTATGTTTCAGTAGGAGTCTTAAGTGCACCTGGGCCTTTATTTGTTTGTTTGCTCATTTTATTTACACAGTTTTTAAGCTGCTCCACTACCAAATGGTCTCTAGGTGGTGAGGAAAAAGAAGTGACTGAAATTAGACAAACAGCATAATACAATTCATTAAAAGTATATTTATGATTCACATTTCTGTCACTCAGCATTAGTAGGTTAAAGGGTTGCTGATGATTTGTCCAAAAGTCTTAAACACCAACAGAAGATCCACCATTTGCTTTAAACATTTTCAGCCTGCGTTATCCCAAATTTTTGATGTGAGAGGGCACAGTGTGTGATTATAGTACTGTCCAGTTAATTCTTGGAAATGCTGCTATAAGGCCAACTTGTATCACAATTTGTTTATGTCATTGTTAAGCATACAAATTATTTATTGAGCAATGTGATTCACAACTTATTGAGAGATGAGTTGATGCCATCAAACCCAACAGGTGGTACAAAACAAATTCCAGATGGCTTCAACCACAGTTTGAAGCACGCTGAGGAAACATTGACATTCCAGGATGGTTGGGACTTCAAGAAATGCCCTTCAGCATATTCAAGGGTAAGTAGCCTTTTAGGTCACATCCTTCTGAAGGACCAAATGCTCTCTAAGCCTGGCTTAGAGACTTACAATTCAGTTTGAAACATTCACTAACTTTTTGCTTGTTTGTTTGGAAAAAATTTCTCCCTACCAGCGATGGTTGTTGTTACATACCATTGAGTTGCCTCTGACCTACGGTGACCCTCTTAATGAGTGGGCTCCGAAACGCCATTCATTGCTCTTGCAAAATTAAGGCTATGACTTCCTTTACTGAGCAAAATTAAGGCTAT
>JAHTLZ010003542.1:61619129-61644009 GCA_023846285.1 Phrynocephalus versicolor | reverse complement strand
GCAAAATTAAGGCTATGACTTCCTTTACTGAGCAAAATTAAGGCTATGACTTCCTTTACTAATCAATCTCATATTTGGCCTTGACCGCTCCTGCTCCTTTAAGTTTTCCCTGTATTTCCCCCCCCCCCCCAAAAACCACAAACACACATACTGAGAAAGAGAGATATTGAGAGACTGGGGGAGGGGGAGAACTATAATATATAGCTTTTACTTATATATGATAAACATCTAATTCTGTGTCAGTTTCCAATGTTGGGGGGGGGCAGCTTCTGTATACATCAGCATCTTCTCCAGTCTCCAGGGATGGCCAAAGGCTGCTCTGAGAAGACGGTGCTAATCAAGGTGCCAAATCAGTATCCTTCTGTAGCATAGAACTTGATTGTCAGGTGGCTTTGGTACTGTCAAAAGTGCTAAGGCACACTCAGACTGTTTTTAACACCACTTCCAAAGGATCGTTCCAGATTTCAGCACAGATTGACAGAAAGGTGTTGAAACTCTTGTTGAAAATGTTGTGAAGCCCTTAAGAAAAGGTTCTTGCTTTATGAATGTTAGGTGTCATATCATATTATGAATGTAGTACAGAAGGAGGTAATTTAGCAAATGAAACAGGGAGAGACTCAAATATGCATAGTAATTACCTTTTAGTTTTAAATCTATATTTCAGAACTAAAAGTAGATCAGCTGGGAGACTGTTTTTGTTGAACATCAGTTCTAGAAGCGATGTGAAGGCAGCACAAAGTGATCGTCTCTGTCAGGGTCAGAGCTTAAGAAAGCTACTTGTCTGTAAGGCCCCCATCCATCATGGCCAATACTGTAGGTTCATTTCACCACAAGGAATTTTGGCATCATCAATTTCCTTCCTATAAAGAAGCTGGAAGAACTGATTATGTGAAGCTCCTAAGGGGAGCCTTTTCTCCTTCCTTTTGTTTCACTGCAGAAGGTAATGGCCTGGTTATAACCTTGAACATAAATGAGAAATCATCTCACATCAAATAATTATTAAATCATAAATAATGGAATATATTGGGGAAGGGGAGAGAAAATGTATTACTGCAAATATTCATGGATGCTTAATTATGCATTATGTCGTTATGTACTGTCAAGATGTCTTTGGCATATGGTGAGCCTATGAATAAGTGACCTCTGAGATGATTAATCATGAATCGCAGCACTGATCAGGTCTTGCAAACTCAAGACAGTGGCTTCCTTTATGGATTCAATTCCTCTCATATTTGAATCATACAATCATTGAGTTGGAAGAGACCTCGAGGGCCATCCAGTCCGACCCCCTGCCATGCAGGAACTCCCCCATCAAAGTATTCTTCACAGATGGCCATTCACCCACTGCTTAAAAACCTCCAAAGAAGGAAACGCCACCACCCTCTGTGGCAGCATATTCCACTGCCGAACAGCTCTCATGAAGTTCTTCCTAATGTTTAAATGGAATGACCTTTCCTGTAGTTTGAAACCATTGCCCCGAGTCCTAGTCTCTGAAGCCATGGAAAACAAATATTTAAACATAGCTATCATATCCCCTAGTGCCTAGATGCCCTAAGTATTGTAGCGTGGGGTTAGTGATTCAGCCAAGAAAACTCCATAGACATGGGGTCACAAATGGTCAGTCATGACTGTAACAACACAACACACACACACATCATATCCCCTCTCGGCCTTCTTTTTGAAAGGCTAAACATTCCCAGTTCCCTAAGCTGTTCCTCATAAGACATTTCTTCCAGACCTTCAACCATCCTGGTCACCTTCCTCTGTATCCGCTCGAGGTTGTCAACATCCTTTTTAAATTGAGGCGCACAGTACTCCAGGTAGGGTCTGACCAGAGCAGAATAGAGTGGTACTATCACCTCCCTTGATCTAGAAACTGTTTCTGTTGATGAACCAAAAATCGCATTGGCTTTCCTGGCCGCAGCGTCATACTACTGACTCATTTGTTCTTCCACTTTCCCCCACTGCCTCCAACTTTCTCCTGCATTATTGCCTTCTCCAGTAAGTCTAGTCTTCTTGTGATGTGCTCAAAGAAGAACAGCCTCAGTTTCATAATTTTTGCATCTACATAGAGTTCAGGCTTAATTTGATCTAGGACCCACTTGTTTGTCTTTCTTGGCAGTTCATGACACCCAGAAAGCTGTCCTCCAGCACCACATTTGGAAGAAATCAATAGTTTCCATCTCACCTTTCATGACTCACTTCCAATCAAAAGGACCATGATTAGTACCAATGTTGGTAACCTGCTATTAATGGCTTGAATCTAGATTGTAGATTTGATCCTGACAAGCCCTTCTCATTTCATCAAGGGAGTCTACTGCATTCATCACAAAATGATGTAGGTGCGGAGTAAGTGGTGAAGACCAGGTGGGTGATGAGTGGTGGCATTACATCTTGCATGTTTCAGACATGTGTTTGAACTCTTCATGCAGAATCAGAGATGCAGGGCCATTGCTACTAACTCTGTAGAGAAGTCTAGTCAATGATAGCCTTTGAAGAAACCTAATCCATTTATACCATATGGTAGCCAAATAATGAGTATTTTTTTTACCAGTCCTGAGAACTGAAGGCATAAGTCACTCATATCCATTCTGATTTGATATCCAATTCCACATTTCCCAAATGATAGAGTCAACTGTGTCTCAAGAGAAGTAGATACATCTTGTACTGCAGGAACCTGGAATAAAATTAGCCCTCAATATTATGTTATTCATTTGTAGAAAACATGTTGTCCTGCTTTTTCACCCTCCAATTGTTATGGTGGTTTGTGAAACAAAATTATTTGTTGCAAACCAGTAGAATAGCACAAATCAGACACCATGACACAGAAATTATGTATACAAGTTGGCAAACACTATAAACACTAAACTCTCTGAAAACTCACACTCTTGGAAGTGGAGGTATGGAGACTTAGCAACAGGTTGCATTTGGGTCTTATATGAATGGGCGCTTTCCATGCATTAAGAAACCCTAAAAAATCAAGGCACGGATACACTATACATAGAAACCACTCTTCACTTTGGATTTGAGAGCCATGATGGTGGAGACAAGTCTGATCTCCTTCCTTTTTTCACGGGTTAATATTAACCATTGTATTAAATGTCAGTCAGTGGTTTAGTCAGAAGACACTGTCCCTTATTTCACAGCAAATAATGTGTTAGATGTGCAGCACCATAAACATTGCCTTACCATTCCAATGGGGTAAACAGAAGAAGCACCTTGTCATTGGCTAAAAAAGCAACACTACACTTTCAAATCTTGTGTAAGGCAAGTAATCCCACTTGATTTGGCTGCCTAATTTAGCTCATTCACTGATTACAGTTTTGATTGCAGGCCTCATTAAGATGTTCTACACGACAATATGTCTTCAGTTCTATAATTCCCAGCTCTGTGAATATTTTTTAAAGCAAGAATCAACTTTATGACATTTATCAAAGTATGGATCAAATGACTATGGCTCTTTGTATTTTAGCCTGAAATTCATTATCTAGAGTAGGAGAGAGAGATCTTTTCCATCAAGAGAGCCACCTGCTTCCCTGGGAATGCAATGGCTAACATGCCAGGCTAGGGCATTCTCCTGCAGGAAATGGATGGGGTACCCACATTTTTTTTCTTTTGCCCCCTCATTGCAAATGCAAACACCTCATTCATAATTCAGCCAGTTACACATTCATGACCAAAGCACTACCGTTGGGGAATCAAACAGTTTTTGTTCCTCAATATGTAATTCACCAGTGCAGAATTCAATTTCTAGTTAAGAACTAGGGAGAGTGGAAAAGAGAAAACCCAGTGGTGTAAGAGCACAAGTGAAGGCCAGCTTTTATGGGCCTGTTCCTTGAGGCTGGTAGGAGCTCTTTTTAAAGGCTATACACGTACTTCCATAAAGTCATAAACTGATGTTGCTGATAGGAGTCCATATTCTACACTGGATTATTAAGGGATGTGCAGTGGGACTGAGGGAAACTCAACCAAGTCAAAACTGAGGTGGATAGATAGGATTATCCCATTACCTTTTACTGAATGTGACCCACACTAAAATACAAATTTCTTTAACATCCATCCACCATTTTGTTGTCTTAAAGTGTCACCTGGTTTTATTGGCTAGTTCTTTTTTTGTTTTGCTTTAAATAGTTTCAGTTTTAAGGAGTTTTTTGTTGTTGTTATTATTGGAAACTGACCAGCATAGTGCTTTGGTTACAAATTTAACAAATGTTTTTTTCTTTTATGAGCTCTGAACTTCAAGTTTTACAAAGCCACAGCTTGTAAGAATGAATGAAAGAAAAGGCTTTAAACTACTAGTGCTGGCTGTTATCAGGGTGATAAATGATAATAGCCACATGTCTTCCATAGGCACTTATGTTTTAACGAGTCAGTCACTTTCAGAATCTGTAATTTGTCCTCCCCACTTTAAGTATGGCAGCAATCTGCAGAAACTCTTAAACACTACCTACAGCAACCTTTATTTTCAGGTGGATCATCCTGACTGGATTAAAACCATTAAAACATGAGAATCTTGAGATCATTATCGGTCAGGATAAAAGAAAATTATTTTAAATTGGTTTCTAGATGGTACTTGATGCCAATTAGGCTGAATAGAATGAACGCCGAATATTCTAAGATGTGCTGGAAATGTGAAAAAAAGATAGGTACATATATGCATCTCTGGTGGGAATGTGAAATAGTTCAAAAATTTTGGAAAATGGTTTTTTTAGAGCTAAGTGAGATGATTCAAGTAGATATTGATTGTAATCCAGAGATAGCACTGTTATCATTGTCAACTAGTAAAGATTATGATGTTACAACAAAAGAACTAATAGCAAATCTTATGACAGCCGCTAGATTAATTATAGCAAGAAACTGGAAATCTAAACTAGATCTCAAGATGGAAGATTGGTATAACGAACTTTGGGATATAGCCATAAATGCTAAATTGTCTTGTAGTTTAAAAGTTAAACGAGGAGAAATGAAAAAAGACATTTTTATGACATTTGGGGAAAATTTATAGCAAAGCAAAGCAAAGCAAAATGTTCTGCTTATATACCGAACCCATACCACTACAAGTGGTCTCTGGGCGGTTTACAATTTTAATTACAGTGTGCAGGCTACACATTGCCCCCCCCCAGCAAGCTGGGTACTCATTTTACCGACCTCGGAAGGATGGAAGGCTGAGTGAACCTTGAGCCTGCTACCGGGGATTGAACCCAGGTCGTGAGCACAGTTTTACCTGCAGTGCAGGCATTTAACCACTGCGCCACGAGGCTCCTAAGAGTTTGTACTAGTAGAAGGCAAGGGGAAAGAACGACGACTATTTCAAGACAGTTCTGGAGAAGAGGACTTTAAGAAGATTAGAACAACAGACTTTGGAGTAATAAAGAACTCATGGAAGAACTGGATGGTCCCGGGGAGGGGGATGCATTAGTATTTTTATTTGTTTGTTTGTCTTTTAATTTTATAATATATTAAAAATAATAAAAAATGCAACCCCCTCATCTGTACAGGTTGAGCCCCGTGGCGCAGTGGTTAAATGCCTGTATTGCAGGTAAAACTGTGCTCACGACCGTGGGGTTCAATCCCAGGTAGCCAGTTCGTGGTTGACTTGGCCTTCCATCCTTCTGAGGTCGGTAAAATGAGTACCCAGCTTGCTGGGGGACAATGTGTAGCCTGCATACTGTAATTAAACTGTGAACCGCCCAGAGACTACTTGAAGTGGTATGGGGCGGTATATAAGCAGAACACTTTGCTTTTGCTTTGCCTTTTGATTCACAAGCAGTTTAGTGGCCATATATTACACATACTTCTAGGGCACACTTTGGAGTGCAAGTAGGGCTCGATTCAATTTAAATTGTGGAAGTCAAAGACAGGTGCTCAGAGAGAGAGAGAGAGAGAGAGAGAGAGAGAGAGAGAGAGAGAGAGAGAGAGAGAGAGAATTATTTGAACAGAATGAAGTCTGCCTTTTTTGGGGAAGTTTCACTGTAAATAAAAACTAGAAAGGAGGGTCGGTGAACTGCAGTGAAGGAATGAAAGAATGAATGCATATTTTGTAAATCAAGAAAATAAATGTATGTAGAGAAGGCAGAACTAATGACAAATGTGCATGTTTCTAGTTTGCATCATGGTATTAAAACATGCTATAGATTTTCTCCCTATAGATTGAAAACATCTGAGAAGCTATTTGTCCATTGTCCATTTTTCATGGCAGTTAACTGAGTTAGAACTTCCCAAGTTCCTTCAAAATGCCCTGCAAAAATTAAATTAGCAATGATGATCTCTTTCTTATTAAAATTGCAATCTTACGAGATTTTTGTGACTAAGGAACGAAAATTTGCTGTGATGTGCAGTTTTCCAATATCCCAGCTTGCTTCATTTTTCTTGCTTATTACATAGACTTTCTGCTGCCACAGACAACAGACTGTCTTATGTTATATCTACTTCTCATTTCACTTTATAGCTTTTGACAATCAATGGATGGATGTGATGTTGCCAAAGGGAGTGGGACTTATATTGCAAAACTTTCCAACATTTCTATGTCATCTTAGAAATTCAAGAACAATTCCTTTAAACAGCTCAGACATTTGATGTACTTCTTGCCAAGGGACTGGGCTGCCAAATTGTTGGGAGTGAAGGGGGTTTAACAATAGATCACTGATACAAAACAAAATAAGGTGCAAATCCAAAAATTTTCATGCTGCATCATTTTACACATTGGGACAAAGTATTTAGCCCTTGACCCTATCTCACAAGGGATGTGCTTGGGGAATTATGTAAGAATTCTGGGAGATGCAATCTAAATTTATTATTATTATTATTATTATTATTATTATTATTATTATTATTATTATTATTATTATTATTATTATTATTATTATTATTAATAATAATAATAATAATAATAATAATAATAATAATAATAATAATAATAATAATAATAATAATAATAATAGCACATCCCATCAGAGAAAAACATTGATGCTTTCATGTGTATTTTATATTGTGTATTTTAAGATCAATTGTGCAGAGAAATTCTGGCAGTTTGTACAGAATAACTCAGTATTTTGAGATTAATGTTCCAGGAAGAGGCCTCCTGGGATTTACCAGTCAAAAGCTGTTCTGTTTTTCTCCCTGAATTTTTTTCAGACTGAAAAAGAAGACAGAAAAAGCTGCAGGGAACGTGGGAAGGCCTTCAAGATCCCTCTCCCTCATTTTATGAAAGAGGCAGCATGATAGTGTCACTGTGTGACATGCTGCACAAAGGACAGACCTCTATTAGAACAGCTGTCAGTATTCTGTTCAAATGGCTGTTTAATGCTGCCTAGAAACACCTGGACAGCAGATTTAGTAGGCCTATAGATTACCTGGCTATTGTTTTCCCTGTGTGAGTGATGCATCTTTCTACTACTAAATTAACTCACATTTAAATCACAATAATTATTCCTAAAAGGGTATCTATATGATTTATGGAAATCTGTAAGGCCTGTTTTGCTTTATCTTGTTTTGATCTTTTGGGAAATCCAGTGACCATCTTAGATTAGATAGCGGAATAGACATCTCCTCATCTGGGTCTAACTTCACACATCCATAAGTGGTCGCTCTGTTTTAAGACACTGCGGAAATCCTTTTTGGAATTAAAATTCTTTATAACCAGAAGACATTTGGGTGCCAGAGGTAAAGGACAAAATAGCATCCCTTCATTTCACAGACAGGACAGTTTTCATGGCAGTCAGCTGACTCCTATCCTTGTAAAATGTAATACAGCAAGCTAATGCTAGGGTGGATACGGTCAGGGTATTTCAGCAGACACAGTCCTGTCCTCCAGCATCATTCAACCATTAACACAAGGTCTGGCATTTTCTACCCCAGCTTTCGAGAACAAAAGGCTGCCAATTACCCTGCAATTGTACCCCCCACCTTAAGAAACTGTCTTTTTAGCTGTAGGGGAAGAAAAGACAAATAATATAGTAATATAAAATATAAAAGTTAGTCTTTAAGTGGCCTCTATGTTTTCGTGTTTTGTGTTGTATTTTTGTTTTAGTTATGTTTGGATATACCGTTTCCGGTGTAACTATTAGATAAGAAACACCAAATTGAAGCACTCTCTTGAGCTTCAGGACAGGAGTTATGTGTAGGCAATAAAAGAGTCACCAACCCTCCTAATCTCAAGCTCACTAAAAAGAAAATTGGGGGAGGGTAGATGCCTGGACCAAGAGAAGAGACTTATTCTTGTGCTAAATGCATTTACCAGCAGATGAAAAAGATATCTTAGAAGTAAAAATAATAATAATTGCTAACTATCTATAACTGTATACATGTCCACCTGTCTGCTCTCTTGTGTTAACACATTTTTAAAGCAAAGCAGAAAAAACAGTCTGGAAAACAAAATAATGACTTTTGCTTTATCTACCAATAAGCATTTATAGGTAATTTAGTTAATTGTTTAAGAAAATGATAATTTCAATTAAATTATATGAATACCATACTTAACACAAAGGAGCAGCAAAATCTATTTGCAGAAATTAACAATCCACATTGTATTTTTACTAATAAAAATAAAAGGAGCCCCTGGCATATCATTCATGTTTTTGAATTTATGTTTAATGTCAGTGTCTCAACAACCTTGAGATATTTATGCTTAATTCCAGTGCAGTTCATTTCCCCCTAATATGGATTTATTGGACCCTGATAAGAGTGGAAATATGCATTGCTTTTGAAATGTAGCTTTTATGGAAAACTAATTTGGGATTGAAAGATGCCTAATTAGTGTTTTTATCAATTTTGTGTGATGTTCCTGATTTATTTTGGTCTTGGTTCATGAAGGACTGTTGTAAAAATAAAAATAGAAGGAGGTTATGAAACATAACAAAATACAATGCATATCCTTCAAAAATGTAAGTTATTAATTTATATCTTCTGTTCGGTAATATACATAACTCAACACATATATTCCTCTTCCATTATATTTTATGCATCAATTAGACAATTAGTAGATAGAGGATTCTGTTAAATTCTGAAAAATATAATGAAGCAAAACAGACCAATATTTAAGAGCCTGAGATTTAACGTTGCAACAGTGATTAACAGACTTATTTGCTATGTGTTGCTTGCTATCTCACAATGCAATCCTATGGTCACTGGGCATTTTGGATTTCCATTTCTCCATCTAGTGAAAAACCTCTGACCTCAGAGGAAGTAGACCAGTCTTGGATCCTTCCTTTTCCCACAGAAAGATCCAGTTTTCCCCTCCCAGATACCGGAATTTCAGCAATGGGATGGGTATAGACTGGAGGATATGGATTTGGAGCATGGCATGGACTGGAGGCGGTCCTGGCTATGTGATATTCAAAACAATCCTTGCTCTTCACCATACTATCAAGAAGGAGGAACATTTGCGCAGCCCTTGGGTGCATTTCTGTTAGAGCTACTGAGAACCCTCCAGGAATTGGTGCCGCAAGATATTTATTCCTTGTCACTTCCCAATTGTATTCATTGATGGCGTGGCTTTGCAACTTTGAATGAGAGCCAAGCCACTGCTTGGTTGTGATCCGTGATGGTTTAAGCTGCTGTTTTAATTTCCTGGAAGTGTGAGCTCAACATCAGAGCCAAACTAGTGTTTAGCATCCTTGCTTGTTCTGGAACGATGGCATCCCAGGTACAGTGAAACAGGACACTAAGGTTGGTGGAATGCTTAGCTCACCAGAAGGCAGAATCACGGGCGCTATGTATGTGGGTCGAAGGCTCATTCATATGTTAGTTTAATAAACTGAGGTACATGGGGGACGCACACAGAATACTGTGAAGACAGTTATGGGACTTGTGCATTAGGTGCTTAAACCTAAACACCTAGCCTGTCTTCGTATTACTTTCACATCTAATGTAGTTCCTACAAAGCATTTGGAACTGGGAAGATTTCTAGTGGTCTAATTACAAGTGGTCTAATACAGCTTTTTACCTTCCTCACACTTTATAGTTTTTGCTGCTACTGGTACTTTTTGTGTTTGTCACATTATTATACCATCCTTTCTGTAAAAAGATGGTTTGGACAAAGGAGATTCCACATACCAAGGGTCACACAAAAGCACCATCACCAAGATAGGGATATACTGGGTCCCTGCATTCTATTCTTCATTTGCTCTGCTAAGATCAAGCTGCCACATGGGTGGTGGTTATTTCTTTCTAACCAATACGGATTTGACTAAACTCTGGGAGGCAGTGGAAGATAGGAAGGCCTGGCGAGCTCTGGTCCATGGGATCACGAAGAGTTGGACACGACTGGACGACTGGACGATGACAACAACAACAACAACAACAACAACCAGATTATTTCAGAAACTGAACAATAACCGTTGAGCTACACTGTGTGGAAGTAAGGTAAATAAAAGAGGAGCAAAGACCGCAAGGTAGGAGAAAAAAATAACAATAAAGTCATTTATAGGAATTTACATAACGTTCCCCCCCCCCAAAGAAACCAATAGCATTGATTCTTTCAAGGATTTGATTTGCAGTTTGAAAAGTCACTGTCATCCAGATGAAAAGAGGACTCAAAAATTGGTATTTTACTTGTAACAATACGGTACCATTGATTCTAGATGTTGTGGAGATGAAACAGTATAGAAAGGATGCTTCTAATTTCTCAGACTTTTATTCTTCCCTGTGTCTTTATGTAAGTTTCCTCCATTCTTCCTATCAGGCCGTGCTGCCATTTTACTTTAGATTCAAGGTGCATTGATGGCAGATTTATGTTAAGAATTCTTTTAGTTATTGGCAGTATAGCAAGCATGAATATTTAAAAAATTCTTCTGCAATGTTTTCTGAACTTTGACTAAGGTTCTTTGGCATAAATAGTGCTTTGAATGGAGATTACATCTCCAATACCTCCTAATGTTCCATTCTTTACTCCTCTTGACCCAAAAAGTAATAGATAAATGGCTCCACATCATTAGCTAGATATATTGGATGCTCATTTGAACATATCACTGGTACTGTTATTTACAAAATTATATGAAGAACAAAAGCAAAGCAGCCTAACAGTGGGCGAGGCAGAATTAATTATGACCCATAGCCAAGACTTTTATTTCACTCTTGTGAGCTGCCTGGTTGTGCAACAAAGTGTGAGATACCGTTAGAAAAATTTTACCATATCGCTGAGATCATAATGAATGCAAGCGTCATACCTCTGAGGTCACATGACACTGAAGCAATAAAGCTCTTAAATCAGGAATATCCAAACTTTGGCCCTCCTGATGTTTTGGACCGCAACTTCCAGAATTCTAAGCTTAGATGGCCAATGACAAAGGACTGTGAGAGTTGTGGTCCAAAACATCTGGAGTGCCAAAGTTTGGACATGCCTGTCTTAAGTTCTTGACAGTTCGTCTCAGTCCATGAGCTACTGCCTTGCCTCAACAGCAACTGAAAGCAGAGTGAGCTAAGGAGACCATGGCTTTTCAAAAGTACTTACATTTACCTTTCGTTGGGACTGAATGGTGGACTTTATATAAATATAAAGTGGGCTTCATTCTACTAGATACAATAAATACTGAAAAATATAGATGAACTTTAATGTTTTATTTAGAAATATATTTCATTGGTTTGCTGTCATATGCTGCAAATTGAATTTATTGCAATTAAAACTTAAGGCCACTGCACTTAGCTTTCGCTTTGAACATACAGTATATTTAATATCCACTGTGTAATTATGAGTGGCAGGCTCTGCATTTAGAACTGCTTTGATTCATTTACCGGTAATGTAATGGTCAACTACTGTATGTTATCATTCAGCTATGAATCACATTCTTGATTCATATGATTAATAGATTATGGCTCACCCATCTCTTCATATTCAATAGGTATCTTATTTTAGAAATATTTTTGTGGGCGATTTTATCACAAATGCACATCAGAAAATAACATGTCATCATGTAGCTTGTTTTTAATCAAACTTTTATTAAAGCTTGAAATTCAGGATTGTTTCAAAATTAACAATTCATACAGGTTTCTCGAACAGAATTGACTGGCTTAATGGGGTCATAATGGGAAGGCCAGGGGAAGGCAAGCTTTTAAAACACAGGGACTAAATCCTTCCTGGGATAGACATAAGGCTCTGCGTGCTACTAGTTGATAGGGACAGATGTAATTCTTACTGGTTTAGGCCCTTCCCAACAAGCATCCAAAGCACAGATCGTTGCTATGCAAGCTGGCTAAGGAGTCAGCCCTAACAACGCGTTAGACGCATAAAAAAAACAAAGCACCATGTTATCTGGATGTTGAGTCATGGGGTACTGGACTTCTTTTCTTGTTAGACTGAAGAAGACTGACAAAGCTACTTGGATGAGTAGCAAAACATTTCGATTTAGCAAGTCCAGTTGCCATGACATTACGTCCAGACACCCTCACCTGGATGACTGAGAATCTTCACAGACATACGTACTCCATGTGCACTCAGGAACAGCTCTCAGTGTAACACACTGATGAAATAGTTCAAGCTTCCTCTTCCTGCCCCATTGCTAGTTGGGAGGTTACTTTCTGAGCAGGATGCTTGGGTGGAGTTTGGCCTACCTAAACTCCAAAGCCTTTTAATTCAGATCTTTCTCCCAGGTGTAATGTTTATCAGGTGCCTGCAATATAGATAGAACTCCAGGAATGGAAAATTATGTGTGGTTCAGAAAATAAATAGTATATTCCTATTGTAACTACGCAAAATGAAGAGGGAGATGGCCTGTTCTCCAGTCCTTTAGCCCAATGTTGGCAAACCTATGGCAAGGGTGCCCAAGGTGGACCTCGGAGCTCTTTCTGTGGGCACCCAACATTGCCCCTTCACAGCCACCCGTTTTCAGGTTGTACTGGCACTTTAAATAATTAGTGGATTTTAAATCGCATTTTGGGTACTTGGTCTCTAAAAGGTTCACCATCACTGCCTTAGCCTAATAGCTAGGGAGTCCTAATTTCTCCTGTCTATCAGAATAGGCTGAGTGCTCATAGTCTTGAACAGTAAAATGCCACTTTTGAAAATAAATGGGAATTTTCAGGGTAAATACTGGCACAATCTTAATTAATGTGTGAATGATTCCTAATGTGCAACTCCACCACCTGTGATGCCTTCATTTTAATTATAAGTTCAGGAATTTCAGATGAATCCAACCTTAATTGAATCACGTGCCAAGGTATTAATGATTAACTATAATGAGAATAGGACAATTTTCAAGTAATGGATTTCAAAATAGTTTGTTTAACTGCAGTCTACCAAGATATGAGAGCAACTGAGGGTTATATTGTATAGTTAATAATATTAGTTGTACGACTCCAAATGTTTTTGAACTATGTTTCCATAGTTAATCACCATTTTCTGTACTGGCCATGGCTAGTTGAAACTGTGGTTCTTTGATATACAGTAGATGTATTTACAGTATTTGTTTATATTCTGTTTATATTCTGTTTGTATACCACCCAACTTTCCAAAAGGAACTCTGGGCGGTGAACAGACAAAAAATAATAGTCAACTAATCAAGCAAATAAAAGGATAAGAAATAAGATCGGCAAATAACAAGATGGCAGTGACAGCAAACTAACATATGGACAAGACAACAACTTCAGCAGTCACTGAAGGTGGCTTTAAATACTGTAGCCAAGGTTTAAGATGTTTTTAAACGCTGAAAGAGATTCCGCAAGCATTATCTCGCTTGGAGGATGGTTCCAAAGTACTTGGCCAGCCATTGAGAAGGCCCAATTCCGAGTAGAGGATTTTGGGGCCTCCTTCGGAGTGGCGACCCAAAGCGAGAGGGCCTGCAACACTCTGGTAGGCCGGGCTGAAGCTGATCTTTGGGAGATACGCTCTGCTAGATACTCTGGTCCCAAGACATGGAGGGTTTTATAAATCAAAACCAGTACTTTGAACCTTATTCGGGAGGCAATGGGTAACCAATGCAGGTGAACCAGACTTGGGGTGATGCACCACTCTGGCTGCTGCATTCTGCACCCACTGCAACCGCTGAACAAGGGTCAAGGGAAGCCCCATATAGAGAGCATTACTATAGTCTAACCTCGAGATAACCAACACTTGCACAACTGTCTCCAGATAGTCACCGGCAAGGTACGGGCAAATCTGGGTGATAAGCCTCAGTTGGTAAAAGGCCACCCTAGAAACGACTGCCAGCTGGGATTCCAGGGACAAAGCCAGATCGAGGACAATGCCCAGACTCTTCACTCTTATCTACCAGCCCCAGGAACACAGCCTCAGTCTTCTCTGAGTTGAGTCTGAGCCTGATAGTCCTGGTACATTCCATGACCGCAGCCAGGCAGTGATCAAGGGTCTGTAAAGCCTCCATTGCAAAGCTAGAAAAGAAGAGGTAGAGCTGTGTGATGTCAGTGTACAGTGGTTAAGGGCTAAACTCCCCTAAACTCCGCCGCAAATGGCTGCAAGCTCCGGAGCTTAAAAATGTTTCCCCACCAGCTCCGGAGTTTGCAGACAATTAAGTGCGACCCCGCCCACCTAAGCGCGACCCAGTGCACTTTTCTTGTACCTGCTCTTGGGAGGTGAAAAATATTTGATGCGGATGTGCTGGGCTCTCCTCACTTCTTATTGTTTTTGTTTTTTGCCTCCCGCCCCTTTAAGAGGAACCAGGAAGTGACCGGGGCTCCCCCGGCAGCTTCCACCGGCACCGGGGAGGTAAGGCTTTATTCTTTTGTCCCTTTTTTTCCTCCCTCCCCTCACGCAGCCAGCAGCCAGGAAGTACGGAGGGGTGGAGACGCACGAAGAGCAACAAACCCCTAAGATCTCTGGTCTGAATTTAAGGGGCCAGCGGATCTTAGGGGTCGTGTAAAAAGGCCCTTAAACTGTATTCACAACCTGGGGTTCAATCCCAGGTAGCTGGTTCATGGTTGACTCAGCCTTCCATCCTTCTGAAGGCAGTAAAATGTGTACCCAGCTTGCTGCTGGTGGGGGGGGGGGGCAATGTGTAGCCTGCATACTGTAATTAAACTGTAAACCAAAGTGGTATGGGGCGGTATATAAGCAGAACACTTGCTTGCTTTACAAACAAGTGAAACATAAGATTCTTTATACATTATATACATTTCTATTTAAATGTCCATTTTTTTTCTATAAATTTAAATTCTTAAATGTAATGCTTCATAAACATTAAAATTATCAGAAATATAACACTCCTGTTAATGTGGCTGGGTTTTTTAAAAAATAATTCTCTGTTTTGTTTCCTCAGTGCTAAGAACATTAGGTTTATTTCTTCTATGCATGTTGTAGTCATGCATTTAATGAACTTGCCAAATTCTACTTTCATTGTGAGGCAATCCATCCAAATAAAATCAAGCTTTTGTGACCTGAATGTTCATACATATTATGAATTTAGGGCAGAAATACCCAAGTCTAAAAATCCTGAGGCAAAGGCAATATCTGATTTTTAAAAAGAGGAATCAACCATATGGTTCATTATATGACTACTGCATATAACTGATAAATGCAACACAAAAATATTAGATTCCCTATGGCCACGATCCAGCCAAAGTTAAGCAATTTAAATGTATTGTGTTTAATTTCATGGGGACAGTTAAGCACACTCATAAATAACTTTTGTTATAATATCATTCCAGAGGTTCTTGCTTATCTTCTTTATTTACCCCCCCTTCAACCATGCAGAGAAAAACTGTAAAGAAATCTATGGAGAACTTTAGCTCAAGACATTTCACAGGTGGCTGGAATTGAGATTTATGTGTAATGGGGCACAGAAGTGTCACTCATCATATTTTTCTATCTCATTAAAACATAAATTCTGATCTAATGCCTAAACATGTTCTTCCATCAGTACATACTATCCAGGGACAGGGGAGAGGAAAGGAAGCAAGGTTGTGTTATTCAGGAGTAAAATCTAAAAACAGTTAGCCTTTTAATGAAATTTTAGTGGTCCAATGAGGTAATCCTATCTCTTTGTTGTGTTCCAAAGTAACAGCTACAACAAGGGGCAATTATATTTTATAGGAAGCATGGGCTGAACAACACATTATAAATAGGGCGGGAGCAGGAACACACCCACACATACTCACACACACATCCCTTAACCCTCATTCCCTCATGCCAAAAACCTGTCTAAACCAGTCCTCCTTTATCTTAGTAGAACTATTTACTGTACAATCATGTCACAATTTTAGAAAAAAAAATCCCCAAGCTTTTTTTTTTTAAGTAGTACACTATCCCATGATTTTGTGGTGAACACAAAAGATCTATACACAAATGTCAAAGCTTAATTTGCATTTCATACAGTGCCTTGGCCACATTTTTTCTTTACTATATAAGGTGCCACATGATTCTGCAGTGTTTTGCTACCACAGATGTATATTTCGCCTCGCCTAAATGGAGATAGGGTTTTTTGCTGCTATAATTCCTGTATAAATTGATAGGGAAGCATGTTTGATGATTACTAAGACTGTTCCCCTCAGACCTGTTTAAATCGTTATGAAAATCTCCTTATTGAAGGGCTGAAGTGCAGTTTTACAAACCACATGACAAGACTGAATTAGTTGTTACTTTTCTCAAACCAAAAATACATATGGCCACTGAGGAGAAATTCTGGATTTTTCTTGATTGTCCAGCTTTTGTTTTCCATAGAACACCTCTAAATTAACAAGGAAGTTATTTTCTCCAATGTGAGGGAAGCAATGGTCACAGGTGGTGATCCGCTGAATACAAGTGGGTACATTACACCTGAATAGGGTAACTATATGACATTGAAGGGTGACCTATAACCAAACCCATTTCAGGGCATAAAAATACTTTTTGTCATGTAGAGAAACTATTTTAAAATTTATCTTAGACAATTGGGCCATTTGTTTACTGCCAAATGTTAAACTCCTGTGAAAGCTTGGGTGTAAAATAAGTATCTCTTTTGGACAATGACTCTGTATAAAGTCAATATTCAGGAAATCACACAGTACTAATTATTCAGTCAAATAATGGATGGAACTAGCCAGTTTCTATATAGTTACAAATAGGGTATTTTAGTGGAAATATTAGTATGTACTGTATGTTGAAAACCTGTTTTTAAACTTAATTATGGTCAATAGGAACCTGTTAAATGCACTGGATTTCTTTTGTGCCATATCAATAAGATAATAGCATCTTTGTATCCACATCAAAAAGCGATTTTTTTTAAGCGAGGAAAGTGTTGACTGTGTGTACATTTATTATTTTAGGCTAAGAAACTATTCCTACTTCAGTGACACTGAAGTAATTTTTTTTACTGCCCAACACAATTTCTGAAACAATTACATGGAAGCACATGAACAATAAAGATGATGTTTTTGTTTTATGTAAACATATCTTGACCCACAAAAAGAAATGCTAGCATGGGATAAACCATGACATCTCCTTTTTCTGCATGGTCTTTGTATCGTGATGCCTTTGTGTGTGTATGTGTGTGCATGCATGTGGAGAACCCCCCTTTCTGAACTGTATGTCCAGTAACATATGAATTGAACAAATGAACTCTGTGTTAAAATATATACTAGTCACTGTCCACTTTGGATTATTTATCCATAAAATTTACAACCATTAACAAAATAAATGCTGAATATTTAGAAGCTGTGATATGTCACCTATAAGATTTACAAGGTGGGAAAAAAACAATTTACCAAATACTGTACATTCCATAGTTTGTAGAGAAAATGTCCATTATATGCGATTGCTGGGGTTAAGAATGTGGCTCACAATTTCACTATATATATATGATTAATACCAAGCACCCAGCATACAGAATACCAAACAGTTATTTCATCAGACTTGCCAAACAGAACAGTATGTTTTAAAGATCACATATCTTTTAATCTCTTCCTTGTGTGTGCTTGTGACAAAGTAAATAGATTGCCTTCATTTCTCTCCTATGCTTAATGTCAGAATAATACTGAATGACATCCTCCTGATTTAATGATTTAAATATAATGCAATGATTTTTATTGTTTTGCTCTAAGTGCAAGAAAAAGTTAAGAAAGCAATTGAGTTGACTGAAATTCCGAGAATAAAAGCTTTCCAAGAGACTGATGAATAACGCATATTTATGGCTCCATAAAAAGAAAGGACCTAATTGCAACAGTTGTGCATTTATTTGTATTTAGTTCACTTTGGGTATCAAAGCTCCATTTGTAGAAACAATGGCATTCCCCAGTGGGACGTCTAATGGAAGTTTTTCTTACTATCGTGCATTCAGTACAAGTTCTGGAAATGGCAAAACCTCACACTTCTCACTGGATCCTTGTCTCTTCACCCCTCAAATTCAGCATTTCGGAAGTGGATCCAACCACCATTTCCTGTTTCTGTCTAGTCCTTCTCAGCTGCTGCCATCAGAGGTGCTCTGTTTATGCTGTTTCCGAGCGACACTTCCTATCGCTTGACAGTGCATGCTCTTGCCGTGGCCCTGAAGTCTCTTCCTCCTCTTCTCCTTGTAGAAAACGACTGCAATGTCCTTTGTTTGAAATCTAAGCAGATGTCTCTCCTGATTTTAATGCAACCAGTTCAGAGTCATCTATATACTTTCCATTAAACTGTTCGCTGTTGGAGTCATGATGATATAGATAAATTGGAACCTCTGTGATAGATGTTGCTGTATAAGAGGTCGATCGTGTGGAGCAATGGTCTCGTCGCCTTTGACCCCACTGTGTTTTATACTGCAGCCACTGCCTCTTCAAAGCTCCTTGGACCTGGAGGGACAAGATACTAGATCTTAGAGTAGCACAAAAGAAGGGTTACTTGTGTGGTAGCACAGCCAAGGTCTCCCTCCCCCCACTTTGGTGGACATATCTTCATTCTCAAGATTCCTCCATCCCCATCTGTTCCGTGATTCAAAGCCACCACAAGCTGCTCATGAAATGAAGTAAAACCACAATTAAGTAATGGGTTGTGTGTGTCTTCTTCCACGCTACCACATATTTAGTAGTACCATGAGAGGAACCTACAGTTCCCAAACCAGACAGAATTAAGTAGAAGTTAATAATAATCTAATATGACAGATTTTATATACAAGGCTAGAACAAAATAATAAACTATACTGGGTTAGACCAGGCATGTCGAAAGTCAGGCCCAGGGACCAAAATGTTTTCATATTTCGAGCAGCCCACAGCCTGTTCTCCCCACCGGCTCAGCCTGTCACACATCTCCACCAGCTGGCCCCTCCCCATACTGGATGGAGATGCCAGGTTGCAGTTTTACAGTTTGGCTGCCCTCCCTGCCTCCGCCGCCCCCCACCAGCCACCTGCCCAGCCTACCCACCCATGGCTCTGTTACTGCAGCATCCTCCCCGCCTCCTTGTATGTCCCAGAGACTTGTCCAAAGTCCAGCCCGGGGTCAAATGTGGCTGAATGGTTGGCCCCCACACATTTTCACCTCACCAAGTTTGGCCCTCTTTCCAAAAATATATTGTTCTGAGCTATGGTATCAGAAGCATAGTTCTGTAATTCCAGGCATATATCTGCTTTTTAAGCTACAATTATGGCTTTGACTCCAGGAAGGGAACTTTGAAATAGATTTGACATCCTTCAGTGTGA
Organism: Phrynocephalus versicolor; assembly: GCA_023846285.1. Classification (NCBI taxonomy): domain Eukaryota; kingdom Metazoa; phylum Chordata; class Lepidosauria; order Squamata; family Agamidae; genus Phrynocephalus; species Phrynocephalus versicolor. The sequence continues at coordinate 61,624,479 of JAHTLZ010003542.1, read as the reverse complement.
AAACTTCCATGCTTCTGATATTCATCAGAACATCTGGACTAAGATTAACTTTTATGAGAACTAACGCTATTCCCCAGGGTTGATCTGATTAAAAGCACTGAAGCCAACAAATATTGTGTATCAAACAGAAATATATTCTCTTCTTTTCTAAAGCTCAATAATGTATTACTTTTTCCCTACAGTCTTTAGAAGCCATGCAATGCAGAACTAGCAGGGCATAAATAACAGTTTAACATCATAAAATAACATTTGGTGTGCTTATACAAGTCCATGCTGGACCACTTTTTGCATTATGTGTGTGTGTGTGTGTGTGTTGTGTCGTTACAGTCGTGACCGACTCTTCGTGACCCCATGTCCATGGAGTTTTCTTGGCAGGAATACTGGAGTGGTTTGCCAGTTCCTACTCCAGGCACCTACAGCACCTGGTATTTCCTGGTGGTCTCCCAGCCAAGTACTAACCAGGGCCGACCTTGCTTAGCTTCCAAAATCAGGTGAGATTTGATGTTGTTAGGGCATCTAGGCAGCTTTTGCATTATAAACAGGCATAATGTTTTAGAGGAATTCTGCCTCCTTGTGTGACCTCACAAAAGACTAGGAAAGGCTTGCTATCATGAATCCTTTGAGTGAAATTTTCTTAGAGGAATTGTCTTTGTAGATAATACCATTGCACAGTTTTGTCATGTGGCACCAGCCTCTGTGTTGTATATAGGAGTCAGGAATTTCTTGGGGTGAGGAGAGGAAATTACATTCTTAACTCATTCCTGACTAGTATCTCCCTTAAGCTTTATAGGACAAAGTTGTGTGTGTGATGTGTCTCACAGGAATCTTCTTAGGGCTTTCAAGGTGAGATATGTAAATTCTGCTCTGTCACCCCATGACTGAGTGGGGGTTTGAACTCAGATTTCCTAAGTTAGTCCATCACTCTATTCACTTCATCCTCCTGAATAATCCTGTAAGACCAGGGCTGTACCAAAAAAAAAAAAAGTTTCCCTATTGACTTGGACGAGAACTGTCTGTGTTAGTCTATTTCTAACTCAGGGCCAGCATTCTACACAGCAAATACAATGCTGATGGACAGTCCCATAAATTTTCCTCACCATTCTGAGAGGATGTCACATGCCTGGCCTGAGGATTGCTCTTGTGTGAGACCAGACATGTGCCAGGGAAGCTTCTGGAGTAGGGAGAACAAAAGATTATGCAACCGTTCTTTCAATCTGCATTTCCTGAATAGCATGCGTTCCAGGTGGAACTTTGATGTGAGTGGAAAAATCTATGATTAAATGAGGTCTTGCTACTTTTATCCAAAAATAAACATCGACCATCATATTTCTTTTGAAATCAGTCATTTTAGATCAGTCTAATTGCCGCCTTCTTGCAAAAACTGATCCAGTAACAAGCACTAAATCACTGAAGGCACCGAGGTTTCAGTGCATTCAGAGCATTCTAGCTAATCCCTTTTTATGTCATGGCATGGTTCCCTCCCAGAGAAACCTTCCTTTGATCTCTATGCCCCTCTCAACAGCCAGCTGGACAACTGCCCTTCAAGAAACGGAAAACTGAAATAAGACGCTGGATTTAGCTCACAGGCTACAGCAGATCTATAGACTGGCCGGAGATTGTAGATAAATGTTGGCACAGTTATTTCAGGTTCCTGAAAAAAAAACTCATGATAGAACATCTCTGCTTTCCTGCAAAAAAGAACGTGGGAACTTCACCTTGTGTTACCACTGCTGTTCTGAATTGCAAAGCTGCCTCCACATTTCCCCTCCTGCCTTTCCTCGTTTCTTTCCCATTGTCTGTCCTCTTTTAACTTCTTTGACTCATATTTATTTTCCATTATTACCTCTGTGTTTTTTAAAAGGCAAAAGCTATCCAATGGCAAATTCCATCATATAAAAATCTCTACAGGAGTAGTTTAGTGGTTAGTATCTTGAAAGCTTTTGCCACCATAAATCTGCTGGCCTTTATGCTGTCACAAAAATCTATGTATTGTTTTTTTCCATTATACTTGTACTATCATCATAAAAAGAATATAGGATTGCAGAAACACTCCAAAGACACTTCAAAAAAACTACTGGTGTTGAACAATTTTTGAGTGCCGTAAGACCCTAAGAATATTATCTAATTGACGGAACATATCCAATTAGCATGGGTGAAGCAACCATCACTAACTACTTCACAGGGTAAGCAGTCCAGAGCTGTGGACCTGGTAGCACTTTGCTTAAGGGAGGTCTTTCCCATAATTCTAGAAATGGATATTAATCATAATGTTTAATATTCCTGCTGGTGATAATGAACGTGGGATTTTTTTTTTTTTTGCTATTCCTCATTATAACTCTTGTGTGTTCAATAAATCTCAATTGAATAACTCTTGAGTAAATGTCATAGGAGATGTTTAATTACTTAGCAAGATGTAGGATTATGTTTTTCTGAAGCAAAGATTCCAGTAAAATCATCAGCACCAACACAATGCAAGCAGGATTTCCAAATACCACACAAATTCTTAGGAAAGCTTGGATATGAATCCTGTGGTTCCTGGATTCTGGGCTTGACCTCATGCAATGAAAGATCAACATTTTAAATCATGGCAGTTCCAGGAAAAGAGAGAGAAGATTATTCCAAAACTATAGATCCATGTGGAATTTAATGTGTAGAGATAGAAACTTACTTATTACTGGCTTGACACCAGCATAAACATTTACAAACTTTGAGAAGTTAAAGGTATACCCGCATGCTGCCTTACATAATAAACCACAGAAGAAAAAAAAGTGCTTCAAGTAAGTCACATTGATGAATAAGAACAATTACATCAATTCAAGTTGAAGTACTGGACAAATCCTTCATGTCATGGAAAACAAATTGAAACCAAACAAAATGGACAAGTGTAACATGGGAGATATCTGTCTTCTCATTATACAAAAAGGATTACTGGATCATAGCCAGCTATAAGGCAAACGTCAGGTGGTAGCGTATCCAAACTGAGTATGCAGTAATGGAAGTAAAAGTCAGATTTTATCTGGAACAGTCTGTCCAGTTTGGGGTAATATGCTTTAAGAATCGTATCCATTACTGGAACTCTGAAAAGGATAATTAAAATGGCAATATGTATGAAAAACAAATCTTAAGAACACAGTTTTGTTGTCCTGTTTTATATTTTGATTGGTGTGTACTTGCTGACTTGTTTCAGCTCTGTAAGCCGCCCAGAGTTCCCGTGGGAAGATGGGCGGGGTATAAATTCAAAAATAAATAAATAAATAAATAAATAAATTTTCCAGAAAATAGGTGATTTAACTTAAGGCTATTTCCTGCATCCTTCATAACTTTCCTTCCACGTCTCAGTTTTTTTTCCTGTAGTCTCTGCATTGTGGGAGCTGCTTTGTTTTAGGATAAAACAGCTCCTTAAATAGTTCACATATCCTGAAAACCCTATTAGGGTTGCCATAAGTTGGATGTGGCTTGGCAGGCAAAAGGTAAAGATAAAGGTTTCCCCCACACATGCGTGCTATTTGTGTCCAACTCTAGGGGCAGGAACTCATCTCCATTTTCAAGCCAAAGAGCCACTACTGTGCAAGTCCATGGCCATGTGGCTGGCATGGCTGCACAGAACACTGATTACCTTCCCACTTTTTACAGTGGTACTTATTTATCTACTTGCATTTACATGCTTCCAAACTGCTACTTTGGCAGGAGCTGGGGTTAACAGCAGGAGCTCGCTCCGCTGGGTGGCATGGCACCTGGGATTCGAACCACCGAGCTGCTGCCTTTGCAGCTGACCTTTTCAGCACTCTAGTCCGCTGAGGCAAAAACAAGGAAACAAAAAACAAGGAAGAGAAATGCATGATCAAATGACCTCCTTTTCAAGAGGATGCTGAGGCAAAACCATCTGGGCCTTTTCTAATGTTCTTAGAAAAGCTGGTGGAGCTTGCTACACTTGGCTTGGATGCTTGCTTCAAGGGCTATTAATGCCTGGAAATATTGTGAAGTTTCCTAATTCATGGTTTAAAATCTGATCTGAAGAACATTTTCTGGTTTACAGCCTGACTATACCACAAAAATAATCAAATGAGCAAAGAAAACCATGCAGGAAATACTATGAGTTTTCGAGTGGCCTGATTTGCACCCCCTGCCCACTTTGATCATATGACACTGCAGGAAATGGGAACCAACCTAGACTCTTACAGGATGAATCCATCATTTTTTCTCCCCACTAGAGACCTACTTATTTAAAAGCCAGATCTTTTAACTTCAGTTCAAAAGTCCAGCACATTACAAAGGATATTAAATTTATGAAAAATCAAACATTGCCTACTGGGAAACTGTAGATTCTATGTCAATTTCCAGGGACAACACAGTTGCTGGAGCAACCAAAGAAATTGACTCCCATAGGGCAGTATGCTAGCCCCTATGCTGTTTAACATATATACTAATGATCAACCATTTCTGGAAGTCATTAGGAGTTTTTTGTATGCGGGCAATTATCACACAGAGTGCAACATTTGAGGCTATCAAGAAATAAAAAAACTGACTGAGGCTCTGACTCTAAAGACAATATACTACAGAGATAACCAGTTTAAGCCAAACCACCTAAAAACTCAATTCTGTGTTTTCCACTGTGAGGCATCAAGAACACTTCAGGTGACATGTAGGGGTACCAGGCCAGAAGAGTGGGAGTAGCCCTGGATCAAACTCTAACTTTTAAGAATCACTGTTTTAATACCAACCAGAACATTTTTGCTAGGAACAACATTCTGAGGAAAATAACAGGTACAAGATGGAGTGCCTAACCGCACACATTAAGAACTTCTGCCCTAGCCCTATGTTACTCTGCAGGACAATATGTGTGCCCTGTTTAGTATGTCTAAAAATATGCAAAACAGGTGGATATGGCCTTAAATGATATTGTGACTGGTTACAGAGTGTTTAAAAACCAACCACAATACAAAGGTGCATTATCTAGCCAGCATTCTTCCATCAATATTCCTCTGGGAAAGTGCTGCACACAAAGAGTGGGTCAAAGTAATTACCTCAAAAACACACTTATTTGGTCATCAACTACCAAAGCCAAGACTGAAATCTCGGCTTCCTCAAAATCTCTGCTCCTCACAACAATTAGACCCCAGAGACTGCCCCCGAACTATGGAAGGTGAGCAAAGAGTTACCAGTGGGCAGAACCACCTGATTCTCCACCACCTACTGAAGAACAATGTTGGCCCAAAAGCACGCTAGGGTCAGAACGTCAAAGGACAGTCGTAAGAACACGGGGCTTCCCTATTAGACATGGGCACGGAGCGACGAAATTGTTCTTTCCGTTTTCGGTTATCGTTTCCGTTATGTAACGGAAACGGTAACG